>JAQISU010000109.1:0-530000 GCA_029339505.1 Unio delphinus
CACATACTTAAACAGCTTATCCTTCTACTAGTAGTAGTAGCATTGGTAGTATTAATGGTTGCATCAATATTAATAATATTCCTCACCATCAAGATCAACACTATCATTACATATATCGAAAGATTTATTAATTCCAAATTATAAATTAAGCTGATATTACTAATCTTTCACATCCTTCTCTCTTTCCCTGTCTCTGTCTCTGTCTCTTTTTCACTCTTCTCTCTCTCTCTCTCTCTCTCTCTCTCTCTCTCTCTCTCTCTCTCTCTCTCTCTCTCTCTCTCTCTCTCTCTCTCTCTCTCTCTCTCTCTCTCTCTCCCTCTCCTCATCTCATCCACGTCATATTATCATATTACTACCACTAGTGAAGCAGCAGAGAGGGTGAATCCTACAACGTTTTTAGACAAAATTTGATTGAAATCCTAAAACGAGCCGTCTTATAATCTTATTTTAACCAAAAAAAGGTGAATCCTACAACGTTTTTAGACAAAATTTGATTGAAATCCTAAAACGAGCCGTCTTATAATCTTATTTTAACCAAAAAAAAGGCGAACCCTACAACGTTTTCAGACAAAAAATTGATTGAAATCTCCCTACGAAATCATTTTAACTAAAAAATGAAAACGATTTTTTAATTAATTTTGGTCGCAACTTGTTGTCATCCACCCTCTCTGCTGCTTAGTGATTTCATCACTGGGTTAATAAAAATAATAAATGATTTTAACCGAATATTTGATCCAGTCCGATACGATATCGTGTCCGAGGATCATGTAAATTTATTGTTGCGAATCCGTGCGGAGTCGACTGAGCATGACTAAAGAAATCTCTAAATTGATTGAAGTCCATATCAGAACACCATGTCTGCCAAATATTTCGTAGCGTATGAGTATCAACTCCGTTGAATACAGACAATACATTGCAGTTATCTCTGATCACTTTTGGAACCTGAGTGTAGCGTTGAGTGACATATATCACGTCAGTGTTTTTGTGACGCCCACGGGAAAATATTCTAGCAGGATTCTTTTGTTTATCCAACATTATATCGTCGTATACGACTAAATTGTTAATATCTCCATCAATATCATCAATACTCGGTGCTTCATCGATATCGGTTATAAAATCAATGGCGTTCTCACCCTTAATTTCTGATGCATTCTCGTTAAAATCCTTTAACACTTCATAACATCGTTGATCATCTACGCTAGGGGCAATTAAATACAACTTATCCCACTTCATCCATCTCATTATTAAATTGAGCAACAATTGCGTTTTACCGGATCCAGATGGCCCGATTATAATCATCCGATAGAGTTTGGTAGCGCTGCATGATGCTTAATTGGTTCTCTTGTTTTAGTCGCTGAAAATCAATTATATCCATATTTCTATACATAAATTATGGATCTATATTGTGTGAAGTGTAAAACGCGTACTGGCACAGATGATGTGACGACGGTTACAACTAAAAATAACCGTTCAGCGCTTTCTGGTAAATGCGTGCAATGTGGTACAAAGAAATTTAGATTTGTGTCTATGAAATCTGATTTTAAAAAAAACGAGGAGGTGATATCGCAGCCAAATTGGCAAAGCTCCCTGGAACCCCATGGGCAAAGTACCCCGGAGAAAAGCACCTTCCAGGATATAGCTACTGTGGACCGGGAACCAGACTTGATATCAGACTCAATAATCAAAATCAACCCAACCCGGTGAAGAACCAATAAACGCCATTGGTAAGGCCTGTCACCTTCATGATGTTGCTTATAAAAGCAGCAATCTGCAACACAGGCATCTAGCAGATGTGAAATTAATTCATGCGTTAAATGCTATTCATGATAAATCCTTCAAAGAAAAATTGTCTTCATTTTTGATAAAATCGGCTATGAAAAGTAAATTGATGTTAGGTGCTGGTAATTAATAATATGGAATCAATTTATTATTCTCCGAGGGGATACTGGAGGGGTAACGCTGCAATCAATAAACTCGCTAGCGCTGCAAAAGTGAAAAAACCACTGCGGCTAATTGGTTATCCAAACAGGCACTATGGCAAATTTATCTACCACCGCCTAAACAAATTCAATTCTCGCATTTTGATGTGACCGCTCCTAATGAAGTTCATCAGGCTGATATATTATTTCTGCCACATGATCGTGGTTACAAATACGCGCTAACCGTAGTTGATATTGCAAGTCGATACAAAGAAGCAGAACCGTTAAAAACAAAATCAGCCACTGAAGTCGCTTCTGCATTTGAAAGGATTTATCGACGAGGTCCTCTGCACTGGCCAAATCTGTTACAAGTTGATCCTGGCAAGGAATTTCAGGGTGCAGTGTTATCTACAATGAAACATCATAATGTCACCATACGACGAGGGCATACTGCGCTACATCGCGACCAGGCCATTGTAGAACGATTTAATTGGACGATTGCTGAGCGGTTATTTGGATATCAATACGCAAAAGAATTCATTCAAGAAAAAGCGATCCAGTGAATGGGTTAAAAGATTACCATCTGTGATTACTGCACTGAATAACGAGATTACTAGAACAATCAACATGAAACCTATCAACGCGATTAAAAAAAAGTCAATACCCGTACAACCACAAAAGATTTCCCTAGAAACGCTAGCGTTTCCCAACCAATTCTTGTAGTAGTGTCATTGTGAGGTACTTATACGAACCAGGAGAGCTTGAAGGGGGTAGAAAAAGGGCTACTGATCCTATTTGGAGCGTCACTACGCATAAGATATCTAGTATAACACGATCAACTGGTAGACCTCCAGTCTATAAACTGGATTCAACTGCCCCTCAGCGGGGTTTTACTCGACAACAACTACAAGTGATTCCCGAGGATACTCAATTGCCACCGCATGGTCTTAACTAGCACCGTTGCGTCTATTGCACTCAAGACAAGTCAACATCACATTATTTCTGACATGACCGAGATTGTTATTTTTTCTGTCTACGGTGAATTGGCGAGGATCCTTATCCGAATACTGCCAACGCATTATACAATTGCAACTCGCGCAGTGATTATTCTGTTGTTTCTTCAAAGTGATTATTAGTTCAGCATCAATATCAAATTCTCGTTGTTTTTTTTTTGTCCTGTTGTTTGTACCGGAGAGTTTTTTATTAATGATGCTAACATCAATATCACTTATTGTTGTGTCATTATCATCACCAATGATTTCATCATCGAGGACAACTCTTCGAAGTTGATTTATGTTTCGTACTCTGGATACTGCGAGATAGATTAAATTCGACCATTCGATGTGATTATCCACCATCCAAACAATTGTATTCGATATAGTCAATCCCTGTGAAGAGTGTATTGTTGTGCGTATCCTAGCGTCCACGGGGATTTATTAGCACGCAATGCATCTTCAACGACATTGATATCAACCAGCACAATATCATTTAATACCAGAATTTGTTTTTCATTCTGTCCTGGAATATCAACTTCAATATTCTGTTTTCGTGTATCCGATGGCCTATAACAAAGGGGTACTGGAAGCGTTGCAAATTTTTCTTTATGCAATTCAAATAACTTCATTTGAAGTGTGTCCCTGACTATTTTTCTACTTGCAATGATCAAATCGTTTGGTCTCCATGTTTCCCAGAAATCATTCATTGGAGTTTCTGAAATCACTTCACGCGCTATTTCGCATTGGATTCTATCCGGTTGTAATCTAATTAGCGCTTTGAACTCGCGTAATCGTTCATCAAGTGATCTATAATCAGTGGTGATTTCTTCATAGTAGTCTACAAAACCCTTTAGCCATTCATGTGGAGATGCACCGACAAAAGGTGGTGGTTGGCCGTGATCACCGCACATGACGACTTTTGTGTTTTTGGTTAACAACCACTCAAGAAATGTTTTTAATACATCTAATGACACTGTGCATATTTCATCCCAAATTAAGATTTCAGGAATGAATTTATCACCCATACGCTCAGGAGTCCATTTGTCACCTTTCCATCGAAAAAAACTGTGATAAGTGCAAGCATTTACCCCTCGTTGTATCATCTCTCTGGCGAGTCTGTGAGTCGGTGTTAGCACAATCATGTTAGAAACGCTAGCGTTTCCACGACGAAATAATTCAATTGCACGAGTTGTCTTTCCTGACCCACCACAACCGTTTAAATAAACTGTCTTGTATCTACAGATTGGATCAGATACCGGTGGTGCATTAGAAAGTTCTGATTGAATTTCAATACGGTTACAACAAATATATTTATCATCCATGGCAACGTCTGCGGATTCACAATACTCATGTAGCATCTCCCTTTTAAATCGCCAACGCCCCCAATTTTCTTCGGGATCTGTGAATGCCGCTACAGCTGATTTGTACTTATTGTGTATATACATCGAATCAGTGGCCACTCTAACCGCGGTATGAGGAAATCTATTTATCATCGAAAATAGATTAATAGAAGCATAGGCTAACATTGAACTTCTCAAATGTGTGTACTGGGAATTATATCCATCACAGTAGGTAACAACCGTACCTAATTTCTCACCATTGGATAGAAAAGCATCCTTACGGGATACAAGTTTTCCCTGTTTCATTAAATCCGCTACAATAAAATCGTATTCAGCGACATCTATGATCAACCGCGAAGAGTATTTCGCGTTATCGTATCGTCCACCCTGGGTAAATTTACCGATTATTCTTCTTCCGAGATCTTTTGCTTGTTCTTTTTAATTTCAAATAACTTCTTAGACCAATTTATGATTTCTTCTTCACTGAAATCTGGAAACTGTTTTCGAAGTTCGTTGATTATTCTATCTAGATCGGGTTGTGGTAGCCAAACTTCTTTCTGAGCTCGAAAGCATATAATAGCCTCGGAAACAATCAACGATATTAGCATACCACAATCAATCATATATCTCAATAGCACTATTGGCATCCAGGCCTTTTCAGATAGGTGTCTACCGAGCCAAACATAACTACACGGATGTAATCCTGACGCTAATTCAAATGATATCACACGAGCGAATCCGGTTAAATCAAAATCAGGCAATGGTCCATTAATCGCAACACGAGTCATTTCATGCGTGGGGTGTCCAAATCGTTTGAAGTACTCAGCGCATTCCCCATACCCGAGAAAACTTCCGGGATAACACGCGGATATATCAATTGAAATCATACCATCACGTGAGTATTTCGTATTCCACAGTCCTCCATGACCAAATTTGACGCAACTCAATTTAACATCCTCGAGAAAATCATTTCGTGTTGGACGCCATGAGTTTTTTTTCTCTTGCGAAGTGAGCTACCACTGATGGAATAGTAAAACTATCCGTGAGTAGTTTTTCATGGGAATTCTCCGGTGAAAAATCACTAGCGATTTTTCTCATTCTGTTATCTAATTCTTCAATGCGATATAATTCACCATTTGGTTTTACAAATTGATCGAATTCTTCATCACTTCTAAGTAACCACACTGACACAGGATCATCCTTACACAACGCATGAATAGCATCAAATAATTTCTCTTCATAGAAAACATCCACGACGAACTCCTTAGGGATATATTTCACAGTTCGTTCTCGTGGAAATATTGTTACCGCAGGTGTCCACGCGTGTTTGTTATGATCAATAATCTGTATTGGTGCTCCATTTTTGTTATATTTCGGTTCGTATAAAACCTCTCCGGTTATCGTCATAACGGTTATTGGGAATCGTAATGATGTTTCTAATTTAGCTATATCAGAAATCTTTGCACCATGCTGTTTCACTGTCAGTTCCCACTCGGTTATTTTCCTACGTCGCAGATCAGTTAGTTTATTTCCTCGGGATGCATTTGTGAAGTGTTCTATTATTCGTTCTGCTACACAATTAAGCCCTGACGAATATTTCATAGGAGCTAGTTTTGCGATATCGGGTTTATCATTTAACGGATATATCCCATAAACCATTGCTGTTACGGGATAAGATCTTTCGTAGTATGGTTTATCAATGCCGGTTAGAATCCCTGGTTTGGAATCTCTACTCACAATGACAGCTTTTTTATTCTTGAGGATTGGTTCAAATTTATCCTTAATAATCCATTTGCCATCGACTTCGATAATGAATTTGATTCGGAAAAAATGCCGTTTTTCCCCAACACGTGAAATTATCACTGCTGCTTTTTCATCATTCATGGTAGCATCAACAACACCATCAATTCGAAATGTTGACCAACAATAAGATGCTCCATCACGCTTGAATTCATTAAAACAGTCTCTGATTTTACTAATCATGGCTTTATCAAGAATTGTATTCTTTGGTGTATTAGAAGCTATATCGAGATTGAATTGAGCATCTTTCCAGGGGTAATCTCTCTTGGACGTTTTTTTTGGTTTATCGAGATTAAATCTAGGATTGATTTTCAATAATCTCTTAAACTCTTTCATGTTTCCGTCTATTGGACGTTTTTTTGGTTTATCGAGATTAAATCTAGGATTGATTTTGTTACGTTTTTTTGGTTTATCGAGATTAAATCTAGGATTGATTTTTAATAATCTCTTAAACTCTTTCATATTTCCGTCTATTGGACGTTTGTTACGTTTTTTGGGTTTATCGAGATTAAATCTAGGATTGATTTTTAATAATCTCTTAAACTCTTTCATGTTTCCGTCTATTGGACGTTTGTTACGTTTTTTTGGTTTATCGAGATTAAATCTAGGATTGATTTTTAATAATCTCTTAAACTCTTTCATGTTTCCGTCTATTGGACGTTTGTTACGTTTTTTTGGTTTATCGAGATTAAATCTAGGATTGATTTTTAATAATCTCTTAAACTCCTTATCAGCATTTTTCGAAGGCGTTCTCCCTAATTCCTTCATGCTATAATTAAAACAAGCATTTAAATGAAAGATTTTTATATAATGAATCACTGCAAGCGGCTTATGATTGGATCAATAACCCCGTGTAACAAATCATGCAGAAATGAGTTCTGTGGGTATCATATGCAAAGCTTTCGACGTGGAAGCCTTGGTCCGTTACCCTGTATTCTATGTGGAGTTGGGGTCAGGGGAAAATCTCAGTTGTGTCTAAATTGCGGTGGTAAGCGATACAGGGAGTTGAAGCGATATTATGATAAAAGAATAAAAAATGGACAATCAATCAGAAATTTTGACCCTGACGCTGACAAAGTCAGTATTCTTGACGCTGACAAAGTCAGTATTCTTGACGCTGACAAAGTCAGTATCCTTGACAGAGTCAAGGATAAAATCATAAGAACTCCTCAAGACTACATCGAAAGATTTATTATTAAACCAAACGATGAATTAGACAAACAATAGTATTATGTATACGAATGAACCAAGAATTCAGACAACACCCTGTGATCACAAATTATGAAGCATCCAGTGATGGTGTTGTAAGAAACCGCAGACTGAAGAAACCAGTTGGGTGGGATAATGGTATGGGGTATTTGATGTTTGGTGCTGGATGGAAGAAATATCTCAATCATCGTTTCGTGTACGAGTGTTTCCATGGATTGATCGAGGATGATTTTGTTATTGATCATATCGATTCTAATCCGAAAAACAATTCTTTATCAAATCTGCAGGCTATCACACAAAGTGAAAATTCCGATCGAGGGGGGACTGGGAAATACTCGAAAAAAGCGAGATCTGTGAAATCTTTGAATACGATAACTAACGAAGAAAAAATATTTCAATCAATGAATGAAGCCGGTAGGCACTTCGATATTTGTATATCCTCAGTACGAAAAGTTGCAGAGGGGATTTATCGATCAGCTATTTAAAAAAGGACGAGACAAAAAATTCAATTTAGTTATGTCTAATGCGTCATATTTTTCATTTAGAAATATATAATTGTTATAGAATAATGAATTCTGAAAACATGAATAGCATCATATCCGAGATTTCAAAATTGAAAAGTTGGGATATTGAACTATCAGATGGGTTAAATCCTGATCAAATCATGTCTGATTTTCAGGACATAGAATACGGAGTTAACAACAATAAATACATGCTACCAAAGAAGTATGCGCTCATCAAAAGAATTCAGAATTCTATTAAGGACTCTCTCGCATTCTCCAGTGACGTAAGTGTGTTCGCTCCGTTGTATACCATCGTAGAACGAATACGAAAAGAATTGGGGTACGAATACGAATTGAAAAATGAGGTTAATTCTAAAGTTAGAAACCTACGGGCTTTAATTCAAGAAAATGAACAATTTTGATTGACCAACCATTTATCATTATTTGATTGTGACCGTCCCTCATAGAGATTTTAATTTTGTTTTTAGCATTTTTTGATCAAAACTGTTGAAATCAGTGAATAAAAAATTGATGGCTGGTTCGGATTGATCAAAAATAGAATGGGGAAAGTCACAGTATTATTATTATTTATAGCAATTATGTGACTTTCCCCATCATTGAACGAAGCTGTCTCACAGTGAAATAACACTTCCATGACCATCCGATGGTGTTAGGTCGGGATTGAAAAATTGTTTTGCAATTGAAAAATTGTTTCTGATTTCAAATAATGGTCAATGAAGCATTAACAACCCGATTGGCTCGTGAACGACTGGATGCAATCAGGAGATTTGTACCAATTCGTGACTCTGTACGGAATAAACTACAACAACGACAGAGTCTTCAGACTGATTTTGCTATGGGATCCGAAGAATTGTTTAAACCAGTAACCACAGCAACGAAAGGGATAGAGCGTGCTATACTGGGAGATGTTCCCGAGACGGGAAAATCTGTTATTGGTGAACTCGAAAAAATAGCAGCGAAAACTGAACAAACAAAACAAATGGAATCAAAAGAAATAGTAGATGATTTACGCGTGATATTTAACGAGGCGGGTTTAGCAGCGATTAATAAGACTGATTCAACAGGAATTCCTGAGCTTGTTGTTACGACTTATGAAAACAGGAAAAATATGTTGAAACCAGAATATCATATGTTTGTTAGAAATTTAGATCATTGGGCTGATATATTCTACAAAATCAAAACTGAAAAAACAGGTAGAATTAGGAAGAAGGATAACGCATCATATATTCAATATAGAAAAGCGGTGGATAGTGTGTATGAAAAATACGAAGAGTTTAAACAACAACAAAAACCACGAAAATTGCGAGGAAGGCGACAGCAACCTGCAAAGAAAATATCTTTTTCACCTAAAAAACAACTACCACCTGATGATGATATTCTTGATTATTTACAAAAAGCCAATTTAGAAGAAATGGGAAAAATGGATGTAGCAATGGGTTATAGCGGAAGCGGATTGCAAGATTCCAGTGAGAATCCAAGGATTTCATGTCCTGGTAGTGTTATCAATGATATATCACGATTAGAAGTTCTTATAGGAGGTTTCCGAGCTGGAAATAACTCACCGGAAATAATTAATGAAGCAGCTGATATCTGTAGACGATTATTTCAGGGTGGTATCATGGATATCAAAACATATCGAGATTTCATTGACGAGTTAGTAGAGGATTATCACAGTGATTAATCACCGGGATTGAATAAAAACGCTAGCGTTTCCAATTGAAAAATGGTTTCTGATTTCAAATAATGATCATACACTACAATCATGATAAACCAACCCCCGTCTACGTAGTTAATTCACGGTTTCCGGTTTATAGAGCATACTACGGAGATGGTTTAGGCAATACCATTGCAGGGTTATTTGCGAGAATGGCTCCAAAAGTGATGCCGTTAGCTAAACAACTAGGAATGAAAGCAATTGAAGTTATTCGTGATAAGGGTAATGGTGCTGTTGGAGATCTTGCTGGAAAAGCATTTTCAACTGCGAAGAATAAATTAACATCATTAGTGAAATCACGAATTGATTTACGAAAAAAGAAACCGTTACCATCTACAGCAGAGATGCCTGCAAGTGTTAGTAGAATTATAAATAACGCAGTAGACGAAAAATTAGCGTCGATGGCTTTAACTTCCGACCAAAGCAATATTGCAAATATGATAGCAGGAAGCGGCTTTAAAAAACTACGTCGATGAAAATCGTTTATGATTTCACGATTTAGACTCTGATAAATAGAATAAAATGTTCAAAAAATCACATGATCCGGCGTTTGATATAGACGCCCCAGTTGGCAAGGATGATTCTGTACGCGATTATCAATATTACGCTTATCATGCAATAGACGCAAATAGTCGATCGCGAATTGAACTTCAAGTCCATGATACCAGTAAATATTTTTTGCCCTGTGAAGCGTTTATTGAAGTAGAAGGAGAACTTGTAACAGCTGCTGATACTACTGCTGTACCAGCACCGTTTCCAGCTGGTACTCAAGTCGGTTTTGTCAATAATGGTATCATGGCGTTATTTGAGAGTGCAAAATATCTCATTGATGGAAACGAAATCGAGTCGATAGATCGCGATGTTGATGTGGCTACAACAATAATCGGGTTAGCGAGATATTCCAATGATTATACAAGATCAGCAGGACCTTCTATGATGTTTGCAAAAGATGCTACAAATACCGCTGGAGGAAAACAATTCGTTGTAAGACGACCAAATGATCGTGCTGCTAACCCTGCTCCTGCTGGTATCGAAGATATGATTATAAACAACGATGTTAATTTCAATCTAGGGGCTGCAACACGTATTTCAATGTTGCAAGGAGCGCGTAAATCATTTTCATGCGCGATTCCACTGCATCACATATTTGGATTCTGTAGAAACGTCCGAAAAGTTATTTATGGGGCGAAGCATACAGTATCGCTTGTACGAAAGAGTGATGATAGTGACGCAATCTGGAGGATTCCAGCAGATGTTGCAAATCCAAATGCTGATGCCGGTAAAGTCAGTTTAACAAAAATATCATTGTGGATGCCAGTGTTGACTCCAGCAATCACCGCAGAAGAACGATTACTATCATTTATGGACCAAGGAGGAAAGTCGTTGTTGAGTTGGCTAACCGTGAGTACAGATGTGAAGCAATCAAATCTGAACGGGTTATTCACGTGGAATCTAGCATCAAAACAAGGTGTTGCTGCACCACGTCATATATTTATTGCGTTACAGGATAACACACGAGTTGGCAATCAACTCTCCAGCCATATGATATTTGATCAGTTAGGTGTGAAAGACGTCTCACTGAGAATAAATGGCCAACAGGAACCATCCGAGGATATACAACTTAATTACACAGAAAATCATATTGCACGCGTGTATCATCGTCTGTTGTCATTTATGGCACGTGATCAAAATGTCGATACTGGTTTGCAAATATCACAATATGATTTTAAAAATCTGTATCCGATCTATTACTTCTCACTGGAACATCTCGATTTAACAAGACAGTCCGTCGTTGATATACACTTTAGAGTTAATGTGACTCGTGGTGCTATTGCTAATTATAGAGCGGTTGCTGTCATTCTCAGTGATAAATCAATGCTACTTGAAGGTGTTGGTGGAAGAATGAGAGTGGTAGATGCCCCAGTGGAAAACATGTAATTGAAATTGTAAACGATTTAGAATCAATCAATTATGTATAATGTCATATAGTGTTATTAGTGTTGCGTTAACTCCCGGTCAATTAAAAAAATTGCAATCGGAATCAGCTAAAAAATGTGGAACCACAATTACGTTGAAACCCAACCAAATGACTGGTGGTGCAAATAAACTATCGCTGACAACTCGTTAAATAAAACATTTCAACGATGCACTTGCAGTCAAAAAAGGTGTTCAGATTACTCTCTCTGCAGCTGCTATCAAAAATATGATTAAAACAGGCGGTATATTTCCGTTGTTAGCTGCGATTCCAGCATTGATTGCAGCAGCAGCCCCAGCGGTGGCTAAAGCGGCAGCGTTAGGAGCCGTTGGTACTGCAGCAGGAATGGCACTAAAGAAGGCAACTGGGAAAGGATATAAAAAAAAGGGACGATCCGTTCACGGATTGGGTCTAAGACTACCAGGAACCCCGTATTCGTGGTACAGCGGAAAGGGTCTAAGACTACCAGGAACGATTTATTAATTGAGGAACCTATGGTTCCCATGTCCAATTTTGATTTAATGGATGCGGCTAAAAAACTAGTGATTAAAAATTTCAGAGGTGTTTTTATGAAAGATCAATTACCACATCAACCAAACAAAACTGAAACAGGTATTATTAATCTCGATAACAGCACCGGACCTGGTACTCACTGGGTTGCATACGCTATTGATCCACGTGGGATTGTTTATTTCGATTCATATGGATTAGCCCCACCAAAAGAGTTTATGCGGTATATAAAAACCCTTCCAATGAAGACTTGGTATTCTACGCTACCAACACAACAAATGAATGACCCACCAATATGTGGCAGCGAAGTATTAAATGTCCTTGACGCTATTTCTAACTCCTTGAGTAACCCAAGCGGAAAACCACCACATGTTGTCGTGAATGAATACACTAGCAATCGCTTTTTAGAGAGAGAAAGAGTTTTACAATAACATGATTGATATTTGGGGGAGATCTTTGAAACCCAAACCCGATGGCACTGCACCACCTGATTCTGTCAAGGATATAAAAAAAAAAATTGAAGATGAAATCGCTGAGACGTTAAATTTAACAAGTGTTGATCCTAATGAAATAGTTGTATTTCAAGACAAACAGGGTAAATTGAAATCCAGTGATGTGTCATTGGATGATATTTTAGTTAAACAACGAAACGCAATCGAGAACACCGTTGCGTTATTTTCCGATCAGGGTAAATTGAAAACCAGTAATATTTCTCTGGATGATATTTTGGTTAAACAACAAAACGCAATCGAGGATACTATCGCGTTATTTTCCGATCAGGGTAAACTCAAACCGGGTGTACTCGTTTCGACGATTACAGATCGATTAAAAACTCTCAACGATGAGTTAAAAAATTTTGTTGTTGTACTGGCAACGCTTGAATCTAAAATTGAAGATAACGGAAAACAGTTTTCAGTTTTTCGTAGAAATATCATTGATAAATTTATTGGAACCCAGTTGGATAAAATTGAAATAAAACTCCCTGATATTAAAAAATCCATCGATGAGACGAAAAACTTCATCGAAGCCGTCAAAGGTGATTTTTCGAGGATGATAACAATCATTGAAAAAACAAAAAATCCTCATGAGAAAACCAACAACGTAGTATATACAATCCAACACGGATCATTTGAGTGGACACCTGCAAACAACAAATTAGATATCACAGCTACTATCAAGGGTATTTATCGATTAACACTAGTAACACCATTAACTCAATTTAATATATCATCGTTGAGTTCATCCGGGGTCAACAATACGATTTCAACGATCATCGACAAGGATAAAACTGAAAAGTTCACGATAACATATACTGATAAAAGTTTGATTGGGGTTTCAGTAACCTGGTATGTTGAATTCGTAGCGGATTTAAGTAAATAACTAAATTGAAAGGATTTCACAATTGAAAACGCTAGTGTTTTTAAAATAAAAATGATTTCATCAACTCAATGACGCTATGATCAGGTCAGAGAATTTCAGAATAGACTCAAAACCCTCACTGAGGAGTATCAAATAAAAATAAAAAAATACCGACGAAGAATCACCGCAATTGATGTTATTATATACTCGGTGTCAAGCGTTCTCACTGGTGCCGGAATAATACTAGCATCTGTTACAATGATTGCCCCGGTCGTAGTTCCAATTTGCATTTATGCGGTGGCTACAATCGGGGGTATATCAACCGGGATAGCAAAAAAGATATCATCATGCAGCCAGAGTAAACTGCAGAATTACTTACTTCAATTTCATATTGCATCAACCGCATATTCGCAATTATCATTGATGATATCGTCGTCACTCGATAATACGATTATATCAGATAGTGAATTCTCAGCGATGGTCAGTATTTTTGATTCCGCGATATCAAAATTAGAGCGACAACATGAGTATAATAACAATGACAACACCGATGGAATCAGAAAACACGAACCCAAAAAACAAAATGATCTCAATAATATCAACATTACCAGATTGTGAGTTCTCAGTGATGGTCAGTATTTATGATTCCTCGATACCAAAATTAGAAATAAATCATGAGTATAATAACAATGACAACACCGCAGGAATTACTTCAACAAATAGTGGAGAACACGAACCCAGTACAAACAAGCATGATATCAATAACATCAACGAATCCAGAATTCAGTGTGAATTTCCCCTCTCCGGTCCCAGTGAAGGAGATAGCGCTAGCAAAACTACGAATGTATCACAGTTGGCCTAATATCAGATCAAAATCATTTGGTGGTCAACAACCGAATAATTCACTGGTGTTTGCAAATAAGAATAAACCCGACGGAACACCAGACTGGAACGTCGTTTCGATACCAACAGGGTCATACCAAATCGAACAAATCAATAATGAATTCGCGCGTAGAATAAAATCGATTACTGGAAAAGAATCAAAAATCGCTATAACAGTTCATGAGCCGACACTATCATCCGCAATTGAGATAAGCACAGAAGGATACGTCGTAGATATCTATCAAAGTTCTATTAGAACCGTACTAGGATGGCCTGAAAAACCACCAGGGGGAAAAACCGTTCATTTACCAGAACCACAAAAAAATGATTATGTCACCGACGTGATAAAAAATCATGATCCAATAGGGAGTAGTTATAGAGATTACCAATTCATTACAGATTTTTTTTATTTAATATACCAACCAACTGGAAGAGAGAAGCCAGGGGAGAAAATAGAGGGGGATTATTTTGTTAACAAACCTAAAATCACTGGTATGATTTATGCAATAAACAACGATTTATCACTGTTGTTAATACCCCTTAAATCCGGCTCTCTCACCCGAGATGAATTTATCAGCGTCGTAGAAACATGTAACAAAATTATCGACGATATGGAAAAATTTAATTCACAAATTATTCGATTTATACTCGATGATAAAAACCCCATATCGAGAACAAGATTTGCATCAAACTATAATATCCGCGTTGAAGATATTCCAACATTCAAACTACCAGGATATAACGTACCAGAACTAAAAAAACTTCTCAATGATGCCATCGATGTTGGTTTCAAAATAATTCATGATACGTGGAAAAAAACAGCATCACCGGAAATAAAAATCCTCAAACATAATAATGACCCAGATGGTGGTGGCAGGCATATCGCTCCGTTCAACGTGAATATTTCATCGGTGATTGCGCTCAATTTAGTGTGTGATGTTATCGAAGGAAGCTATCAGATTAATCTAGAGCAATCAAATCAAGCTCAGCAGGGATATATTCTTTATTCGTTTGCACCAACAGCTCCTCCAGGATTCCTAATTATTGAAAACCCAATTAATCCTGTCTACATGCGATGCCATAATAATTCATTAACCAGAATTAATTTCAAACTCACCGACCAGTCAAATAATCTGATTGATTTACAAGAAGAGGTGTTAGCGATTAGTCTGTTTGTAAAATCATAAAGACTCGATCAAATTATTTATTATTTTTATTAACCCAGTGATGAAATCACTAAGCAGCAGAGAGGGTGGATGACAACAAGTTGCGAGCAAAATTGATTAAAAAATCGTTTTCATTTTTTTAGTTAAAATGATTTCGTAGGGAGATTTCAATCAATTTTTTGTCTGAAAACGTTGTAGGGTTCGTCTTTTTTTGGTTAAAATAAGATTATAAGACGGCTCGTTTTAGGATTTCAATCATATTTTGTCTAAAAACGTTGTAGGATTCACCTTTTTTTGGTTAAAATAAGATTATAAGACGGCTCGTTTTAGGATTTCAATCAAATTTTGTCTAAAAACGTTGTAGGATTCACCCTCTCTGCTGCTAGTGATGATGATAATAATTATATGTTTGCAGAAGTAATAGTATTAGTAGCACTGCTGCAATCATAATAATACCAATACTAATACTACTAATAATAATAACAATAATAATAATAATAATAACATAAATAATAATATAAATAATAATAATAATAATAATAACAAAATAAATAATAATATAAATGATAATAATAATAACAATAATAATAATAACATAAATAATAATATAAATAATAATAATAATAATAATAATAATAATAATAATAATAGTAATAATACAGATAATGCTAATTAGCGGCATCATTGTTGTTCTTTACATGGGTAAGGGACCATTACAATTAGTATGGTTCCGTTACTGCAGCAACAAAAACAAATACTTAAACAGCTTATCCTTCTCTTAGTAGTAGTAGCATTAGTAGTATTAATGGTTGCAACAATATTAATAATATTCCTCGTCTTTAACAAGATCACCACTATCATCACAACTATCGAAAGCCTAATTAATACCAAAATAAAAATTATGCTGATATTACTAATCTTTCACCTCCTTCTTCTTCTCTCTCTCTCTCTCTCTCTCTCTCTCTCTCTCTCTCTCTCTCTCTCTCTCTCTCTCTCTCTCTCTCTCTCTCTCTCTCTCTCTCTCTCTCTCTCTCTCTCTCTCTCTCTCCTCATCCTCATCCACGTCATATTATCATATTACTACCACTAGTGATGATGATAATAACTATATGTTTGCAGAAGTAATAGTATTAGTAGCACTGCTGCAATCATAATAATAATAATACTAATACTACTAATAATAATAACAACAGTAATAATAATAACATAAATAATAATATAAATAATAATAATAGTGATAATACATATAATACTAATTAGCGGCTTCATTGTTGTTCTTTACATGGGTAAGGGACCATTACAATTAGTATGGTTCCGTTACTGCAGCAACAAAAACAAATACTTAAACAGCTAATCCTTCTCTTAGTAGTAGTAGCATTAGTAGTATTAATGGTTGCAACAATATTAATAATATTCCTCATCTTTGACAAGATCACCACTATCATCACAACTATCAAAAGCCTTATTAATACCAAATTAAAAATCATGCTGATATTACTAATCTTTCACCTCCTTCTTCTCTCTTACCCTGTCTCTCTCTCTCTCTCTCTCTCTCTCTCTCTCTCTCTCTCTCTCTCTCTCTCTCTCTCTCTCTCTCTCTCTCTCTCTCTCTCTCTCTCTCTCTCTGCTCGTGATGATGATGATAATTATATGTTTGCAGAAGTGGTAGTATTAGTAGCACTGCTTCAATCATATTAATAATAATAATAATAATAATAATAATAATAATAATAATAATAATAATAATAATAATAATAACAATAATAATAATAATAATGAAAACTAAAGCAAGAAGAAGAATAAGAATACATATTTGTATTATTTACCCTCGCCTTCGCTTTTGAAATGTCCTCTGTATCATGGGAAGCTTTAATCTTTTGTTCCAGATGCCTCTTATCCATTTCCATGGAAGACTTTTGGACTATTAGATCCCGACACAATTCATCCAATTCATGCGTCCTACAAGACATGACGAATTACGAAATGGCATTTATATAGTTTACTACCCTATAATGTTTAAGTATGATTGCAGCAGTGTAGGATGCCATGTATATTAAATAATAGATAATGTGTAATAATGTAATGTAAAATTAAATTAAGTGGTTAATTTCTACGTATTACTGTCGTCGTTTACGCTGTTGCAAATTTAAGAGTTCAATATGGTTCACTCCAGTCAGTTCAATTAAATACTGAAACTAATCAGTACATTTTAATGTGCTTCAACATTGATAATAAATTCAATAAGAATTATTCGTTGGTGTTTGTTCTCTTTTTGGAGTTTTTATATATGCTCGCGAGTTTCAATTTCATAGATATTAGATATTAGAGGCCTAGCTCACGGGCATATTCACAGTTCTTAGGAATAGGAACATCATGGTAATCGATCACGTAAGTGGCGATCAGAAACGTAAAACAGTAATAACTTCAAAAATGCTATGTATCGAAACAAAAACAATAATGATGATGCTTTAAATGACGAAAATGTTATCAAAAGCTTATTTTTTCAAACATTAGTGATGTAAAATGTAGAAAATAATAACTGTTATGATAAACTGTTGATGTGTTTGCCCAATGGTGTAATATTAGAACGTACACGCTGTTCCATAATTTTTCGACAAGCACAATTACGACTATATTGCATACTTGAGCAACAATAAAATTCCATCACATGAAGTGAATCTACCAATGCTGAACAGGTCGATAAGAATCAGTAATAACCTGATGGTATTGTGTTCGCTAAATCTATCTGACATGGTGCAGACGAAAGCGAGGCTCTCCATCTTCCCATCCATGAAGAACTGTCTCCTTAATCCATGGTTGAGAAGATCACTGGATGAGACATCATCAATCGCCCTTGTCATGACATTGACCATCCACACCGAATGGCATTCTTTCAAAAACTGAAGCATAGTGCCACCAAAGAAAGATGTAATTATCACGAAAACGAACAAACACGGTGGAAAGGATGAGTGGGACATTTTTACCTACGTCTTTAGACCAAAAGGATTATATTTAAAAAGCCGATTCATGTAGCAAAACTAACATCAGATTTGTAATTATCGTGGTAATATTTGCAATGAAAGGCCTTTACTTTCATATTGACATTAAATTTGTATAGTCATTTTTTGCATAACCCATAAGATCTTGATAGAGTTATTGAATAGTTTTGTGATATATGAACCATAGTTTACAATATTATTGTTTTAATGGAAACAATAATATCAAACACAGGAAATCACGGAGATTTTCGTTTCAGCAAACTTGTGAACACGGAATTTAAATGAACTTCAGAACATATTGTTACAACCGTTTGCAGATTCCAATTATTTTTATATCGGTGCATATTTGTGAGGGTTCTAGTTAAAATAATGTATTTTCCTACCGAATTTCAAATATTCATCTATTCTATCGCACAGTTAGCACAGTAATAAATCATTTTTCTCTGATTTTGCTTTATACGTCTTTTGCTAATATTCAAGCTGAGTGTTTACATCTGCTTATAAGGACTTTTATTCTGCCAAGAGAAAACATTCACAATGGAATTATATCTCATTAAAATCTAGTTTATATAAAAGATGACCATTGAAAACGAACTAAATAAAATAAAAGGACAAATTAATAAAGGCATTGTAATCGCCATCTTTAAATTGAACACTTTCCATTAACGGAAAATCGCTAATACGGTACAGGCAAAAAAAATGCCCGGCGGTTCGGACATTGTTGATATAATGAAACATCAAATATTCTAGCTGATTTAATTAATTACAGTAGTAAAACCTTGACCTTTCAGCCAACACTACTCCTAACCTAATATATATATATATATATATATATATATATATATATATATATATATATATATATATATATATATATATATATATATATATATATATATATATATATATATATATATGTGTGTGTGTGTGTGTGTGCGTGCGTGCGTGCGTGCGTGTTTGTGTGTGTGTGTGTGTGTGTGTGTGTGTGTGTGTGTGTGTGAACACTGATGTTTTCATTTTCATTGTCTTTTTTTTTTGTATCTTTCAATCACTAAAATAATCTGTGGGCTATTATGTTCAGCATAATAATAAGTCATATTCATGTTCGAATTGGAGTATCTGTGAGACTAAAGAACAGGTTGTATTTTTTGTTCCATACTTAAATTCTATAAGAGTAAAGTTTCATATATAAGTTACTAACAATTACATAACGCTGCTGTGTATGTAAAGTATATTTATAATTGTACCAAAATAGAAAACATTAACCAGTCATGATATTATAATTTAAATACATGTTGATCTTTGTTAAGCCATGTAAGTATTGGCAGGAGACATAAAACATGTATGATATCTATTGTTGAATGGAAGCATCTAACTTTAACTCCATAAAATGCTAATACGTTTCCAACCCCTTCTGTCATACTTCCTGGGTCAACATAAACGTGTTCCATAATGAATGAATCTGCATTTTAATTGGAGGCCAAATATTAATACCACCTCCTATTTAAATCTGTAATTATATACACTGAAAGTCTTAGTTGTATACCCTGCAGAAAATAATTATGTAAACCGGTATGCGGTTCGATGGGTGGATTCACCCAATTACAAACAATATGGTAAAATCTGTATATTGAATTCAATATTCCCATGACATGTATAAATAAGATAGCATTTTTGCAATTGGGCCAGTTTCACTTAATATTTGGAACTATTCCACTAACTAATCAAACAATATGTTATTACAGAACGTACATCAATAAACGGTTTATCAACCAAAATCATTCAAAATTACATTTAAATATCGACCAATTAAACTCAATCAAATCGACAACTATCGATAAAGTCTAATCCCTATTGCGATCATCCTTTAGTTGAGTTATTTATTCCTTTCCGAGGAATTTATATTAAGATAAACGGCAGAGTGATGTGACCTAGAAAAAAGACAATATTAAAAATAAGTGCTAATATGATCGAGCAACTTATACGTTTTCCATCAAAGAGTTGAGCTACTATTATCACGTCTCCTCACAAATAACTGGAAATTGCACATGTATATTTTCAAGGCCTATTGAGGATAATACTTTTATATACTTTCTTTCCTCGTAACTTCACTGAACAAATATTAAAAGACACGGTTTACATGTAATTCTTCTGCCACTGTGTATGACATTAAACTAAAAATATGTGTACTAATATAAAGTGCAGTTTATATCTTGTTGCTCATAGTTTTGATATTTCTTAACAATCATCAAGAAATGGTGATATTACAAAACAACCTTTACAGAAAAATGTCGTTATCATATCTAAACCTTAGCTGCTAAAGGCATTTATTAAATGTACTTTATTCTCTCATTATTTATTTATTTATTTATTTGATTGGCTGGATGGTTTAGTTAATGGATTATTGTTTTTTTGTTTTGTTTAACTTCAGTAGCAGTATACAAAGCCTAATTTGGTCCAAGACATCAACATCTCATTATATTGAACTTCGGGTGCCAGTTTATGCTTGAATATATCATATGAATTCTTAATATTATTTTAACATTTGGCTTTTTCTCGTTTTACGTAATTAAAATATCAATTATCCCAATGATATTTATATTGATATAATATAATCACACCATTATTCAACAAGAGCTCGCAATTGCAAATCACCTCGTTTTTATTACATATTCCACTCCCTCCATATATGACACACTTACATATTCACCGTTAGTGGGGCCCCGAGAGGCCGAGTGATCTAAAGCGCTCTCCTTTACGGATCACTGTCATATCACCTCTATCTGCGTTGGTTCGAGTCTAAGATTCGGCTAATGCAGTTATGTGAGAAAGCTTGTCAGTAGCTTCGCGTGGGTCGGTGGTTCTTTCTGGGAGTTTTCCCGGGTTATTCCTCCACCAGTAATACTGGCCGCCATGAATAGCCTATCGTGTGCTGGAAATGACGTTAAACCATACAATAACAACTAGATAAGCAAATGACGTTAAACACTACAACAACAACATATTATCCTATCCACCAACCCTCGTCCAGTCCCGTAATCATTTGTAACTAAGATCTCATACTGCAACATTTGTCATGTATGATGCATCCTGATGTAATGGCTGTATATATAAATGCTGGCCAAACAGTTAATAAGACTATAACTATAATTGAATATGTACGCTTGTAACCACTGACCACAGCCTAAAGACATGATTAGAAGCCAATGATGTTGCAGCACCCTCCACACCATATACAGTTGGTTATCCAAATTATAATATAATTACAGTTAACTGTCATCTCAGCAGGTTATTAATTCTGACAATAGACAGACAAACTGACATATCATATCATAGGGTATAACAATATCCTTTTCTAAAATATATGAATAATACAATACGCGAGAGGACTACTTTTGCGCTCGTGTTTCTGTTGCCGTTGCTGCTTTCATCGTGATGTTAGATACTCGCTAATGAATTTCAAACACTTGGCCTAGCATACGAAATCTGACTTTACATTTTAATTTCAAACTGCATTTTAGGAAGAGCTCCAAAAAGACGATTTTTCAACTATTGGGACTGAGAAATATGTCCACATACTACGCTTCATGTCAATGCAAGCAATGTCAAGTTACAGCAGAAATATTTCAGCATGCACGTACGTTCCCTGTCCAGCAATGAAACAACATCTGCGCGAATCGGGCTTGAGTTTGATGGTTTCGTATTCATTGGGAAATCAAGGCAATTGTCTTATTGAAATGAAATGTTCTTGCCTCTTAAACTCAGGAAACAATGATTTCCTTTAATTACCTAATAGCCGCTGATACCGGAATTTTAATTCCAACTTGATATTCTTGATCCACATGTCAACAACCCGTCAATATGCTATTCCAAGCTTAATATTGGTACTTCACGCCAGACCAAACAAAAACTGACCCAAACACATAGCACAAGACATATTCCTATCTTAAATATCTAAGCACTTCTACATTAGTACAACCCAATACCTAAGTATCATAAGATGTTGGAAGGATTCCATTTCACGAAATTAATTAATGGTACCATCAAGTTCAATGTACAGTGTACAATATGACGTCTTCAGGTATACATTTTCTAATTACAAGGTTTGATAAATATCTTCCCAGCACCTACTCCCCCGTGCAATATAAGGAATCGTCCATTCCTACCAAAACTGTAATGGAGATATAAATGCAAATTTCACCATCAATTAGGATTTTTAAAATATAATTATTTAATCCAATGCAATGTTCCGAAATGCCGGAATTTGCTGCTATGAAACAAGTTAAATTAAGCTGCAAAATGCTAACAAGCAGCACAAATTCATCTGAACATTTGGAATATTATCACATAGCTGTTTTCTGTAACTTTTGTTCTCTTTGCTCTCGTTTCTGTTTTGTTTTGGGTTTGATTGTTCTGTTGTTTGTTTGTGTTTTTCATTTGCTTTGTTTCGTTTATCCTACTGCTCAATTTTTCAGATGGTGCTTTCTTCTTTTCATTTATTTATTTTTGTTATTTTTTATTTATTTGTTTCTTATTCGTGCATCCATTTATCTATTGTATATGTATTTTCTTTTGTATTTATTTATTTAATTATTTTATTTTATTGTATTATTTATTCATTGTGTCCCTGTCAAGTCAACTTATATAGTCAGTACGATTATTTCATATAACAGAAGATAATTATTAAATTTAGTGATGTTTACTACTACTGGTACTGATTGGAAGAAGAAGAAGAAAAAGAAGAAGAAGAAGTAGAAGAAGAAGAAGAAGAAGAAGAAGAAGAAGAAGAAGAAGAAGAAGAAGAAGAAGAAGAAGAAGAAGAAGAAGAAGAAGAAGAAGAAGAAGAAGAAGAAGAAGAAGAAGAAGAAGAAGAAGAAGAAGAAGAAGAAGGAGGAGGAGGAGGAGGAAAGAAAGATAGAAAGAAAGAACAACATACTGCTTCATCAACGTGAATTTTGAAAAGAATGTGAACATAAGAGGGAGGTTGAGACACCTGCCATCCCAAAACTATCAGGCTCTCTATGACAATATGGGAATGTTATATCAAGAAATTCAACGTAATAAAAAGTAAAAACTATTATAGTAAATTATATAATGATACGGTTTAACGCTTATTGTCTGTAACCTCTTTCGCGACGTTGTTTCTGGCAGGATTAGAATCTCCTATGCCTGGGAGATCCACAAGAGAGGCCCCACTGCTACAGACGTCTGAGTTGGGCAGCTTGATTCGCACGTGCTTAATTATAGGCCACAGAATTTGGGTATGCTTGCCGTGCTCCTTTGATATAATAAATTTCTCAATTTCATCCTGAAATCTTTCTCCCTGAATAAAAAAATAACTTCGCATTATTGTGTCAATTAAAGCTTCAATTCTAAATGTTGAAAGGTTAACATTGCAAGAAGTAGTGTGGATTATTCTTACAACTGTCAAACGTTTGTCTCACTTGCTTCTCAGCCCATTGTCCCAGTAAACGAACCCTAGACTACCCCACCTACTCTTACACACATTGTAGCGCTTATGAATATAATGAATTCGTACTGCAACTTTGCAACCTTTACTTCATCATTATAATGTTATCATGGTATCCCCACCCGACATCCTTTATAAATGATGAACGACGCGACATGAACGGAGTATTGTGAAAACAATGAAACAAACCGTATCGCCGAAATATATAAGAATTCACTCACGCATGAAGATGTCGAATCTGCCACGAACGATGTATCGTCGTATTTGTTTCAGTTTAGTATTTTGATTTTACGTTTGAATCCTGTGAGTCGATATCATGTCGGATGCCAACATCATAATTTTGGAAATAACGACTGAGTATTTGTAACTTTGACCAAATCACTCACAAAGTAAATGAAGTCCAAAAACCTTTATGTTAACATTGGGAGTGATTGGGTACATTTTACACATCGATAAATACCCAATCATCATCATTTTATCCTTATGATTTGAATTTACGTACTTGTCCTCATCATGTTAGCAGATTTCATTAAGAAAGTTCATTTGCATTCACTTTTTAATGCAACTGAATAGAAATCCCCATCTTCGTCAGCCATGAGGGTTTCATATATATGTAGTAAAATAGGATAGAGTTTCATGACCGTAGGTTGTTGCGATCATTTTATTAATTTACAAAAGCATGGCTGATTCTGTTTAATGAATCTATCAATAGGATTACATAAACGACTGGCACAAATTTGCTTAGATTTAGTTGCAACTAAACGATGCCGCTCTTGCATCACTCTATCCTAACGTATTTACATTAACGAACTTCAATCATTGTGATAATTTCTGGCCTGCGTTTGATTATCACATCTTTAGAGCCTGATTGCATTTCATAATTAATCTACGTCTGCTTAGTATTTATTTTATGTATTAAGCCATTGTCAAGTTTGTGTTGACAGCTAACACTGACCAACATCTGTTTGTTGAACGTTGTATCCTTGATAACATTTTCGATGCATCTAAACGAAAACGAAAATGCGAACAGTAGCAAAAGATGAATATAAAATACATTTCACTGAGCTCTTGATCGACGATGTTTTTTGGAGAAATAATGGAGCACATCAGCAAGGATAACAGCGTTGGCTTTGCTCGGGACAGCGAAGATGTTAGAAAAGGTATTTGATAGCTGACTTAATGTTTCACACGATAAAAAACACAAAACGTAACATATTTAACGATATATACGAGGATGCGTGGGACATCGCTTCCCAATAAATTTATCTCTAGTGAATAACCAAAAGATTATCCACTCTTCAGTAATTCGAACATACAAATCGTCCGCAACTCATAAAAGGCCCAGCTTGATGAACTTTGTTGGGATGTAAATCGGCTACAACACTTGATTGGTCATCCATGCTCGAGCCACCCATAGGTGACAATTACTGCAATTCAATGGCATCTGAACCCACCTACGCATGTACAGTAGTCTATTGTGGGCATGAGCATGTTTGTTTCTTGTATTACGGCTTTAACTCCTACAAAATTCTGTCTCCATGCCGTCTTTGTCGATCCTTCTGTTGATTCTTTCTCCGACACCTAACCTCGCCATTAGATCCACGTGTGTGCATTCGTATGCAAGGTTTTCGGTTATTATTGGAGGACTGCAGATCATTATGTATTTAAACAATCACTCGATATGAGGTAGAATTTGTAATGCGGATTCGCACACAACATGAAGATGGGATTGTTTTATTCAACCATCAGCATTTAGCATAGCATAAAGGGAACGAATGATTTCACAGTCATTAACTATTCAGCGTAGGGAAAGTGCAGACAACCCAGGCACGGTTACATTTTTGCAAACTCAGTGTGCTCACTGTTTAATGGCCCAGCCCGACCTACGAAAACCTCAACAGCTGTGCAAATGGATAACGATTTGGCTAGCGTGAGATCAGTTATGTATGACTACTCTATTAGCTGATGCACTCAAGCAGTTTGAGAAAGCTCTTGAGTCGTTCAACTCGTCGTCGTCATATTCCATTGCTGGTTTATATTCCATGATCGATCAAACATCAAGACAACTAGGATTGATTGAATTAACGCTGCTAAAAGCAAATCATAGTCTTGATCAATGTGACACAACGATAAGCACAGTGATCCAAAACAGCTGCGCCATAATGACATTGCAATGCTTAGATGTGCTTGACAAACAATAATATGACTTTGATAAATTCTTTACAATTGACTTCACCGGACCTGCTGCATAATATCGTGCGAGTTTTGATAAACAAGTTAACAAATAAAACAACTGTATAATATGTCAGGAATAGCGATGTTCTAAACGAGTATGCCGACCAGCGCTGTAACGCTGCCAAGAATCGAATGGAATTTCTTCATGGCTATATGGGTGTCCTCGAACGAGTCAGACAAGCGTTGTTACCAAATAATCAAAAAGGATCTTGGGAGACTTTCCGCTAGTTTTCCCAGTGACTTGTACATGTACAGGTTCCGAGAAAGTAGGATATGGCAGTAGATTTGATGTTCATATTTGGACATATTTGGAAAGATGTAATGCAAAAGGCGAGAACTGGATAAATTCAACAAATAAATAAATAACTAAATAAATAAATAAATCAATAAATCAATAAATCAATCAATCAATAAATAAATAAATAAATAAATAAATAAATAAATAAATAAATTTATAGAACTTTAAGGTTGGAGAGTTATTGAAGACCTGGTCCGGGAGCCAAAATTCATGTTCAAGGTATCAGCAATACGCAAGGTTTGCCAGTTGCTGCTTCAGCATCGTGGTTGCCCTAAAATGTGAACGTCTGTGCTCCCATCAGAAGAAGATTAGTAATGTGTATGCAACGTTATGATGAGATGTGACGAAAGATTGACATGTTGACTAAGTGCGAGTCTAAAATAGACATATGCGAATCTCCACTGTGACTGATTGATAATGAACAGCCTTCGTTGAGAACAGTTATCGGTTTGACCGGAAGATAATACTATGTCCGCTGTAAGACAATACAGCGCCATGCATTGTCAGGATTACCCAGATAGTTTAGGTTATTGTGACATGTGATGTCAGCAGCGACACTTGATACTTATGTGAATTGCTGAGTAGAGAGGACCTTTGAATATTGTATAGTACAAATATGAACTTGGCTATATTGTCTGTGGGTTGTTCACCGGAGCCCCTGATATCTAGCTGTATTAGCCTTGCAATGATATCTGCATCGATCGTCGATAACATAAGACGTTTCACTTCTGATCGGTTGAAAACTGCATGATCGCAGAATATTCAATCTACATCTACGATAAATAAATGGAACACCACCAAAACTAGCCACACTTATATAATGAGAGATCCGGTTAGTTAAAAAATATAAATGATGTCCAATATTGTAAAGCCCGTTGGACGATGGGTGGCTGATTACAATTGTCTAGCACAATGTATTAGAAGAAACCATAAATGGATTAGCAACTGCTCAGTTCGGAGATATATACGGTTTTCAATTTTACAAGGACTGTGCAACATTAGCTCATTAAACCAAACGGAGCTGGGTGGATGACACAACAAGGCTAATAAAATTTCAGGTTTATGAATCGTGTCAATATTTTCCTCCGTGCGACGCATTCTATGAGTTCCAATGAAAGCTTGTAAACACAATATATAAAGTGGGAATGATACAATCTAATATATCTACAACGCCGCTGAGTCAACACTCGGACGGCGAAGATGCAGATCATCAACCGTTTATGAAATGGGCCGCGCAAATCACATCATGAAAGAAATACTATTCTTATACCAATTTCGACCCTGAAGAAATCTGATTTACGACTGTTGGGAAGGGTTTTTTCTTCAAGCATGATTTGATTTTATAGAGAAGTCTGCAATTCTAGCTGGAGCCAAAAGCAATAGATGCTTAGCTCGTAAGGATCATGCTAGTAAGGCATTTTGGCATGATGATATAATTACCAACAACATTAAAGATTTCTTACCCAAAGATATATTTTCTGGTTGACTCGACTAATTCGTCGTTATTTATATAATACTGTTTCAAGTCAGTCCTAGGGTCTCAGTGTAAGAGAACATTCATTTTAGATCTTAGCAACGCAATGTATACGGGACCACCTACTAATGTTTACATCGTCTACTAATGTTTACGTCTGTCCAACATTTTGGAAATAACCAAATGTCAAAGCATACAGCCTCACTTGTCACCACGATGACACATGAGAGGAAAACACTGTTCGGGAGCTTTCCTGGTTGTTGACAGCTGTGGCTCTTAAGGTTGCGAAAGCATTTGAATTATGCATTGGATCTGAGATGGCTTGAATAAGCAGTTAGATTCATAGAATATGGAGGCCGCATGAAATAAAGGAAAGGTCTTCGATTATCCGGTAAGAGCAAACGGTTCACGAGCGGGAGTGGTTTTGCCTCGCAGTTGATGTGAGAAAGTGTCCCTTGACCAGTTATGATGAACTATTGATAACAATGTATGTCAAATATTTCCGTGGAATCTTTATGCGTCATGAGCACGCGTCTACCATTCAGCGCAAGTTGAAATCGTCAGCTACAATAACATGAACTGGACGTCATTTGGTTGTTTATAGGGTTAATATATATTGTTTTATTACTCAGACAGGCTTGCACCGCAGGATGAAGTTAATATTTATTTTTAATTTGGCGAAAGTGGTCAACCACTGTTTTATTAAAAGCTACCGATGCAAACTCTGATGACCTCCCCAATAAATGATCATCTTGCTGATAAAGTACTGGGTGCACTTACGCATTCACCGACACAACAAAGTTTTGTTGATATTATAATGTCGCTTAGAATTATCACTTCATAGCATGCGCAACGAATATAGACAACCACCCGACGCAGCATCCGATGTGGAAATAAGAGCGTATTTGACTGAGTTTGCTAGATTACTGCTCACATCAACTCGGCGATCATTTATACTTGAAGATCACACTTGAAAACTGAATACGTCTAAAGATGATTTAAATAATGTTTTTGTTGAAACAACAAGGCACCGTAGTGAGGTAAATAGCAGATATCAGCGAAGATGAGTAACTCAGGGAGTCTCGAAGGATGATAGTCTTTATTAAAGGCTACGATAATGTTTCCTCTTCTGCATCGAAACCTTTCGTTGTTGCACTAACCTCTGATATGCCCATGTCGTCACTCGTAGTATCCTTATTTATATAACACATTAAACCGTTGACTAGCGAAGGACACAAAACGCAAAGGCATATAAAAAAAAATTATCGAATTGTTGTGTCCAGATATTACTTTTCTATCATATCAGAATTGTATATGTGGTGTGTCAGTTTATATAAGTTCATTTCAGTTTTAAGTGGGAAGAGTAAATATAGGTTGTTCACAAACATTTGCAAAGTTATATTAGAACTCTGATGCACAATCAACAAGATTAATCTCTGAATCTTTGTTTGAAAGAATTCGTGTACCTTTTATTAACTTCTATAAAATAGGAATACTATGTGCACAATTATGTCCATTAAGTCTAAAAAGCATTGATTATTGAACCACTTCCCTCACTGCAAATAACAGTGAGAGATTACCCTCATCACAACCTTTTCACTGTCTCAAAACAATACGACTGAATAATATTCATCACGGTTTTATCTATTAGAGCCCTTACTTTTCAGCGTGTCAGAGACAAGTTTTATGCTGTTGGTTCTATAATTCACGCATAACTTCTTGAAAAATGTCGGACATAGAAATTGATCGTTGATCAGATTCGACAGATATCGGATGACCAAACAAGTTTAGAAAAATAGCTTCTTCTACTGTTTTTTTATTTGATATTCGTCAAAGGAATTACCTAGGGAAATCTTGAGAAAGCAAACATTATAGTGAACAAGTATTGCCTGTATGAGTTGGTCTTAGGTAAGATACTGACATCGTAAGTCATTATTGTGCTAATTAGTATGTCAAATTCTGGAATATATTAGCAGATGAGCCGTAGTTGTATTATGCTTGGGTTATCGTACAAATTGACAAGTGTGACAATATCGACAGAATTTGAGAAAAAAGCATTTGATGGTCTGCCAAGAAAAATCATGTAATATCTAGTGATCGGTTTTTGTGAATCGCCGATACATGAGTAATGCACAAAAGCTCCAGTACTCACGATAATGAAATCAGACTAGGGTTTGGTTGACTCAACAAATGAATTACTTTCAAAACATCATTTCGACCTTGTAGAAATAAAGGGCATTTGGAATAACACTTGCTGTATAATGCTGCTAGCTTTTATTTTTTTCATACGTACACACAGTTAATGATAAGGATACCTGATTAGTCTTATCAGTATTTTAATTCCAAATTTCAGGGACTAAGTTGATTTTCAGTCGCTGCGAACATCCAAATGAGAGCATTATCATCCAACACAGAATACTACAGAAGCAAATTAGTGTATCTTGTAGATTTGTGCTGAGATTCTGGAATGGCAATATCGTTTAACGAAGTTATGTTGGCGTACGAAAAATAGTTTTTCTTTCACCGTCGTTCGATTGCTCTCTGCGAAGACGTATACGATAGAAACATACTCGATGTTTGCAACGAAATTTCAAGAGAGCGTTGCTGAATTATTTGCTTTGGTCATTGCTCTTCGACGAATTCTGCTAACGTATTCTTCGCTTCGTTGCTCTCAATATCTGGAGCATGTTTATGCTCAGGGGAAAAATTGCTTGTGTCCACTGCGATCACGTTAATTTTCCTTTACAGTCACGTTTACAGCATCTCCACGATGCACTACCGTCGGCATTTACCTGGTCTTTTTTATATCGATATCCATCAGTTAATATATGATCTCACTCCTTCTGAAACTCTGTAATTTACATGGCTAGATGAGATGTTTACATTTTTAAAACAACAAAAATTTGTATGTATAGTTTTCTAGGCTTATACAGCGTAAATACGCACCTTGATGTTTACTCACTGGAAGCAGTGATTGAAACTATTACTTTATTTCTACTCAATATTCAGAGTGTACAGACATTGATGTCTGCTCACTGGTAAATAGTGATTCAGACTATCGGTTGATTTCTTCTGAATATAAAGATTATACACTCTTTGATTTCTGTACACTAGAAAACAGTATATCTAGTTTATTGATCAAAGTATGAAAGTGAAAATTATAATTCATTCGAAATGAGACATTTACCAATCAAATTCATAATAACAATTAAATCATATAGATTATGCTTCGCGCATTCGACGGAGCGCATTTGACGTGCATATCTCGCTGCAAGCATTTGTCGGCGCGCTTTTGCCCGAGCGCATTTTACCTGCACGCAAACAACGCGATGCCGATTAGGTCATAATAACAAATAAACATTTGTAATTCTAAAGGATTCTGTCCAATTATTTGTATGAATTAACTTTAATGCAACGTTAGTATTGGCTGATGCTATTTATAGTGTAATAACGTCATTTATTTGTTTGAATTATGTTTTGTCCATGCAGTTCATGTTTCTTTTTTTTTAGCATTTGTGAATTTGCATTTCTGACATCAACAAGAATTAAGTTCTAAACCTTTATGAAATATAAACTAGAGGATTGTCCTCAGTAATTAATATACTTAAATGCTAACTTTTTATGATAAATGTCACTTGTCATTTTAACCGCAAAATAGCTCTAATTTTAAGATAGCTAAATTTATCTTTTTTTAATTAACTAATAGGTTATACAATGTTTGTGATATTACCTCACTTGCACTGCACGTTAAATGATGAGTCTTTCCAAGCCACTGATTAACGGATTCAATATTGGACAAACATTCAAAAGTGTCTATTTTTCCATACACGGCCTTGACTTTACAATAGGACACGTACATATCGGAGCTGGATTCTGGATGTTTGATCAACCCTGATCCCTCCATGCACATCAAATCTTCCAAGAGTATTTGAAGTTCTTTGAACCAATCCTAAAAGGAAAATTGAGATACAAACAAATATCATAAGTGTTGGTAAGTAGCTATTTACATCGTATCACTATTTAAGAGAAGTACGAATTTTAAGCCATCCTTAATAGACCCTGCAAATTAGGGCACAGTTAAACATAAGCTTGTAAAATGAGCACGTTATTGAAGTAACAAGAGCCTCTACCAAATGATCTTGAGGCTGCAACTGCAGAAAGATGAAGTCTGCGGGATCAGAACTAAATACAAACGATTAGGCCATACTTAAAAATTAAAATTACACGAAGTGATGCTCAGTCGGGTTCAAATTTAACGTGTATGTAGAGTACAATATTATAACATCAGCACCCCATCTTCGTGATTCTTGCTACTTCCAGAACAATGTTACACCCTAAATCCACAATGTAAATGTTTGCACACAGATAACCCCTGAATCCACATGGTAAGGGACTAAGTAACGCACTCCAACAGATTTCCTAACATATAGTAACACACAAGTGCTGAGCAACTCCATCCAACAAAAAGTAAATGGCTGGTGTCTTACGTTCTTTTGGAGGAACTCGACGTCTGCTTCAAACTTGTCTTTCTTTATATTTTGTGCCACTTCCACTACTACTGAAGTACATGCCCGGTCATCTGATGTCGGGAGAATACAGCTAACGTCAAGTAACGCATTTAAAAGAGAGGATTTACCGGTCCCTGTTCCGCCCAAGAATGCGATTATTGTCTGCGGTAATTCTGTTGTTGATGACACTCTTTCCAGCTCTCCACTGAAAATTATCCATGTGATACATTTAAGTCATCCAGAACAGTCATATTGGTACATATCTACCGACTGCATTCGCTTCCTCATTCAATAGGTGTAGCATGAGGTTTGTATTCGTTGATATAATTTAACTTTGTTGATAAAATTGTTTGATAGAGAGCATACTAAAAGTTATTAACCTGATTTCGACAAATGACGTTTGGGAAATGTTTCGAAAATAACTTCGGTGATTTTAAGGAAAGGCACGATAACCTAAGATTTAACTTAATGATTTTCACGTATTGGAGATTGGAACCTGGTCTGTTAAGATGGTATATACTGCATACGACATCAACAACATCAACAACAAATTTATACTATCATTTTTCAGCAGATTTATTACTATTTCTATTTTCAATGTAGCCTAATCTAATTAAGATACGAACCACACACGAAATATCAAAATGATTGGTGAGAACCATTATATGTCGGACGCCCCAGCCATGATCAACCACGTCGTCTGTGATGCTGTATGAGATGGTACTAATCTACAGTTATATTACGGGTGTTTGAGATAGAAGTTACTAATATTTTATATCCCCTGTGACTTGCAGCGTGTGCGAATTCCAGTGCGAATGACACGAGACTGCGTGTTTGGTCATAATAACCCGAGCACCTCCGCGAAAAACAAATTATAGTGTCGTGTTCTGTCGAAATCTTGTGATATAATATCAACCGCAAGTCTACCTCCATCATCTATAATAATAATAATAATAATAATAATAATAATAATAATAATAATAATAATAATAATAATAATAATAATAATAATAATAATAATAAATAATAATAATATTAATAATAATAATAATAATAATAATAATAATAATAATAATAATAATAATAATAATAATATGAGACGTTTCGAATATGCCAATAATTCTGAAAGATATCTACTCCCTTCAAATAAGCATGGAGATTGTATTTTATTGTGGACATGGCCACGTGTGCCTTAGGTCTCCATGTGCAGTTCTCCCCTACCTCAGTTAATAATATACCTATTCTTTCTTTAACTGTAGTACTGTTTATGTTATGCGACAAATTCATGTCAACGTTTAGAATATCCGTTGATATTTCATAAACCAGATCAGGTTGGTAACATACAGCACTGACGCAATTCCCAGGTTCTTCCCGGGACCTCAGTCAGTTCCTTAAATCAGTCACATATATAGTCGTATTCAGTAAAGAAACACTTGTATCAATGGATATTTTTCACCAGCTGTTTTAGTTAACAGTAACAATAAGGTCAGGAAAAAGGACTTCTCCGCCAAGAAAGTAAGCGTTCTTAATCCACAAAGTTAACAAGGAGGGCGATTCTGGATTTGCCTTTAGTTTCAAAACTTGAGTTTGATTGTATGATTAACGTGTTCATGAAGACATCTACAACAATTGACATTTAACATGACATTGAAAAATAAAGGCTTCGATTAAACGTCATTGATTTTCCATATAACGCTTGTCAAAACTCAAGGAGAGATTAAAATAAGCCCATATGAAGCCAATGGTGATATTGAAGACATTAACGATATCATTGGTGTGGTTACAAAATGTTCCCGTTTACTGTATCACGAACCGTATAATGCTCACTTATGAAAATACATAAACAATTTATTTTGTGTGCAATGTCTGCAATGCAGATTTTAAACATTGTATAGGTTACAGACCAGACAAATTGAGAGATCACGTGTTGCACGTACCAGCTAGGTCACATGAAGCCACAAATATGAATAATTCTTAGAGATTACTGAGAGACAACAAGTTTATGGTAATGTTTGACTATACTTTATACGCATGATGCATGTAATTTCAGCTGGAGACATTGACATATGCTTGATAAATTTCTGATTCAAGTAGATGATCAAACGCATGAAACGGGAAATCGGTGTCATTCAAACACGGAACATTGTGTTAACGTCTGTCTAAAGAAAGGAAGCACGCGAAAGTATCTGGAAAGAACACACCATATTCTTCCACAACAATCAAATGATTTTGCCAAGAGGAACTCATTTCGCTCTCGAACATACCAGACACCGAGCGTTAGTCAGCAAATCAAGGCAACCTATCGGTAGTTCAAGCAGGTACACACACAGTGTAATTAATTTTAAAGGCAACAAATACAAGGTAATAAATCCAAGAAGCAAAGAGAACAAGCAGAAATTGAATCCAGGAGTAAATCCACAAACGATGATCTTAATACATTTGAACCGAATCCCAAACCAAGGCAGCAACAATTACAAGCAAAACAGTTTTCGCTTGCGTTTAACCCTTAAAAGATATAAAATCCATGCACAGCATGGAAACGCTCAGTTAGAGCCGGCAACAAGCGTCAGAACTCATCAATGAGGAGGGTCTTCCGCGGATTGGTACAAAAACTCCCTCATGGTTTAAAACAACATTGGACAGACTTCAAAATGAAGATAGCGCTAGTGTCATTGCACATTTTTATACAGTTGGCCGTTTTGGAGCATTAACGCAAAAAGCTCGCTTACGTTTTCATCGGACAAAGTCAAGACCTGAAATGTTCTTGGACCTCCTACAAGCCCGTACGAGATTGATTCAATTAGAGAAATGTCCCGGCATTGATTCTATATAAACTGCATACGCTTACACCAGCCAAAATTCATCTCTGTTATTTTATTGAATCTACACAGTGTAAGGTCTATATCGCACTGTCGTCTCTACGTATAGTTCTCGCTTGATATTTCAGAGATTATCTAGGACCGATGGATCTTAATCATGGATATGCAGGTTAATCTAACCAGTCACGCCATTAGTGGCACTTAACACTTATAGTCTAAATTATTCAAATTCACCCAGAATCAATATAAATCACCTCCATTAGACTATTGTGACGGCAGCCATGCATCTTTCGCGCAACAAGCATTATTATTTGCTCGTTTTTTTCCCTCGTGCAACCGGAACGACTTGTTTTGAAACTTGTTCTGACTAAACATTCGTACAATATAGATTAGTGTTTACAATGACGGTGTGTGAAGCACCCGTTAGTTTAATAATGGGAATAAATCCAATTTACGCATCACATTCTGGACATTTCTCTTCGATGCCTTGTTCAAATGAGGCCATAAATCATTTGCAGGCTTCACAACACTCGCTATAACTCTTAACAGACTTATATAATTCGCTGCTGTGGTGATCAGTTGCAGTTCTGGGATCGTAAACAATTCAACTAATTTGAGATCGGCTACGACCATTAGCAACTCGAGTAAAAGCAAAGATACCAACTTCACTTTCAGCGGTATACAGAATGCTAGCATCGGTTTTTAAAATTGTCATAACGCTACTCATCCGTCTCAATCCAAATTAGCACAAGGCTATACTGATTTGACGATTAAAAATCCAGCAATCTGAGCTGTTTTGGACGCAAAAGATCTTAAACCAAATCGATAATGTTCAGAGCAGACTATAATGGCAAAAGCCAAAGATGTAGCCATATTGCCACTGTATTTCAAGTTCGAAGCGTCTGAGATGGCCAGGATTATTTGTACCGAATATGGGTCTCTACGTGTATGAATATATCTACAAGTTCACAACACATCTATATATTTGACAACCGATGCAAAACGTCAAAAGGAAGACGATATCCAAGACATTGACGATACCAGGGCTGGCTCAACAACTCCATTAAAATGTTATAGTAAATCAAAGCAGTTTTGGACAACGTCGACGTTACCACTATTGTTATTTCGCTCTTCAACTACAGCGACTCCTTGCTAGGACGAAGACAGACATGCGGATCACAGACACGCACACAATATGTAGGTAGGTGTCCATGCATTTGATGCACATGGACATAAGCAAGCTGTAAATAATGGCGTCATCCAGAACACTGGATATCTGAAGCTGCGATGACGGCTTAAGGCACCCACATTGTTGTTTTTGTGTAAGAGTGCCCTGTGTCAGACAAATGTTGTTTTGTAAATATGGCTGCCAGGTTATTTTCGGAGATAAAGACATGTTGAATGTGCAATGGCAATGATGATGATGCAGTCAGGTTTGGTATTAGTGCAGCTGCTGACTAATTGAAATTGTAGAAATTGCCATTTTGGATACCTGTGTTAATCCATCATTAACCACAGAAGCGCGTCTGTTGTTCTTTATGGAGTCCGGTGGCGTTCCACCGCCATCAGTTATTGAGCTTATCTAAGATTCAACAGAAAACTATGTTAGGCAGACAAATAACTACGAATAACGTGTCGACTTTCAACGCTTTCAGGCGTTTTAAAACACAGTCGTTATTGACAGACCAACAGTTTGATGTCATTTCTGCACAAAATAAGAAGAGATATCGGAGTATTAGCTCAACCAGTCGACATCTTCTTGACCTTTTGATAAACTCTGAACGAAATCCATGTTGAACCACTTCAGATGAGATATGACACTAAAATGTTTAGCCCATTGCATAATAATTAGCCCAACATTTCAACATGTTATGATAGTATGAATACGTTTCCATGAAATACAATCAAATCCTGTTTCAAATAAATTAATACTAATACACGCATAATTTGTAAATATACTGTAAAGTGTTTAATATATACCATTCTTGTATTTATTCAACGTATCTTCCTTTTAACAAATGAACTTCATTGTCAGATATTATTTCATTTAGTACTGACTTAATACTTTTGACAATACATGCTGATCCAAATATTTTACAAAATATTAGGTAGATACAAGAGTCGCCATTTCTCAATTATTTCTTCGTTTTGTCATCCTTGTTATACACGTTATACTGCTTTGTCTCAAAACCGTTTTGAATGATTCAATTTAAATGCTTCACTAATTAACTACCAACTCCCCAATGCCAATTAAAGATCAACTATGAAACCATTGGCCTTTGATGTATTTTGTACATTTTAAACATTTCAATACTTCAGTATTGGTAACCTTGGTTGGGGCGCTAGTGCTAGACGATAATTAGCATATTACAAGTAAATTCAACACTGATGATGTAAAATTGTTGTTGTCAATTTGCTAGGTAACGTTTTAGCTACGATTAGTAGTCCTATGTGGATTTCACAATTAAAGATGATTTGGATGCATTGGATAGATATTTCTCAGCGTCTACCCAAGACGAGCTTGTGATATTTCAAGATCGAAATAAAAACATGCAAACGTTCAAATTGAGAGCAGATACGATGTTTTGAAACATTGAGTTACAGTCGCAACGAATATGGATGTGATCAAAGAGATTCATTGAATCAGAGACTATGGCGTGTCAATTGACTTCTTGAAAGAATACGTTCACACACACACACACACACACACACACACACACACACACACACACACACACACCACACACACACACACACACACACAGCTTCAAAGGTTACAAATTATGAATGAATATATCTATGTCTTGAATGAAGATCTGATAAACGATTGCAAGAGCTCTTTGATGATACTGATGCTGTCATAAAGCAGCACATGAACGTGTAAATCAAAATATATTAGAAGTCTGGTATCAAGATTCTAATTGGAAACACCATACTGATACAATGATTTTCATTTGTTTCCTAGTGATATTAAAAGACAATCTGGCTCGTTTAACATCTCACATGTAAACAATGGGGTTGTCCCAGAGTAAACATCCTTAACTGTTACTGATAGATCCGAATATTATTTCTTTATCGTAAATATCTCTTTTAGCTAATGGAGGTATCGTAGTATTCAATTAGTACAAGAATAATTTTGTGAGGAAGATTATAATAAGGAAGCTAAATTATCCGCAACTAGGTATCTGTATTTCAGTCACCTCGTGAGAACGAGATATTAACAACTTTTTCGGTTCCAAGATCGTTCAACGTTAAACGGAATTGAAAGAATACAAACACATGGACAAAATGTTTGGTATTTGTATTACGTCAGGACCTACAATAGGACAGCAAATGGATAATGAGCCGATTGTACAGCACGGGAAGCGATACTAGTGCCATCTCGGCTGTGTGCGTTACTCGTCTAAATTACGCAATGGTTTGTGCATATCAGCATCGATTGAAGAAAAATACACTCCTCAAATCTCATCATCTTTGTAGGCAAGTTCGACACAACAATCATCGATTAATTCAATAACTTAATGCATTAAGCAGCAAAATTTTATCGGATCAAAGATGTAGTTGGTGAGCAGATGATATAAAACCGAAGGGGCCTCATTGATTACTTCAAATACATTTCCGAAAGCGTAAAACTACCCTAAAAGATCGAGAGGGTCACTTGATCTACCAAAATAGTTCATGTAAGTTTCCTGTTTTCCTCTTCTCTTTTGTCAGTTTTTTTAAGATTGTACTAGGCACTTCGTACTTTGTTCTTGCCGTATCGCTTCTGTAAACAGATTAAATGCCAACGTAGAATACACACCAACTTCCAATACAATGTCCATCGAAGCCCCTTAAAATCCTACATTCGCCTGTGGTAGAATTATACTGGATATGTTGGTTATCCTGTGGCTTTTGAGTCTTTGTTCACCTCTTCCGCAATTTCGCTTGTGGATTTAATTATCAGTGTAAACGTTATTACGCACCCACTCAGGTCTTTTGGTATCAGATATATTAAATGATCGCGTGTCACCTAAAATGCTTTACACTCTTGCATGTGATACATTTATCTTAAAGGTTTGAAACCAAATATTTATTTTCCTATATCGAAATGGAAATAACGCGCACGATAATCTTATGAAATCTGAATTATGTGCGACAACGGGAACATGTACCCAAACTCATCATACGAGTGTTCGTCAACGCACCAGATCCAATGGTTATGATATCACGCGCCGAACGATTCGAAACACCATCAAAATGACATCAACATCTTGCAGTTGTATGGATCACTTTATTTATGTGTACTTATCCTTGTGTCACATAGATCACATCTGTGTTTCGTTAAGCTTTAGAAACCTATTCTCGCGATGATGTCTTGTTGGTCATAATCACATATTTTCTCACTCGACAATATGTATTGCATTACATGTCGAGGTCAAAGAAAGCAAATAATGATCGGAAGGACTTTAACGCTGGATGAGGAAGACGTCTTTGATGATCTCAAACCTTCGGCAAAATTGTTCCGTTCATCATGAAACGGTTGATAATGCTCAGGTGATACATTTACATATAACATATCACAAATTAATGTTCCAGGTTTCCACCTATCCAATAATCAAGGAGCCGCTTAAACTTACTGATATATGTGATTTGATTAGGGAAGTATATTTGCAAAATTCGTGTTCACATTGATATCAGCAATTTTGCAACTGGTCCGTATAATCACGTGCTTGATGACAATTCGACAAGATCAACCAATTGAAACTGCATTTGACATTGGTTTCTACGTTTATCCCTGCTCGCCATAGGAAACAAGCGGTTTTTCAAATAACTGAATACATGACATGTTCATATGGAAAAACCGCAACGCGAACTTCCAAGTCTGCAGATATAGTTTTTTTTCAGAACCATCTTTGGCATAATCATCAATCTTTCTTAATGATTGGTGCAACGCCTTTGTTGATTTCATCATTCACGCCCTCACGGAGTCCCTGCTGTTCAAGATCACATGGGCACCACTGCGAAACTGTCCGCCTTAAAATCCAAACCAATCGCTGCAACAATTACAGTAATGCTAATATCGGATCCCGTGAGTGGCGACGTCATTGCTGATATGATTCGAGAACATATGCTTGAGGACAGCTTCAAAGCGTCCCTGCTTGGTTGTTGCTTGAAAATTGGAATTGTACGCCTCATACTCTACATAATCCCCAAAGCTCTTGTGCAACTTTACTTTCTGGGACGTGAACACTCTGAAAAGCATTATTGCCAGCCTCAGCGGCAACAACTATTGATATATGGAGATGCTCTTGTAATTCGGCGATCATCTGTACTATTTCTGAGCGCATCTGCCAGTATTACAGTTGCAAACATGTTTGACTATTTCATACAGCTTGCTAACCGCATTCCCAGCGCTCGCACGGAGTGCGATAGGTCATTTATAGTCGGAATTTGTGCATATATTATAACGCTCATTGCCTAATTTTATATTCCATTAAATTGTAATGATTTAACTTTACACAGGTCGGAAATCTGAACCGTTCCATACTATTATGTCATTGACTTTAGTATATTCATCTTTGGGTATTTTCACTACAATAGGTTACATAGTATTATTGTCACTATATTTCAGCTACGGTATCTTGTTCTACGTCTACAATGATAGAGACGTAATCATCACACAGGGTCAGATGTCCTTTTGCATCGTTTTAATAAATATCGCATTATTAATGCGGAAGGCATTCATTTCTTTGTTTTATCGTAACTTTTTTCACTGTCTTTACTGTCAGTTTAACATTTATATTCGCAATATCATATGATTTCAAGCTTTTTTCTGATACGCTTCACTGGGTTTATTTTGTTCTTGTACATGTTTCTTAACTCACTTTATGACGATGTTCCAAATACCTATTTGGAAAATCCCAATATCAAAGAAGCCCTTCTTTGACAAATCAGTATGACCTATAAAACAATGATTTGATCATTAGCTGCTAGCATGGATCCTTTCAATCCGTGACCATATTGACTTATACGCACTGTAATTCTTTAATACAATATCCTTACGCAAACGGAAAAAAACTCGGCCTCTGTTGTTCTTCTTGATCAGAGATTTTACAGGACACGCTGCTGTCTTAAGATGGTGCACACTAATTTCTCAGTCATACGACATATTTGATCTTTAACAGTTTCTGACGTAAAGTGTGAATTCGCACAAACAGACGAGCTCCCTAGAGTGCCAAATAACATCATTGAAAGCTAATAGGTTACAAACATAGATTACGATTGAAAGTAGTATTTGTGCATTGTAATTGTAACTGACTCTAAAACAAATCTTCGGATTTGAATTTACTATGTTGTTCGCAAATACAATGAGCCAGAAGTGTGCCTAATTACAACGAAAAAAAAATAAAACGTTTCTGCAAATATGATTCCAATCTGGAATACATGTACCTCGATCAATAGTATTAGACGCTAAATGATTAGGCCAACAAATGTTAACGTCTCATAAATAAATTTAACAGCGCCTGCAAAAATCAACGTCATACATGTAATATTACTCAATGTTAGAATCAAATTCATGTTATAATTACTGTCAAGAAATTTCTTGTTTCTATTTTAGAATTAAAGATGCTGTACAACATTTCATTTTGTGACTTAATTTGTCGTGCAATGTGATGAAATAATGAAAAGGTTTAGTATTAGGAGCCGTAATTGCAAGCTCATGCTCAGGCCGATATCATCCATTTACTCCAAATAATAAGTATATTTGTATTTAAAGCTTATGTGTGCAATACAACTCTGATATAAACCGTAACGTTTATTGTGGCAAAAGCAAAATCCTCAGCTATCACGTGCCATAATACCAAATGAATATATACACAGATGACGTTGAGATTCAAACTCAACCGTACAGCTGAAGAAATAAGCCTGCATCATAATATCGGTCAAACACGGTTTAGAAATGCAAACTAAGATGCATATAACATCAGTCATTTGCGCCGAGGAATTTGAAGATTGGACCATGCAACAAGGGGGATCCAAAGGTGTAGACGAATATTACTTTGACAGTAGCGTGCATTCATAAATACCATTTTAGACTGGTACGTGCAATGTTGACGACGTACAACGAACCATATCATAAGATATTAACGTAAGGTGAGTTTAATAAACGTCTCATAAATAACTGGGTATATACAGTACATTCCGACATAAACGATACTAATCTGAGGATATGCGAAAGAGAGATAGAAGTGAGGAGAAAGCTCAAAGCAGACTTACATCAAATTTTTAACTCTCTCGCTCTCGGGGACACCGGATTTGTTGAGTTCAAATAGACACTTGTCAATAACTTCTTTGCATCTGCCAAAACGTTAAATACAAACCATACGTCGTGTGAATGGGTGTCAGTCTATACATGGGTACTATATTAATAACAGACTATTTCTAGACGCTTCTCTGACGTCTGAATATATTAAGATATGTATGTTTGTAGGCATCTAGTATGTAGGAACTTACGTAACAATGAATGCATGTATATATGTATATTTCAGTAATCTTTGCTCAATCAAATGCAGTTGTTTCTGTGTTTTGGCCCCAGCGTTTCTAACTAGTACATCGTATATAAGATTATCAGTGGAAAAGCTTGTACATAAGGAGTACCGTCAAAATGGAATTTATGTCCCGTTGTCATACGTATGCTAATGTCACCTTTCAGATAGCAATTTCAAGATTTGGGCAATAAGAGCGTTTAAACTGACTTTAAACGTGACAATGAATGCATTGATCAAAGCACATCTTTTCCAACTTCACACGAGTCCGAATGGATATAGTAAATTTAGCATGTATTTTAATACAAATTTCAATATGATTTGTATGCAGTTCAATGATCAGATTAGATCGGAGTAAACTAAAAAATTGACAATACATATGGATGCGTTAACATATGTGAAATCAAAAATATTACTATCGAGTGAAATTGTTATATCTACCTTGAAACAATTGTGTCCAAATGTTTATTTTTCGTATCCCAGAGTTGGTGGGAATCTGTATCATTTGGCTTGGTTAATATTGATGCTGATCGCTGTCTTGGTGACATGTTTACCCTTGGCTTTTTCATCGACATTAAAGTCTGGGAACATGGCAAGATTACTGGACACACTTCCTCGGCTAGTGGAGTAGTCCCTTGATCAGAAATTGGCTTTCTTTTTCCGCATGAAGATTGACTGTATTTAATTTCAGTCTTGGATGTACCTAGTATATATATATATATATATATATATATATATATATATATATATATATATATATATATATATATATATATATATATATATATATATATACATACATACATACATACATACATACATACATACATACATACATACATACATACATACATACATACATACATACATACATACATACATACATACATACATACATACATACATACATACATACATACATACATACATACATACATACATACATACATACATACATACATACATACATACATACATACATACATACATACATATATATATATAAATTTATTAGGTACATCGAAGATTAAAATTATATTTATATAACATACATATCATATAACGAAAACCAGCTCTGACGGAGCTGATGGCGACATGACTCATCATATACAATGGTATCCAAGTATGCATTAGTACAGACGTTTTCGTATTTCTAAATAAGGGCTTCCTTTTGACAGTTGGCAATAATTATTTTGCATAAATTCAAAGAGTTAACAAAATAATTACCGTTGAATCGATGCCTAATTACAACATAACGCTCACACTGAACTGGAACATGGATAGAAATGACAGGGTATTCAGTAGTATTATTCAGGATAGGAATGTTCAACCCAACTTCATATTATGTTGTATGACATGTAGGCGATGTTTACCTTAACCTTTGCAAAATACAGCGTTAGACTTCACAGGCTATGCGTATATCAAGGCCGACGTGCAGAAATGTCCATTTTATTAATGAGACTTAGATCATTCACGCCTTGATACCTGTTCCATAGAGAAAAACAAGTTTTGGAGATGAGCCTATCGAGAATTAGATATTGACATGAACATTTGTGTCCACATTGTTTGATTCGAATCACATTATGAACCTAGCATTCATAATAAAAGTGTTTTCACTACTAATCAGAGAAAAGGATCCTTACCTAATTTTGAACAAAGATGCTTATTGGTAGTTATCGCCATGTATGACTACTGTAAACGTTTCTTCGTAATCTAGGTTTTGTAGAACCGTCCACTGACACTTAATCAAGATGAAGTATACGGGCGCCATCACTGACAGCGGCATGACGTCTGTCCAACTCATTCTGCCATGCTAGCTGTCACCGTTATTACAGACAATCAAACATATTCACAGTTATCTGGTTATTGTTGTCGAATTCTAAAATATTGCCAAAGATATGATATTTACATATTCTAATATTTTATATGTGAGTTTAAATTTGCTTTCACTAACAGATTTTGGTTGTATGAGTGCCGGGCAAACGTTCAAGTGAAGTGGCTTGAATTAACCAAATGATGTTGTTTATCTGAATGGGGAGGGTAGAGAGATAGAGAGAGAGAGATAAAGATGGTATGCCGATTTCAGCGTTCTTCAGACAAAGTTTAAAACCATTTGACATTTAGACTCACACACAGGCAGAGTGGGACAGATTGAGATTATTTTATTCATATGGATAGATGCAAACGCATTTTATATAATATATTCATTGTCATCAGATTGGTCAGGAAATGATTCTCGATAAATTGTTGATATGTGTGTCATATGGTTATGATGCTCAGCTTGATTGTAAATGAGTGAAAGTAAACCCACTTACTAATGTTTAATGGTTCCAGGACCACACATGTTTCTAACGCATTTCTCAACTTATACGCAGTTGTTAGGTGGGTTGGTGTACAAAGCCTCTCTGGTGAACCTGAAACTGAATAGTTGTGCGTACTTAAATCACTAAGTACATTAACCTGTCGGTCTCATATTTTTTACAATGAATGGTGATATACATTATCTAAGATATTTTGTTTTTGTTTATATCAATTGGTATTGAGCAGAGTAACAGTTTATAATAAGGCCTCGTTCACGAAGAAAAAAATACATATGTACACTTGTTTAATTTATCTTCAATTATACAACAATAATGCAGCTGCTGCTATTGTTGCAGTTAAAGAAATGATACTTCACACCAATACTTAGTTCAAAAGAAAAACATCAGTTACTAACAGTTTAACCACAGCACAATATTGAAGTTAGATTTATGGTGTGTGAAGAGTACATATTATTTAACAAGGCGTTTCATCAAACCTTGATTGGCTCGGGGTTTCCAATTGGTATAAGGTGCCCAACCTTTTCCGTCTCTTTCACATCTCACCTGTGTTCGATGGGGGTCAAGTATATGTTCGGCAATACTGGATGGAAAATGACGTTAAACCAAACAAAACCTAATAAGTGATTATATTCATAGATACACACCGTGATTAACTCAAAGCATGTGACTAGAACAAACATCTGACTTATACAAGCTCAGACATTTTCAATTTGCATAACTGCACAAATAAAATCTTTACCCTCACCATCATGTTGTGGTTGAGCAGTACCTGACTAGATATCCTGCAATTTACCTTTGATGTCAGCAAAGCTTTCTTCAGCTGTTGATATATATCCTGAACTGTTATTTGTCCCATCACGTGATTTTGGGCATTGGATAACACTCATGTTCAGATGTGCTGAAAATAGTGTACGGTTATAATATAATTACATCGATCAAATTATTCATAAACACACACATATACACTGAGGTAGAATATAAATGGATATAGTGACATAAAATGTTGAATAAATTATGAGAATGTTTATTGTTATTTTGGCAAATAAAATGTGGAAAGCAGTAGAAATTGTAAGTAACGTACAGTGTGTGTGTGTGTGTGTGTGTGTGTGTGTGTGTGTGTGTGTGTGTGTGTGTGTGTGTGTGTGTGTGTGTGTATGTGTGTGTGTGTGTCATGTGACTATTTCCGAACATTCACAATATGTGTATCACTTGAGTCCTGCTGGTGAATAATTTAAAAACAGTGAGTCACATATGAAAATTAATTAGACCAGGAAAGTACAAGACTTTATATATGTTGTCTTTGATGTTCAGGCTCAAGCTTTGTGTTGCTTGTTGATATAGATCAGATATTTTGTTTTCATACCCTGGCACGGGCTATAGCAAATCATAAATAGTGATGAAGCAGCAGATTAAACTATATTCGTAGTTTCATGTTAGTTTCCCTTTTCTCGTGGTTTGAATTTTTATTTTTTGTGGAAACAAAACCAACAAGAACTATATAGGAAATCGCAAGATATTTTGATTATATGCCATACGTGTTTCTGAATTGAAGCTTCCAAGAGTAACGTCACTGCAAAGTATCGACCCGAATTCGTTGATACACCTCGGTTTCAACCGTATTCACATGCTGATCATAAATAATAGAATCGATTTAAGAGAATCGTGGACTAGAAATGACCTAATATGTTTGAATGTATTACATGCTTGAAACTGTGTGCATTATTGTACGTGAACACAAAGCAAACACAGAAGACAAAACTATATAGACAAGCACACTATACTAGACCATGTTCCCTGTCGTTCTTATTGTAACTGTATTGATAAATCCAAACGAGCTCATCCAAAATGTTTTTAAATGAATTCATAATAATTACGAAACTGCAATATTTCCAAGTAGACTATCACTTTCTAATTCAAATTAATTATTTAGTTAAATACTTAAATCCCCTCAAGAAAACAGAAATAAAAGTATGATATATATACATAATAAAATGCAGTTTCCATTTACTCCTGTAATGCACAAAAATACAGACACCAACCTTTTTTAATTGCTGTCATTGTACCTTTACGTGTGAATAAACACATTTTGTGAATAATGTGCAGAGATCATAAGTACGAGGGAAATAATTTTAAATGCGGACGTTGCTTGCATATATCTAGATCCGAACGACAAGTTGATAAGCATACTGCAGTCGAATCATTCAGTAAAAGCCATAGCGTTATATTATGCCAACGCACAGTAGAAACATTCTTAAAATGTACATCATTGCAATGACAAATGAAAGTATCTTATGCAGATCTTGAGGGTCTTAACATTACTGCTTTCCCAGTTTTAACCACGCTTTGCTAATTATAACGCAAGACGGTACACAAATCTCGTGCGTCTTTTATTATATTATTATCAAAAGCGATGGGCAAACTGAGTCGAAATTGTTTAACGGTGAGAACTCGATTTATGTATTTCTTTAATCGCTGGAGGTTAGTGCAAAATGCATCATATAACAGCTCTCCATTGGACATCATTACAAAACAATGAAATTCCACGAGTATCATCAGCATCAGATTGGACAAATCTCGATGTTCACATCCATCATTCTTGTAACTATATACAAAATACATTTATTTCAACATGCACTTCATTTAATAAATTTCTACTCATAGAGAAACATCCTAGATGCGTTTGCTCTTATGAATACAGTGAATGTATCTGTCAAAGAATATTATCAGAGTAATTTTGTATTTCCAGACAAAATAATCACTTCAATATTTTGAAGAAATAAATTCATCCCAGTCGGACACAAAAAAATACAACTTGACATTGCCAGATGTTAAAGCACGAATGACCATGTCATCACATGAACAAGATTATATCGTTCTCTACTTGACCTTAGGTCACAATTATAAATTTCAAAAAGATCAAAGCTATTGCTATGAGATATGATTTTAACATAAAGTCACAGAAAAGATTGAAAACAACAAGCTTTGTAAAGTTTGACAAAAAACAATTATTTCAAAACAATACGAAATAAAAAAAAATGAGAAAAACAGCTTACGGTATTGGGAATTAAATCCAAAATAAACAATCCAAGAATTTAAGACACAAGTAATGGTAATAAAAAGTCCTGAATTAAACTCAATTAAAGTCCTGAATAGATCCAAACTGAAGGCAATGACGTCTTTATAGCCAAAGAAGTACTGATGTGTCAACATTCTCTTGTTGAATCAGAAAAAATTATTCAATGTTCAAATTCAGTATAACTTCCAGTGATATATATATATATATATATATATATATATATATATATATATATATATATATATATATATATATATATATATATATATATATATATATATATATATATATATATATAGCTGAAACTGAACATTTATGAGTCCAGTGTGTTTTATCTGGCATGCAGCAAAAACGTGTTTGCGAATTATTCTAATTGTTTCCAACTAGTAGACAGAATGTTTGTTCCAATAAAGAAAGTTACTCATTTGTGAAGGAAAAAGCTATGTAGTATTTCTTACCAACTCTCAGTTGTATCGTCAATGTTATATTGTCGGAATAATTGTTGATTGAGCTAAACTTAGTCGTTTAGACTTCAGACGCAACTGCAAACATGTAGTACGAAGAGAGGTAATCAATATGGTATGTGTCAACACTATGCTAATCATTGCCAAATGTTTCTCAATATACGACAGAAGGTTTCGTTTCAAATACTTGCTTTTGAACAAATACAATTAGTAACATCATTTACATGAAAGTTGGTACAGAATTTTATTATGATACCGATAGTTACTTGACAATGTTTAGAACGCTTCCGAATAATATAAATGGCTAAAGACTATTTTGCACACTTTTTGCAATACCAAAGGAAATTGATATATTCTACTCGTGCGTTTGTCTGAATCCTATTACTGAACTTTTCCAACGGCTGATACTAAGCGAATTCATCAAACTCTTTTGATTTGCAGTAAGATAATTATTGAAATATAATAAGCTCGGATGTAGATATAATACAACGTTGTGGAAATCTTGACTGTTATTTCTGTTGATTGTTTTTTGTTTTGTTAACGGCGCACCAGCACTTTTATTCTATTAGCGCCATACTATAGGTTGTATTTATACATGGTTAAAAAAAGGTTTAATATCGACCAGCGATATAAAAAACCAAATAGTTCAATATAAAATGGTAAGATGTTGGTAACAGGAAAATATGAAGCCTCCCAATCAACGAGAGATGTAAATGGTGTATGTTGATCAAAAGATGTTGAAAAATAATGGGCGGTATTTGAATTAGATAAAAATGCACTAGGTGATGGCATAAAAGTTAAAGTTTAAAATAAAGATTTACTTTCTTCAAGACATCTAAAATACAAATGATAAGCATAGTATCAAAACGTTCCTTCATGTCATGTACATTATAGTACTTATCACGCGTAGGTTGCAGGTCGGAACACTCCGTCATAAAATGCTTAACAGTGAATAGTTCATTGCAAGAGACGCTTTCTGGTGGATCTTCACCTTTTGTATGTGGGAGTGGGTTATGTATGTATGACCAGTTCTGATTCTTGCAATGACTATCCCATCCCTATGGATGGTTCTGTAGGGAGGCGTCCATTGTACCAAGATTGGTTTGATTGTATGAAGATTGTTATTAATTTCATTATCCCACGATGACTGCCACTTCTGGCGTAGTTACATTTTGATATTAGGTTTAAAGTGATCACTACTGGGAAGGTCATCAGCGACTTTCCATTCATAGTCCAAAGGCACCGAAGGAGAGCAAATTGTCAAATCTATGCACGTGTACGTACCCGTTCCTGGGTGTAAATATGTCGGTGAGTTATTGTTATTTAGACACAGATCGTGTCTAGAAATGAAATCGTCTACTTTATGGCCTCAGTCGTTTATGTGATTCGATCCCCATAGAATGTTATGGGCATTAAAATCCCCGAGTAAAACGAAGGGCGCGGGAAGTTGTTGAAAAAGATTGTCTAATTCGTTTGGTACTAGGTTGGTGTTTGATGGTAGGTAAATGTAGCAAAAAAGTAATCACTCGATATATTTGAAGGGATGACTGTGAGGGGCTCTATTGCTCACATCAACAGAGACTCCTCCTGAGGCTCTGTCAGCGTTTTGAAAGTACGTGTTGTACAGGGAAAAGTTTTTTAATGTAATTGTATCTGTCTCGTTCAGGACTGTTTAAAGTAAACATAGCATTGCGGGATCGGGTTCATTTAAAATCAGAAGAATATCATTGTAATTAGCATTAAGTCCAAGATAGCTTCTTTGTATGATGGTGTTCTTCATTATAAAGTTATGCTGGAGATTCTGGAGATAGGTTAGACTATTCGTGGAGGACATTTATGTTGTTATTTGTCTGGAGGAAGTACGGGAGTATATTTGGTTTTACTAGGTTTAGAGCAGCCTTGAGTACATGGAGCAGGTTCTTCTGCATCCATGCTCTCAAAGTCTCCAAACGTGTTGTAAAGTTTAATGGGGTCATCTGACTCCTTTTGCTGCTTATTTGTTTGTGCTTTGTGTTTATTTCTTGGTGATTTTGGTGGTGTGTTGTTATGGAATGTAGTTTGGGTTGATGTTGTGCTTCTCTGTTGATGATAATGAAGAATATTGGCACTAATTTTCGTTGCATTTTGTTGATCCGTTTGTGTTTGTGCGTCCTTCGTGATGTTCGGATTGTGTTTTACGACAGCAGAGAAGGACGAGCCAGGAAGAGATTTTTTTGCCTGGCAAGTTTTCTGGCCTCTGGGTAGGGTATGCTGGATATAAACTTTACCCTCTGAATTTCCTTCTCCTGTTTCCAAGTATCACAATCCTTGGAATTGGCGTGATGTTGTTTGCCACAGCTGACACAATGCGGAGTTGTTCTACAATCAGATTCCTGATGAGAGTAGTCTCCGCATCGGCCACATACTTTGACTTTGGAACATCTGTCTTCGTGATGGCCGTATTTTTTACACTTATAGCGTCGAAGAGGGTTTGGTATGTATATCTCGACATTTACTTGCAAAAACCCGACTTTGACCACTTTGGACAATGCTGATTTATTAAAGATGAGTACAAATGTGGTGGTGTCCTGCATATTGTTATTACGTTTGATACGCACTTTACACACTGTAGTGACACCTTCGTGTTTCATCCGTTCGATGATATCTGTGTCGATGACTCCAGCCAAGTCACGACACCGCATCACGCCTTTGGAAGTATTCAGTGTAGTGTGAGCGAATGAGGTCACTGAAATATCAAATAATGTTTTCATGTTATCATATTCTCTGTTTGACCCTTTTCCTCAAACTCAACAAGAAGACAACCCGATTTTACTTTTTTAACACATTTTGGTCTGCCAATAGATCCCTAAATGTTATTTTTCAAAAACAAACGTAAATAGTGCAGCGATAGGTTTAGATTCATCCTTAGATTGAATAACCATGAAGCGTGGAATGGATTCCACTCCGCAAGGTTCTTCATCATAGTCAGAGAGTGGTTTGGTACGTTTGTTGTTTTTTTGTTGGAAATTTCCATGTTTGTTTATTAAAGTTTCAGCACCTATGCTCCCTGCCCACCATGGAACCCAACAAGGGGACACTTTTCAAGTGCCAGGGATACACAGATGCTATACTCAGTAGATAAAATTACCTGGGGTTAACCCGTGAAGTTTCCTTCAAGGGTCAGTAAAATTACTTCCCGATTGACCCGTTAGGCCACCGCCTTATAGAATGTCTTCTAAAGCTTGGGAAAGTGAAAGCTAAACGGATATAATGTAGGGGCAACATTGCTATCAAGCGAGATACAAGAAAGATATAGAGGGTGAGCAAGTAAATAAACACATCCTGGGGCTCGACGTGACCAGCCGATTTGTCGAGAACGGGCCCAACACGACCACCCGTCTAAGAGAAGTAATGGCCAAAGCAGTGTATTGCATCGGAAAAGACTCCACTCAACTACCAGGATCCTTTCCTCTCCCGACACGGGTCGCAACCCACGGCAAACAGGTTGCCTGTACTTAGTCGCCTCTTACGACACGTGGTATTATACGTCGGGCCAATTATACAGCATCGAACCCGCAGGGGGAGAGACAAATATCGTGAGTAAATTGTAAAATATTATATCTAATAAGCATTTTATCGATGTTTACAACTTGTAATTTCAGTCATCTTTGAAGAATGGGCTGCATTTGACCCTACAACTGTTTGTTTTGAAACTGATTGGAAATCTATATGGGATAATTAAGCTGTATGCTTTTCGCGAAACTCATCAAAGACGATAACCCAAACCGTAAGAGTTATCCTATACGTTAGGTCTTTTTATATAAAGTTGGTACAATTTAGAAAATCGAAATTAATAAATATTTTCTTGAAAGTAGTATAAAACTGCATAAAACAGCAAATAATACGGAAATGTTTGAATCGCCTCACAATCTTAAAAGGAAAACACAAAACAGCAGCAATATATTACGTACTGAAAACCACATATAGTTTGTATTTTAAATCAATCATCCATCTGGAACTCATCATAAGTTCTTCAAATGTAATCTTTTACACTTTACACTAAAACATTTTAAAGATTGATAGAGAAATATTTAATAATAACCTTGGTGAAAGGAAACGTTACCCTTTATGCATGCTTCGCCATTGTGTTTGATTTTCGATGGGAATGTTACGTCCTTGAATGTTTCCTAACATTGTTCCATTTAATCCGGTAAAATGTACCCATGCACAGTTATTGTGCAAACAGTATTGCCCGGTAAGAATCGTTTTTAAAATTCTCTTTGAACGTTAATTATCTTAAGGTCAGTGCGAGAGGATCATATTTCGTATCTTTCCAAACAATCAATGAGCTTAAACATGAGCGATTCGCCTAATTCTTGTCATACAAGACATGGTTATTAGTACTTGGCAATATTTCTTGTCGAATTAAAAGGCCCCTAAACTGTTATGTCTAGGTCTGCTTATTCATTCAAACGCTGTCCTAATAAAGTTTGCTTCCACCGCATGGCACCTGGTGTATGCATGTGTGTGTAGGAATATAATTGCTTGTGATCGGGTGTCAATGTACAGAAACTGTCAGAATTTTTGTTATTGCACAGGCGACGGCCTATCAATTCAGATAATAATTTAAATAACACAGTAATCACGTGATATATTATGCATTTCTGTCACGGAATAAGGCAAGAAAAAGATTTGTTAACAAGTGTAGCTTGTTTTATTACCTTGACATATAGTCGCTATATGAGTACATCTCGATCTAGGTCGCTAGTAGCGTGATGCCCATGTTTCTCGACATGCACGGGTACTTTACTCTTAGGTCTTGAACATCTTGGTATTGTTTATATAGAAAAAATGGTAATGTTATACTACAAGTGGTACGTTATCGCTAGGAACTTGTCACGGAGTGTAGGTTTTGGAAGGTATAAAAATACCAATATGGAGAAGAAATTTTAAAGATTTATCCAAGCGGATGATAGTAGTACTTTTATACGTGTTGAATACTCATTACATCACTTGCAAGAGGAATGTGATAACTTTGGTAAGGCCACATGTTTGGCATTGAATCATAGTAGAACCGAAACACTACCTATATGAAACTGAATGGGTAACCATCCCGGATTACCCCACAACACCTTATCAAAGAAAACGAAAAGACATTTGAATAACAATTTAATAAAATGCCTGGAAGTTCCACAGAGATGTAAATGTGTGAGTAATGTCCTATACAATAATAGAGATTGTTAAGAAATCTGGGAAATAGACCAAGATTACAACGCCTACTATAAACTTAATGAATAACTGTTGAAAAATTTCAAAATGCCTGAAGAACAAAAAATTGGAAACAGATCTGGAGGAAATGGTATAAAATCAAATCACCATCCCAACTAACAGTGATGTTTTTATACTTAAATGATCTTTTGCTCACCGGAGTTGACGTGTTTAATAAGCATATTATTGATATTATCTCTCCGTATCATCTGTGTTGAACAGTGTCTTGCACAGTACGAAAAGAGCATTAGCTAGAGACAAAAACAGAAACATAATTCACACAAGGAGAAGTACAAGATAGCAACACCCTCTATACCTAGATATCTGTGAGAAAGACAAATATGATGCATTAAACGATTTGTTATAAGTATTATTAAATCTACGAAAGGAGATAAGTTTTAACCAAAAAAACACTAAAGGAACAGAGTTACAAATATAAATGGCTGCTACATAAACATTTATCTAAACACTGCATGAGGTGTATGATGGGGATGTGTTGCCATTCGGGACTCATGCCTAAAAAGGACCTGCTCAATTCTCTCGTGCCCTACTAAAGTCACTCTCTTCATTATTTAGTTTAAGTTCTAATAATTTGAATAAATAAAATCAACAAGAAAAAAAGAATTTTTCTTAACATTGGTATAATTGCGTAAAATCCAATGTCCTTACTTTTGGATAAATAAAAAGGCAATTTTTAATTCTAAGGTTACATTCAACTTTCCATTACTTTCCAAATGGAAAAGCAGATCATATTATATTACTTAAAATGATTAAATTAACAATATTACTATCTCGTAGATTTTTAAACAAGCATAACAACATACGTTTATTGCATAATCAGTAGTCTGATTTTGGACAACAGACTATTACAAAATCTGTATTTTCTAAGTATCTAGTATTACAAGAACAACACCTCTGTAACATATCTTCCATAATGTTGATGTTACCTTTTATACTAATAAATTTTGATGAAAGTTCTTTTTTCAAAAATGAAATCATAACGTATATACAAGCAATTGCTCATAATCGAGACCATACAGGTATTGACGAGAATACAGCAACTAGATCAAAACTACGATTTCCATAGTAGCAGAAAGATTAATTAATTAGATGCAAAAACGCACCATTAATATGTCTGATACCAAATTATGCAATACCTTGATACAAAGCCATTCTTGAAATTTTAATTAGAACACAAATTTAAATTATGACTTCCAGAATGGTATAAATATCAGTGAATCAGATGTAAGATCATTTTATTAATAAAATGTATTTCTCATGATGAATACAGATATCGATGATATTCTCATAGAGTTAATCTCGGTAAACAGTAGGATCACATATGTGGCTTCCAGAGTGGTAACAAATTCAGCCAATCCGATAAATGATTACTTCGTTAATATATGTGGCGATTGTTCATTATCAAAACATATCACAGATTTGTATAATTTAAACCCATATTTCAAGTCTCATAAATATAACATAATAAATATGAGCTTATATGCAAATAGAAAGTAACTTATCCAATGGCATCGAAAATGGTGTATCAGATCTGAAGCTCAATCTGTCTTACGGTCCATATAAATTATTTTGAAACATTGACCCAGATATATTCGTTCCAATGACGTGGTGTTTGACAATGTTTCATTCCAAACGAAGGGAAATGTGATATAGACATACATACTACACAGAGACATATGCAATGAAAGCAAGAACACCAACAATATGGCATATGATATAAATATACACAGCATTACAGGTACAGACGATATAAATATGCATACAAACACAAAGCAAAATGATATACATATGTACAGCAACAAAAGAATATACGCTGTGCATAGCATACCAACACATACATTATACACAAGCACAACGTATGTGGATACGACGTTAAGAATATAGCAAACGAACACAATAAAAAAAGACTATGAAAAGGTCCGTGGCTTCCAAATTGCTTCTGTAAAAATATTCATATAACCTTAAACTCAATTTAATTCTAAGAATTGCATTAAAGCATTGTACATACACCAACGCCCGTAATCATGATTAAACGAAAACACAAATCAGAATGGATATGACTACATGATATATTCAGCAGAAGAAATAGTTTTAAATTAGTATTACAGTGTTAAAACTAGATTATGCAATACCTGAGATTAGTTTAGACAGGAAACTTTGAATAATCTGTATCAAGTGAAATAAAATAATAAAATCAAACATTGGTCTCCTAACTTGCATCGGATTAAAGCAAACTACGATTAAGTGAATTAAAATATATAAAATATTTCTTTAGTAAGCTGCATGCTGCAATTACTGGAACAGGAGTGCATGTTAATTAAAATAGGTCAAACGAATAGCTACCAATGTCATCAAAATAGAGATACATTTTGTCTAAAAAGGAAGCTAACTTTTATGATGACAGGCGTGAGAATAAGATTGTGGAACTCGACGATTTGTTATTATTCCAACTATTTCGCAGTGTAAAGCCATAAACATTGGACAGAGCAAGTCAGTTAGAATTGTCTTTGTGACAGCATATCCGCGTTAACGAAATTAATCATATCTATATTCAAGCGAGTGTTTCAAACAAAGATAACTTGGATGATTCATTTCTACCGTACGTGGTCATTGATAACGTCAACCGATTCATATTCTCGTTTTGTCGTAATGAGAATTTCTTGCTGTAAATTATACATGACAATTCAGACTACTGGATACACTTCGTGCATATATTTGAAACGTTTATATTAATGATTGTAGTAGTCGCAAAATCAAAACACATTTTGTTTTAAAAGTGTTTTGTGGTGTCCGTAGACAAATAGAAAAACAAACTTTCGTTTCGATTTCAGGCTGTTCATAATAGTTTGCAAGATACCATGGCAAAATGTGTCTTAGACATTTTGAATATTTCCAAAGACTCTCTAATCTTGATTACATTGGGATTTTTGTATAATAATACCCTAAACATATCATACATAAAGAAAAAATGTGCACCCAGTATTGTAGAACACATAGTGTTCAATCCATTATGCATGGTCGCAATCATGTTCATTATGAAAGTAAAAAACGATAATAAGTGATTTTATTGTAATGCAGTGCTGATGATTTATATAAATAAACATTGCATGCTAACACGAGTTACAAACAACAGATCAATATATAACACATGGAAGTTTGCAAGATTAAAGTCTGTCTCTTTCTTCCTCCAGTGCTTTCAAAATTAGTTTTTTATACCTCAGCCATCTTTCATGGAATGCTTAGACGTAAACTGAGGTCCATTTTCCATTATTAATGCTTCATTATGCAATTGCAAACTGATCATGTTTGATATCAAACATTCCTAACATCATTATACTTAACATCACGTTGATGGTAAACATGGTTCTTATTCTACTCCGAAATATCCCGTCTCATCAACGTTCAGATTTAAAATGTCATATTCACATAGCGATTGTGTGTCGATTATAATATTTCCCAATATAAATAAGTAGTCACGCAGATGATTAGCTCATAATTGCATCATTATCAGCACAGCGACGATAAAACCAGACGTGGCGTTATTGTATCCGCTAATGACTGTCCTTACTGGACACTTAGATTTTGAAATGATCATCGGAGAGCACAGCGGTATGGCCTTCCCAATTAGTCAAAAGTCCAATGTAATCAAGATAATTAGGTGCAAATTTAGATAGCAATTGCATCTTTGTCAGAAACCTCTACTCAGATTGGTGTACTACATAGCAAATATATGGAAACAGATTACAGGGATGAGTATGAATGGAACATAGTCGAAACAAATAAGCGATTGTGTTTCCATCTTTCAATCCAGAAGCAAAAATACATTTTTAAATTTGTATCCTTAAATGTCTTCTAAAATAAGTGCCAAGTCACACTCAATGGCGGATTCGTATCAGTGAGAACTGTCAACATTGTTTTTTTATACTTAGTACATTTGCTTTACAACTGGGTTCTAAGCCAGAACGAAAACACTTAATTAATTTATATGCAATAGCCTGTGCACTTTGCCTTCATTTCCTAACATTTTGAGCTATTTTCTAAATGTTCGTTGAGTTTGACAGTGTATCAGTGAAGCTTAAATGGCAGTTTCTTCTAAATATACATCTTATGCAAATCACGTAAACCTTTATAAGCGTACTAAGCAGGGAACCAGACAAGTTTTAAGATGCAAGCACAAATATTTATATGTTTCGACTATATTACATTTATTTTCAGCTCTTTAATCTGTTTTCATATATTTGCTGTGAAATACGATAATCTGAGTCGACGTTTCTGACAAAGACGCAATTGAAATCACAATTTGCAAGTGAATAACCTGATTACATTGTACTTTGCATAATAGGGAGGGACAAACCGGCGTGCTCTTAAAATCTCATTTCAAAACTAAGTGTGCATACAGTTTTGAGTATACAATAACGGCATGTCTTGTGTTATCGTCGCTTTGTTGATAATAGTGCAATTGTGTGCTGTGCATATGCGTGATTACCTTTTTCTATTGGCAAACGTTCGAGTTCGACACAGACTTGCTAGGTCAATATCTCTTTTGAAATTCGAATGTCAATGGGAATAATTATTTAGGAAAAGAATATGTTACCTGATTGATTTATGTCTGCAAAGATCAAAAACAGTAAATAAATATTTCACCAATTAACAATTATCACGATCCGAGTAACATAATCTGCATGACAGACAGACATTTGAAATCTTTTAAGAAAGCTTTCAGACTAAAGAAAAACTGAAGCGAATTTTTCATGCAGTTTGTAACATCATTTGTTGCTTACTTTTAATGGAAAACTAGTCTGGTTCCCTGCTTAGTGTGCTCCCATGCGTTGCACTCCGCTATCCTAAGCCAGGCTTGCGCCGACGCCATATTGTCACGTGATCAAAACAAACGGCCTCACATGAAGAAATATCTGTAATCTAACTGTGGTACATTTATTGCTTTAAAATTCTGTTTGTTAATGACACAATGCGAATTTTACTAATACTTTCGATTTGAAATATAGCAGGCGCTATCTTGTTAAAGCTTAACCAGCAAATCGGCTACGTAGGTATTTTTACAAACATTTCTACAATTAGGCTAAGACGACGTATAGGGATACACACAAAAAATGTTTTTAATATGCCACATTTCCCATAAACTCATTTCAAAATTTATGTATCCAATTGATTCCTTGATAAATTTTACGTCGAAATTGATATGTAGTTATGTACAGCAGCTTTAAATTTTCCCAAGATTAAGACGAAAATATCTTCCCCATTTTACCAGGGGTGAGGGTAACGATTGTTTTGCAAATAATGCACATTTTCCACTGCGTTTATCTACAAAATTCAAGTTGCAATAACTTCCTTGACTAAATTTATATAAATATGTATATCGTTTTCCATGACAGCCCAAATTTTGTCAAATATCAGGATCGAAGGGTCGAGAGTGACATTTTGTCAAATATTGCACATTTTAACTGCATCATGCACGACAAATCGAAAGCATTAGTAAAAATTGCATTGTGTCACTAACAAAAATAATATTAAACGAATAAAAGGTGCCACGGTTAGATCACCGATATCTCTCTATATTTGTTTCGATCACCTAACAATATTTCGTCGGCGTTCGCCTGACCTGGTATAGCGGAGTGCAACGCATGGCAGCATACTAAACAGGAAACCAGACTACTTAAAACCCGATAAATAAAATACTTTTTAAAAACTTTGTACCCTTAAATGTCTTCTAAAGCAAATGTCACGTCATAATCAGTAGCGGATTCATATAAGAGAAAACTGTCAGTTGTTTATTATACTCAGTGTATCTACTTTATAACTGGGTTCTAAGCCAGAGCGACCCACATAATGTATATGCAATAGTATGTGCACTAAGCCTTCGATCAATCCTATCTTTAAAGAATCAAATTCAAAATACTAGTAATCAATACTTCCTAAATTGAATGCGCATGTCATAGCTTCACTTGAACAGCAATACGGTAACATTTCTAGCTATTTTCCTAATTATTCGCTGAGTTGATAGTATGAAAGTGAAGTTTAATTGGCAGTTTCTTCTCAAATTACATGTTATGCAAATTATGTAAACCTAAAATTAATCAACAGATTATGTTATTCTGGTCATGATAATTTTAATTAATGCAACATTTTTTTACTGTTTTTCTTCTTTTCAGACATGCATCAAACACAAAGTTGTAATTTTCATTGCGAATAGTATTCAATGTAAAAACAGCTAATTGGTTCATTTTGTGTATTGATGATATTGAAGAGATTCCAAAGTGTCAAATATTTAATAAATTTGATTTCTCTTTATCTGCCCCATCACAGAAGCGTAAATTTACAATTTAGTAAGTTTTTCTTCAGTATAGTTAAATCACAGTGCAATGCATCTATGGGGAACCCGCAGTATGTGCCGTGTTGTGTAATGCGATTGTCAACAATTGATTGGTCTAAGGCCAGCAACTCATTTGCCAAACTCGCGCAAAGCATGCGGTGTATAGATTGTATGCGATACATTGAATATAATTTCCAAAACAGGTTATGATATAATTTATAGGTACTGAATACCCCTGAATTATAGCATTAAAAACAAAGCTCTAAGCTTAATCAAACCGCTTAAAAGGACTTGGAACGAAGGATATTTCTTCTCATATTTTAAAGACAATTTCAAGGGTAATGATCTTATCCAAGATTAAGCTGACATAAAGCAAGTAGACTTTACAAATAATGGCAGGTGAACATGCAAACACCACCAAGTACGATACGAAAATTGCCCAACGAATAAGAGCTTTTTCGAGTAAAAGTTCTTAAAAGAGTTACAGAAAATAGTGAAAGACAAAACGCTTTAGTTAAATACAATTCCAGGTTGAAATAATGTATACATTCCAGTGAATGTCTCTATTCAAGAATTTTATCGTAGCACGTTTGTATTAACAGAGACAATAATTGCTTGGATTCAATAATTGGAGCAATCAAAAGATTCCAGCTTAAGACTCCTGGTCACAACATATAGTATACCTTAAAGGTGCTAGATGTTAAAGCACGAATGCGATATAGTTCTCTACTCGACCTTAGGTCACAATTAGCAATTTCTAAAGCAAAAACCTTTACCTAATGGGAAATAACCTTCTAGAATTATTCTACTGTTTGCAAAATAAAGCCAAAAATCTGTAACATTGACTTAGGAAAGTGCAAAACCCTGACCCAAAATAACATATTTACTTCTATTAATATAGATCATGATATTTAGCACATGCGATTAGAGAATAAATCAACGATGTTTTGTTTTTTGAGACATATGAAATTTAAAAAGGTCAATCAGGTCAAACATAAATGAACTCAGGTTTAGGACACGATCAAGTCCAGCACAAAATGTTACATTACAATAGCATGTAATGAAAAATAGAATAAACAAACAAACAAACAATAAAAGTAAATATACATAACATAATGGCTCTTTTTGTGATGACATAATGACCTCAAGTTATGAAGCATCTGCTAGTTAACATACGTATAAACGGATCCAACAAGAGATATTATTAGACAGTAAGAAACTAACCCAAATACGTGCTCGATGAAAGGACGTGCGTGATTGTATACCCTTACCAAAATGACATGTGATATTAAATTTAAACATTTAAAGCCTTTTCTCTCTTAGCATGGTGTGTACTGCATAATGCAATACCTATGAAATAATAATTGACGGTACATATGCAGAAATTATAAATATTATTAAAAAATTAAAACAGTACCTATTTCAGATAATTAACAGCGGGTAATGAAAAATAAATCCTAATCTTCCCGATATTTTGTAGTATTAGAAACGGAGGGAAAATACTCAAGCGACATAATCGTCAGACCTGTAAGCCAAGATTCGAAGGTTGAAGGTTAAAAGAGTTTACTTCTAAAATATTTTCCAATTTGAATTGAGTACTTACTTAGTGTTAAAGCCATCGTCAGTACAAGATGATCAAAAACACTATACGATACGTTTAAAGCAAACAAAATATACGTTGCCATATTAACGTTATATAAAACTTTTATAAATATAACGATAATTGAATTATATTAACTAACCAAGAATACTATGTAAGCTATATACTATACACTTATTTAAGTGATGATCCCTTTCAAATTATCAATCAATTGTGGGGCAAATTAAACTTATCAAATAAAATAAGACATTCAATGTTTGCAGAAAGGCTGGTAAAACAGTCTAAACGAAATTTACACCAACAGAGCTAACAAGATTCATATAAGAATGTTATATGTTAGCCACTCAAATGAAACGTTTCAGAAAGAAATCATTTATCGGTGACATGAACATATATAAAAAATAATTATGCAAATATATATTTGACAGTGATAAACATCGAAATAGTCTTGGCAAAAGAAACGTTTAGCAGATACAACAATAACAAAACAAAAAGTGTGATGAACTATTTGGCGCCTGAGAGGTAAAAGCTAAATATTTTTACGAAATGAAGTACCATCATAAGAACAAATTGCACAACAGTAAAGTTAATAAAATGTGCGGAAGAATGAAAACAATATATAAAACTTGTCTTAACAATGATGCGGTCAGTGGAAAGGTTAATTCATTATTAAAATATTAATTCATTATTAAAATATAACATGCAAATGCTTTCATAAATGAAGCCCGTAGCTGACACGAAAGAGGATATCTCCCTAAATTTGCATGTGCGGTTTGAAAATGTAACCCTGAAAACCCTGAGGAAATCTTAATGGAAGGCGTCCTGAAGGAATATTTTACGAGACGTAATTGGTCGAGGGAGATGTAGAATATACCATTGAATTCCCGAATCATGTTACAAGGATAAATATAGCAATGAGTGACACACGATTAAAATGTTATATGGAAGGAACGACAAGAATGCTGATGAAGGATATCACAATATCAAAAGTTTGATAGATAAGAGGCTTTCATATTCTTGACGATGTCTGCTCGGCATTCTTATGCATCGCACCGATTTTAATATGTTTAGATTCCTATTGATCTCGTGTATGTAAAACATTTGCCGACATACACATTTTTATTGAATGTTTCGTAAGAATAAAAAAGATATGCTCCTTGTCCACCTTCATTCTAAATAACATATGCAAACTAACACCACCCATGTTTACCTGAAAATAGCGATTCATTTTGCATAATGTCTTATAATAAGAATTCTCAATAATTGTAAAATATCTAATTACCAAACAAGTGCTATGTGTAAAATTGTAATATTTTACACTGAACATGTATTGCTTTGCAAAGATCCTTTTCTACGACATATATAATTCAGTAACGTATGTAATAAAGCGTCTGGAAATACAATTAGAAAGTAATTTTCAGAAGTCTTTACGCTTCGTTTTGATAGTTTTTGCATCGGAATCTAGGAAAAAAGGTCACAGGAACAGCGCCAGACGATAGTTAACGAAACAATATAGTTACAGTCAACATTATAATTGTACTAATTGTTCTTTGCCATACGTTAACTTAACCTCATGTTATCATTTTAATTTAGCACCCTTCGCTCGAAGATTTTTGTCATTATTTAACGAACTGAATTCGTGTTTTATCACCTGCTTGATATATTGTAACAAAACCTACGAATTAGTGCATTGCATCAAAATGTCGGAGATGCATGATCATTTAAAATGCATCATGTAATGTCATTGTGTTAATATGATTAACAAGCAACAAAATATGTGTACACATAATCTATTCCATGTAATTGTTTTTCGAAAAACACAAAAGGTGCCTATAGATAGGACTCCACATAGTATTATCGAGAAAGAACCCATCTGCTTGTGTCAATAAACCTTAACCCCACGTCTCCTCTACTCCCCCCTTCTTCCACCTTGCTGAAAAATTGTAAAGTGTGTGTGACAGAGAGAGAGTGTGTGTGTGTGTGTGTGTGTGTCTGAGTGTATGTGTGCGTCTCTGTGTGTACCATTTTCACCTACACGTTTCCTTCCACTGGCTACAAATCTTCTTAAAAAACAATATATAAGTCTCAGAACCGCATAAGTCAAGTCTTAATGATTCTTTTATGTCCGTATTTCCTCCCTCGGGCGTAAACATGAATTTCTGTATTATAATCAAATAATTGCTTTAAACGCGAAGAGTAAAATACTGCATGTATATTTGTACATTACTTTTGCAGACTATTATGAATGAGATGAGGAGGATATGGATGCTAAGTGTCTTTCCTAAAAACAGAGACGAAATACGCAATAAAGTGATACTCAATACAACTATGAATTCAAATCTTTTTCATTCACAAAACACGGTAAATCCATGAGTATCACCAACATCAGATAGGACAAATTTCGATATTAACATCCATCATTCTTGTCACTGTTTACAATAAACATTTATTTCAATATGCTCTTCAATTAATAAATTTCTACTGATAGAGAATTTTGTGTAGATACGTTTGTTACTATGGATAGAAAGATATATATATATATATATATATATATATATATATATATATATATATATATATATATATATATATATATATATATATATATATAATTTATGAATAAATAGAGATAAACAGTTTTATTATTACTTTTAATATGTATGATGCAAATTAATTAATGTATATAAATATTTATTTTAAAAAAAAATATATATATATTACATTAATGAAGGTCGTAAAGTGCTTTGGAATTGAGACCTTTTGGATATACTGTATTAAGACGGTGAATCCAGTAGGTTTCTTTTAGCAAACGTTCCATTTCAGAGTCAGCTATAACAATAGGTTAAAAGGAAAAATCTTGCAAAGTATGAGAATTATTGTTAAAGTGTACGGCAACATGAGATGAAAAATATTTATCGATATATGTTTTTATGTCTGATCTATATGGGTTCATACGTTTAGATATGTGTTGACTAGTTTGTCCAATATATTGGACGTCACATGTTTTGCATGTGATCAAATAAATAACGTTTGATGTTGCACAATTAGTATCACAATGCATATTAAACGTTTCTTTTGTATTACTACTACTGAAAGAAGTACTTTTAGAACAGTGCGAACATCTAGGTCTATTACATTTAGTTGCTGATCCTTTTTTGTACGATGTTTTTTCTAATTTAGAATTAATTAGGTAATCTTTAAGATTTTTTGTCCTTTTATAAGCAAGCATGGGCATGCTTTCGTGTAGCACTTTAACATTGTCTTTACCTGATAATTTTAACAAATCCCAATATTTATTGATAATCTTACCTATATTTTAGATAAACTTGGGTTATATTCAATAATAAAGGGAATGATATCCTTATTTGTATTTTTGATTTTACATTGTAAAGATTCAAGTTGTGTAAGAGAAGATACTTTTTGGAAAGCAGCATTAATGATATCAATAGGGTAATTTCTATTTAGAAAATGCTGACCTAACTCTATCAAAGATGATTTAAAAACAGTGTCATCCGAAATAATTTTTCTATCTCTTTTAGCTTGACTATATGGTATCCCGCTTTTACATGATTTAGGATGGCATGATGAATATTCAATATATTGATGAATATTTGTGTTTTTAACATGAACCATGGTAGTGATGTCATTATTTTAATTTTTTATGACGTCTACGTCCAAAACTGATATTTTAGTTTTAGACACATTGAATGTAAACTTTATTGTTGGATGAAATTTGTTTAAACTGTCTTTAAAATAATAAAGGTCTTCTAATGGATAATTCCAAATCATAAAGATATCGTCTAAACACCTTAACCAAACCTCTGGTTTTAAGAAACATTTATTTAGAAAATCATTTTCCAATTTTCCCATAAATAAAGATGCATAAGAAGGTGCCATAGGACTACCCATTGCTGTTCCCATTTTTTGGAGATAATTTTTATTACCAAATTGAAAAAAGTTATTTTCGAGCACAAGTTTTATCAAATTACAAACATGTTCTTTTGATAGTTTGCATGTATATTCGTTTTCTCCAAGATAATATTTACATGCTTCGATACCATCATTGTGTGGTATATTCGTGTAGAGTGAAACCAAATCAAGTGTAGCTAGTAATGAATTTTCAGTTAGTTTTGGTAAAGATTTCAATTTGGTAATGAAATCAAAGTATCTTTGACATATGAAGTTAGTGATTTCATTAGTGGTTGTAAAACATGATCAATATATTTGGATATATTATTTGTAACTGAGTTACAAGTAGAAATAATAGGTCTACCTGGATATCCTAAAGGTAGTGACTTATCAATCGTTTTATGTATTTTTGGTAAAATATAAAATTGAGGTGTGCGTATTTTATTCGGGAAGATATCTAGTTCATCATGTATTGAGCAACTGTGTATAGCGATTTGATTAATATATTTGCTTATGTTTTCTTTAAATTCTTCAGAAGGATTATAGGAAAGTTTTGTATAATATTCTTCATCGTTTAATTGTCTTTCTACTTCTTTAATATAATCTTCTTTATTCATTATTACTATGGTGCTAGACTTATCTGCCTTTTTAAAAGTAATACTTTCGTCCTGTGATAAGGTACGCAAGAAAATTAATTCTTCTTTAGATATGTTAGTAAAATGTTTTCTTTTAGAACTGCTATTTAAAATTTCTTGTTTATTTGCTTCAATATAAAAATCGAGATAAATATCTCGACCACTAGAAGGTGTAAATGATGATTTTTTTTTCTTGTAAAAGGGCTTATTTTTTAGATGATAACTACTTTTGTCTTTTGAGTTTATATGATTGTGAGAAATATTCTTTTAATTTTAACGATTTAGTGTATTTGAAAAATGCTTCTGCCAAATTGATATTATAATGCACTTTGGTTCCTGGACAAAAATATAAACCCTTACCTAGAAGAATGTAAGAATTTATCTCTATTTATTCATAAATTTTCCACATATTTACCAATAGAGATACAAGTATCTTGAAGATCCAGTTTTATATCTTTCCATGTATTAAATATTAATAATAAGTGATATATATATATATATATATATATATATATATATATATATATATATATATATATATTTCCATGTCCATGTTATTTATTAAAGAATAAGAAAAGTAGGTTACAAATGTACAAACGTAAGCTATGACGTCATATTGTTTATGTCAAATTGTTTACTCAGAAACATGATATATTTAATGACGTAAGCAATCATAACAAATTCAGTTTGAATTCAGTTTGATAAAGCATTAAAGCGAAACCGGTCACAACATTAATACGTGCTGGCGTTGTTTATTTGATATTTATATATATATATATATATATATATATATATATATATATATATATATATATATATATATATATATATATATATATATATATATATATATATATATATATATATATAATGCTCTTAAATTAGTAAATAAAGAATGAAATAAATAAGCATCGTAACATTTAAAACATTTAATCCCATCATCATCAAAAAGCTAAAGACACAAGACACATTTATTAAAGGTCGTATAGAGTGTTTATGTGTCAAGTCTTTTTGCTGAATCACTGCAATATACTTCCATTCTAGTGAATGTTTCTGTGAAAGAAATTTACCTAAGTACTTTTGTCTTTCCAGACAAAATAATCACTTCAATAATTTAAAGAAAACACATTCATCCCAATTCAGCACAAAATAATACAACTAGAAAGTGCTAGATGTTAAAGCAAGAATCGCCATGTCATCAGATGTACAAGATTATATCATTCTATACTTGACCTTGTGGCACAATTATAATTTTCGAAAACAACAAAATAGTGTCATCAGATATGATTTTAAAGTAAGTTACAGAAAAGATTGCAAACAACAAGCTTTGTAAAGTTTAACAAATAAAGTATTTCCGTGAATACAAAGTAAAAAAAAAGAAACAAGAACTTACGGTACTGCGAATTAAATCCAAAAGTAATCCAAACATTGCAGACACAAGTACTGGTAATAAAAATTCCTGAATAGAACTTACTTCAAGTCCTGGAAAGATTCAAATTGAAGACGATGACGTATGTTATACGCTACGGAATAATGATGTGTCAACGGGCTCTTGTTGAATCAGAGTAATATGATTCAAGGTTTGATTTCAGCATAAATTCCAGTGAATGTTTTTATCAAAAACATTTATAAGCGCAATGTATTTCCAAAGAACATAATAGCATGAATTCAATAATTTGAAGAAAATACAATTCAGACAAATCTGGTCACAACATAATACAACTTAGAGCACAACTAGAGCAATTCTCATAGTCACAATATAATATAATTCAACGCTCGACCTCAGGTAACAAATTAGCATTTTCTAAAAAATATACCTAATGGAAAATAACTTTATAGATTATCCAAATAGCCATTGTTTTCTTGCAACACAATAACCTAAACATGCATATTGGAATCTCCAAAACCCTAACCCAAATCAACATGTTTCCCCGAAGAGTAATTCGATTAATACATTCATACATAGAAAGATTAATGAAGCTATTATTAGTTGTTAATATAAATGGAATAGCAAAAAGATTAAAAGATTTGAAAAGAGAGTTAGGTCAAACAGAAGCAAAATAAATCATAAACAAGGTCAAATCCAGCAAGCAATCTTCAACTACAGTAAAATGTAATGAAACAACACAATTAAGACTAACAGACAAACAATGAAATCAACTTCTCAAAATTAGACCCAAAATAAACATGTATTACTTCTGTTAATAATGACTATCATTGCACAATTAGGTAAATCACGTCATTCCAAAACAAATTCAGTTCTGTCAAATGTCCATTTCAGCGTACAATTCATATTATAATTGAATGTAATGTAATTTACAAAAAATAAATCCTACTATCAACTTAAATAAAATGATATATATATATATATATATATATATATATATATATATATATATATATATATATATATATATATATATATATATATATATATATATATATATATAATATAAACTACGTAAATGTTTAATTGCAAAAACGAATACCCTCCGTTACGGACAACAGTCAAACACAACATACATATCAAATACACTTATCACCTTCCTTCAGACTATATTAATCAAAGAATGCATCTTGGAAGAATTAGTGAGACTCTTACACAACAGAAGGCAAACACGAATACAATAAAAGTGATAGTGAATCAGATTTTAGAATTTCATTCATCACTATTATTTGTTATCGTTTTTGATGGTTTAACGTCATTTTTCAGCACAATACAATATATACTATACATGGCGGCCAGTATTAATGGTGGAGGAAGAACCCAGGAAAACCCCGGAAAGAACCACCGACCCCTGAAAAGCTACTGGCAAGTTTTCTCACATACCCACTTTGGCCGAAACCGAGACTCGAACCCACACAGACAGAGATGAGATGGAGCTGATCCGTAACAGACAGTGCTTTAGACCACTCGGCCACTCGGTGCCCCCACTCTAGTATGTATAATTATTTGTATATTTGGGGAAAGAAATTAGTTTTTACTATTGTGCATACGTTTGTCTTGTTATTCTTGTTACATGCTTTCATCTCATAGAATCGTAACATCTAGTAACTACAGTCAACGTTTCTGATCCATCCAAAGCCTTACAGTTAAATAATGATTCATCTTAGCCTTATCTCCAGCTAGATCATTGCTTAGTAATGCATGTATTTTCTCACTGGGTAAGGATGTAACTATTCGGACAGTAAAGGGTCATGAGACTAAGTCGAATGACCACGATTCGCATATTCGATAAAATAAATAACATATCTCACTCTATCGCCTGAATAGTAACCCGTTTTATAAACTGTATCAAATAAAGGAAGGGTAACTGAAACACATATATATATATAAGAATATTATAAAGATTCTGTGAGATACTAGGCAATGTGTATAATGCCATAAACGCTTTAGAATGATAGATATGGCTGAAGACTATTTTTCAGTTTTACAAAACGAATGAAATATATGTATTATTTTCATGCATTTGTCTCAATTCCATTATTCTGAGAAGAACAATTTAATATTTCCAACGGCTGATGCTAAGTAGATTCATCAAACTCTTTTGATTCACAGTTATGGAGTTATTGAAATATATTAGTTGTATATGTGTTAAATCGTTATGTTGACAATTTTGACGGTTATTTCGGTATTAGGGAAATATTGATACTTTGTATGAAGTTTCTAATAATACCAAAATACGTGTAATAATATACAGAAAGAAGCTAATAACCATTACATCACTTGCATCTTATTAATCTGTCAGTTGGTTACATTTCTTGCTTAAAACTCAAGACAAGTGAATACATCAAGCTAGAAACGGTAGCTGACAGACATTTTTGGGAACTAAAAACCCAACATTCATGTAAGCTTGTTTCCTTTCAATCACGCCCCGCGCATCATCCTCAAAGAGAACTGATAATTATTATGATAGTGTTCACACTGGAAATTATTTTTGTAAACTTGCTAACAACGCTAGATTTTGGAACGTTAAGGGTACTGCTCGTATAATAGACGAGACAAAAATAGATAAAGAGTAATGACACCTGTTCGAAGAAGGCAATGTGGTAAACATTGAATATATGAATTCATGTTTAATTTTAGTTGCAATACGATTCAGTGCTACACACCTGTTCTTCGAATTTAGAGATTAACTAATGCACTATATTGATTTGTATTCTTTATATTATAACGTGTGATATCTCGTGTTCCCTCGCCAATAACACAGAAACCGATGCTTTCTTTATTTCGATCGTTTGCTGAACATTATTCTAGTCGCGATAACTAAGGATATCTTTGCTAGGAATGTAGATAGGTGTCCAATTATTAAATACTCTCATTGAGGAATGATTACGGCGATTCGAATTCGTGACTACGTCAACGAGACTTTTAAATTGAGGCATGAACCCAGCGGCAAATCGTTCTGGTGTCACATTCCAGAAAACAGTGACCAATTCAAGCAGCACGAGAAGGCAACACCTTCCAACACGTCGAACAGAATTAAGGAAGGCGATCGTTTGTAATGATCAGGTAATGATCAATAGTTTGTGGGAATAACTGGCTCAGCGTCTGATATTGCATACGACTACAAACTTACCATTAGAGGGAAGCGAAAATAGCTCATAAAACATGTCGAAATCATGAACTATTTAGGATATAATGTGTCTTGAACTTTCACGCTGCAAATGGAATATTTTATTCCTCGAATTGTAGGATATTACCCACAATTCAAGTAAGAGTGTTTATGGGCACGCATTGACAAAAATCAAACAGTTTCTGACCCGAACATTACTGCTGTAAGTACCAAGATAAGAAAGCACAATCTTATCTCAAATGTAAAACGAATGGTCTAGACGTTGACTATTATTTGCGTCAAGTGTTACCTATTGACGATTTAAAGAAATCTTCAAGTCAGGTCAAGTTTAAGGCTTTAATGTAAAAAATGTCGATCATCAAGACATTGGTCTGGTCACCAAATCGTCCGTCGACCCTTGGAAAAATGCATCTGATCACCTATGAGAAAAGCAAATAACTTCTGCCATTATGGAGATTAAGATAGTTCCAAGATAGAAAACTCATTGTGATTAGAAACCGATACAAATGATTTAGACATAAACAGTGCCATTCATCCATTTGCGTTAAATTAAGAGAATGCATGTGTACCAGAGTGATAATCTACATTATGACATTGGTGATGATGTAGAACCTTGGCTCGATACTATCGAATGGTATGCAGTCCTTGTGCTTGTCTATGGATGTCATCCAAACATTCACAAACCGCACTAGATAACATAAACTCACAGACAAAGATTACTAAGCAACAATTTATGCAACCAAATGTCGCAACAGATATTTTAGAAGAGTATATTCAGAATACGTGTCGTGCGAGATCAGAGCACTTTGTCAAGAGCTAAGTAAAACTTTAATTTCACATTGTCTTCTAGAAATACAACAGCATAGCCCGACTCCAGAATGAAACTGGCTCTCCCGAATCTAAAGGTATTTTCCAGAAAGTGTATCCGTACATATTTGGCACGCGAACATGGCGAATGGATGTACAGAACACGTGGCCTGAATCTTTACAAACCAGTTGAGAATTACAGGTTTGAAGTTGTCGGTAAACATCATGTCACATCTCTGGACAAAAGCGGTTAAGGTTTTTATTATTCAGAGTGTCGTTCTTGACTACAGGAGTCATATGGAGGCCCCGAATGGCCGAGTGGTCTAAAGCTCTGTCCGTTACGAATCACTGCCATCTCACCTCTGGCTGCATTGGTTCGAGTCTAAGATTCAGCTAATGTAGTTATGTGGGAAAACTTTCCAGTAGCTTCTAGTGGGTCGGTGGTTCTTTCCGGGGGTTTACCTGGGTTCTTCCTCCACCCATAATACTGGTCGCCATATATAGCCTATAGTGTGCTGAGAAATGGCGTTCAACCCTTCAACAACAACACTAAGAACAACCGGACTCAATTGACCAGTATGGTGATCAAACCGTGCCATGTACTGCGTGATTCACATCCCTACGCAGAGTCAATCGATATCGATGGTCACCAGTGTAGTATAATATTAGCCGTTTTTCTATTGAAGTAGAATAAGGTTTCAGCACATATATTTTTATGTTTCAGTTTGAACCCCTAACAGACCCCATTAAAATACGGATTTTACTTGATAGTATATTTCAGGTCAATCTCTCACTATCTTTTGAAACGACAAAACTTCTCAAAAAACTGGAAACTCTCTTACTACACAACCTATTTTATGTTGCGGTGGGTAAAATATTCCTCCTTGAAGAATTGTTTTAAAAAATGTATAAACTGATGGGAGCCGGATCATAAAGACAAACGGGGAAAAGGTGGACGAGTGACATAGGGTTTTAAGAAAGACAAAACTAATAGAGACGGATGACGTTGGACTTACTAGATGCCAACTACTTGTCATATTGTATAATCTAACGTATTAATGATTCAAAATTTATTCTAACATCTCAAAATTCTAAGATGAAGTGTACGCATGTACATAATTTAGACAAATAATACAAACAGTTACGAATTAATTAACCCTCAACTAAATTCATACGAAATAAACTGAACTTATTTAGTATCTCTGTGTCATTTTGTGTCTCCCTGTCCAGAATCTATTTTCCTTTATTCAAGAATACTTGCTCCTTCCTCTCTCTTTCTCTCTCTCTCTCTCTCTCTCTCTCTCTCTCTCTCTCTCTCTCTCTCTCTCTCTCTCTCTCTCTCTCTCTCTCTCTCTCTCTCTCTCTCTCTCTCTCTCTCCGACTGTACATATGTCTATCTCTCCCACTATATTAAAGTGCTCTCTCTATAAGTGACATTCTTTTTATCGGGTGAGAGATATCACAAAAACACAAAAAGATGAATACAGTAATGTACCAAAAGTTAAACAATATTAATATGCTTAACTGAAAACATAGGAATTAAATTTATATTAAATTTCAAAATTGCTATTTCATTACCTGTGAGTAGTTTATGCTGCTCAACTTTGATTAATCTCAATCGTGTAAAACAAAACTCTTACAAAAAAGACTTTGACATATACATTGCAATCTATGTAACTGTACCTCGGTTCTAATTGATATGACTTTAATGCTATTTCTCAGCACATGATAGGCAATATATGGATACTTGTATATTTAGTAAAGTAACAACCGGGGAAAACACTGGGAAAACAAGTAGCAAGCTCTCTCATATACCCGCTTCGGCCGAGTCCTAGATTCTAACCCAACCTAACAACTACCATGCTTTGGATTAAAAGAGCGAACATAAGTTGTAAGACAAATATATGGATTCCTTTTGAAATGAATTAATGAGGTCAATGTGACTTGAGTCATGGCAAAGCCATCCTAATCACTCACTGGATTGTCGAAAGCAGATATATGTCTTGTTTTCAGCAGAAACCATGTTTGTTACGCCAAATTTAAAACTGAGACGCCCAGACATGACTTTCTGGTAGAATCACTACCATATCGCAGAGTAAATAAAAATAGTTAAAGTAAAAAGCATAGTAGCTTTCCTGATTGTATGATTAACAACCGTTATGTAGTAAACTTGATAATCAGTGTTATTTTTGTTGCTTTTGTGAAACATAAATCTGTTTTGCTTGCTAATAGATTAGTAGCTATGTTATTAGTTCATTGTGTAATGGTTCAAGGAATTGTTATTCATTGCACATCAGATTTATCGACGCGCTTCGTGCGTACCATTCCAATATAAGCATATTAATTTAAGCAATTATAATTAAGGGAACAAAACCATACACAATTTTTAAGAGTTCGTATCTCGAAGTATATAAGCAAATGCAACCAAGGGTCCGATATTCTTTTTCCATATATGGATCTCTTTTGGCAGAATTGTTCATACAAATTTCAAACTTCATTTTAGCAGGTATCCTGGAGCCACTATTGTGCTGATCTACCGTACAACGCTCGTAAATGCATATGCGCATCAAACAATTGTTCATACAAACACAGTACAGTAACACACCGATTACTTTCACGTGTCGTTCGAATGGACGAATGGACTCTAAAAGTAGAACTGTAATTTAAGGTATCTGAAGTAAGTGCGACATACATATGTTATAATGGTGTTGAAGTAAATTGTAATGTGTTGATATGTTTAAAACTATTATAACAGAGGTGTGAAAGACGGTCGTTCTATGTTTAGTCTTGTGTACGTAAATTGTCAAAACTCTTTGAAAAGGATAATCAAAATAAGCTCAAAATAGCTAAAAGAATATTTAAACATTTTATTTCATTCCCATCTCTTCGATTTGCATAAGTGGATATTGACAACTAAGAACCGTTTCACCAGTCAAATCAATATATCAATGCATGTTAATAATTCCTCAATTTAATTCTTACATAATCCTCAAGCATATAAAAAATTACACTTTTTATAAGGTGTAAAATAAGATGAATTTGTCAGTAATAACATGCCGTCTCTGTGCGACGCCTTTACAAACAACAACATTTGATCAGAAGAAAATATTTTATCCTTTGACATGCTTCAAAACAAATTGATTGTAGAGATAATGCAATCTTTCTCAAAAGATTTTTCTCCTCTGCATGTCAATGTAAATAATGAGGCTCACCACACAAACTTTAGGCAAACAATTATATCATTGTCATCAAGACGATGGCAAAACTGGAGAAGAGATGTTTTTCCACGCTAATTATTATCCTCCCTTATTATCAGACGGAACATGATATATGGGCAATCACTGGAAATATCCCTTTTATGTACAACTACCAGGAAATCACATTAATCAGTTTAAAGGTTAGATTTGAATTATTGCATTGTCAACGGTATTTGTAGCACTCAGCTCCATTCGCAAATATATTTCAGTTGACGCTACTAAAACACTTGTGTGTTCATCAGCACTTTCAAGACTGAACTAATGTAACTAAAGTATGTCTGGTTCATCTCAATATCTACTCCAGAAACTTGAAATGTTCATAACACCTCTGCTCGGATTATCTTTAGAGTACTGCAGATGGATTCATAGTATGAAATAAGAATTGTGAATTGATTATGGGAGAAGTTAGGGAAACAAGAATGTGAATGACGAAACAAATACAAGAGCAGATATTAATAATGAATTACTTACGTTTCAAAAGAACAGTGTAAAGACTTACTCCTTGCTGCTCAATTGTTTCTTCACTATATAAAATCAACAGAGCAGGAACAAAAATATTTGCCAAATAAATTTAATTCAATATCAAATCAATTTTAATTGCTCTGCAAAATGAATAAAATCTGCATCCCGTAGTAGCAACCAGGGCCTTTGATGAATATATGGCCAAAATCTAAGTTACAAAACGACTTGAAACCAGCAAGGCTCGAAAACTTATTAAACAGGTTTATTGTCAATATAATACAATGAAAATATAATAGGAACTTACAATATTATAAGTGTATCTACATTAATCCTTGAAGGCTACATTACAATCCAAAACGAAACTAAATTTCCTAAATAATTTCAGATCCTTGAATATAAGTATCATTATAACATTGTCTACATTTCCTTTGAATAATTCAAAATAACAACAGAATAATCTTATAGTACAATTAGCACGTTGTAATTCCAATGAATACTTCTAGCAAGCGTATCAGCTCAAATTATCTAATCACAATAGCAAACACATATGCAGATGGATTCATGGTATGAAATAATAATTGTGAATTGAATATGGGAGAAGTTAGTAGAAAGAGAATATGAAAGCATTGTTAGACGAAAAGAAGACGACAAAATATATTTATAACGCATTACATACGTTCACAAGAGGAATATTTCACAAAAGGAATTGTAGTAAGTTTTATTAGAAAGAATAATTCTAACCGTGCTGTACTTTAAATGCAATGCCTTACAAGTGAATCAATCCATGGGTTTGGCAAGTGTCTTTTCTGAAAATTCTGAACTTGTTTTCACATGCATCAATTATCAACTCGTAACCCTTAAAGATAGACAGCATAAATTCATCATAGTCTATTGTACCGACAGTAAAGTGTACACTTCATTAGCTTTGCTATTATTAGTAGTAGTAGTAGATGTAGAGTATGCTCACATGGTTTCATTATTTTTGTCCGATTCCATATTTGAATACGCATATGTTCTAGTTCAGCTCTACGTTTTTCCGCTTTCTTCTGAGAAGAAATTACATTTGTGTCCTTGAAACTCATGTTGAATTTAAATCCTATTCCAATAATAATAACAATAATAATAATAATAACAATAATAATAATAATAATAATAATAATAATAATAATAATAATAATAATAATAATAAAAATAATAATAATAATTATATTATTATTATTATAACAATAATAATAACAATAATGATAACAATAACATTAATAATAACAACAACAATAATAATAATAATAATAATAATAATAAATTATAATCATTAAAATAATTGTAGCATCAAAAGAAACAAAAACAGTAATATAATAGAGGAATAGAGGTAATTATATTTATGTAAGTATCAGGTGCGTTTCTTTTATTAAAAATACTAGTAGCTGTAGTAGCAATGTAGTATTATTACTGGTAGTACTAGAGTATATAGTAAAAGAAATACAAGTGGCAACAGCGGTCGTTATAATATTATATTTTTATTGTCATTGCTGAATTGTATTAATGCATGTATTAGAAACAGTAGCATTCGAAGTAGCAGCTGCATAATTACAAGTATGGTGCGTGTTATTGTGTATCATATCAGATTTGTTCATATTGGTATAACTGATAATCGAGCAATGTGATCATTGCACATGAGTCACATACCCTATCTTAAAATCATTAGCTGCAGCAAAATCTTTATTACTGGAAAATGAGACAAAGGAGTTCCGCAATCAGGAGGAAAAGGAGCAACTGTAATCATTCTGATTGGTGTATTTTAAGGACATTCAAAATATAACAGTACTTAGGATAAATCGTATAATGTCAAATTGTTTGCTGCTGTCCTGGGTAAAATATTACTTTTTAACAGCTACAAAACTAGTGTTAAAATTGCATACATTTTCCTCAACTCATTCTAACAACCAATCTAACGTGTTTATAAATGGCTTGTTTGAGATTGTCTGCATTTGGCTCGAAGGATACATCTGTATGCGCGAGGTACCATTTGATTTTAACGCGTCGTAAAAATAGTAGACCAAATGTCACTTTACATAATTGGAAATTTACATTTATCACTTCAAGTGAAATTACGATATGAGAATATTATATATCACAATTGATATTTATTAGATTTTTCATAGTTGGACCATAATGACATATCCATACCTTAGTCTTATTTTAGTAGTTCCAGTATCGAGTTAAACATTAGATAAATTTTCCACTTGTCACTAGTTTTCATAATTAATATAAAAATTTGAAAATTTGAATCATACTTTACTGATAGATAACATATATGTGCATTACAGAAAAATAAGATTTAAAAAAAATCGACACACACATGTATATCGAAATAATAAATTACTTTTATCTTGAATTATGAATGCGCGAAAATTTAACCTGCATGAGTCGCAATGGCCATCGACAGGAGAAACTAAATTACTGTGGCAATTTAGTAAAGGGTCTGTATACGGACAATGTGAATTTAATATTGCAAAGACTATATCATATGAATATTGGGACCTCCTAAATATAAAGAGAAATCTAATGCTTCAAACATCTATTTTTTACTTAAATGATATTCAAGATGGTGTGTATATTCCAATCTATTGTGACCAGGGCGTTACATGTATATCAAAGCAAGATTTCTATCTTCCAGATTGCTCGGACTCGTTAGCCACTTTCAAACGATGGGTTGGCGTGCACGTGCAGTAGATATGGAATATACTAGTAGTGATTGTACGACTACTGCTGCTGTAGCGATGCGTCTTTAAATGGGAGAATGACTTAAATTTGTATTTGGCTGTTAACGATTTCTAATATTCGCAAACATGATTGCTACTAACTCCTTCAGCACCTCAATCAATGTCAAATCAGACACCTCTCTTCATGATCAAAATTAAGAAAAGAGAAAGCTGCATCAGGACAGGAAAGACATAATGAAAATAATTAAAGAAATGAAAGTAAAATTGTCAGTTTCTTGTAAAACGGAGAAACAGTATTTAAAAGACGTGTTTGAATTTGTTTTTGGATAGCTTAATCGAAAAGGACCTTCACAATTCAGAATAACTAATATTCCAGCAGTCACAGCCATGATTACTTCAGCAGTAAGTGGGAAAGGTTTAAGGCACTTCGACTTCATAATATTTGTCAGTACCCAAAGGTACTTTTTCAAGTTCACATAGTTCTTTTACAAAGTAGTTCTACTCTTCTAACGCTTGCCAAATTAAATACCCTAAATACCATCACAGCACGTGCTTTAAACAAATCTTATCAATTCTGAAAGTAAACTAGCAAAGAAATATAAACACTTCTATATCCGCGTGAATGTGAATCACGCAGAAATTTCAAAATACGCCACAAGTGTCCTCCATGCTTGTATGATCATCGATATTGGAATAGGTTCTTCAGTTGTTTCTTCTGCGTGCAGCTCTTTCAATTTGATTTCACTGAAAATGGGCCATTGTTCTAAAACGCTTCTTAAATTCATCCATTTTCTCTTTAATTTGTATGGACACCCTGAAAAGCAATATCCCTTACCTGGACAATGATACAATGCATTGATATCTTCATCTGGTTCCAATGTCTAATACGTTCCATGTAACTGACGTTAGGTCCATTACATATGTAAATGTTTTTTATATATATACATCTATAAATATATATATATATATATATATATATATATATATATATATATATATATATATATATATATATATATATATATATATATATATGTTGTGGTTCTTCAAATTAATCGACATTTAAATGAGTCTTTTTCGTGGAAGAGTACAAAGAGACAGTGAAAGATCTTGAACTCTATACAAAACAAATTTAGTTGCTATAGCGTCTTGTGAAGATCACTTTTTCCAACAACAACTGCCAAATCCTCTACTAGACAGAGGAATTGTAGATAGGCGAAATCAGAATTTCGTTCCATAGCAACGGAATATAATTTTTCCATTATATCTACCTTAAGACTTCTAACTATTGCACAGTCAAATATAAAAACTCCCAGTAGAGAAAGCAGACATATGCATTACCAGCCTATTCCGCTCTAAGACAGAACGCATTAAACGACTTTATTGAATATTCGAATTACATTCTTGGGCAACTCATCAGGTCCAACATTCTTATCATTAAAGCAACCCCTCGTGTCAAATTAATGTGTCCTCCTTCATACAGTGGAATGAGCAAAACAAGTCTTATTGGTGGATCAACTTACAAACGAAGTATCGTTTAGATTAGTGGGGCCAAAATGTAAATCTGCTTTTTGGCACCATCATCATAGCACGAGGTTATGCATACAAGTAAATGTAACAATCTGACAGATTAATACATATATATATATATATATATATATATATATATATATATATATATATATATATAAGAATATTATAAAGATTCTGTGAGATACTAGGCAATGTGTATAATGCCTTAAACGCTTTTGAATGATAGATATGGCTGAAGACTATTTTTCAGTTTTACAAAACGAATGAAATATATGTATTATTTTCATGCATTTGTCTCAATTCCATTATTCTGAGAAGAACAATTTAATATTTCCAACGGCTGATGCTAAGTAGATTCATCAAACTCTTTTGATTCACAGTTATGGAGTTATTGAAATATATTAGTTGTATATGTGTTAAATCGTTATGTTGACAATTTTGACGGTTATTTCGGTATTAGGGAAATATTGATACTTGGTATGAAGTTTCTAATAATACCAAAATACGTGTAATAATATACAGAAAGAAGCTAATAACCATTACATCACTTGCATCTTATTAATCTGTCAGTTGGTTACATTTCTTGCTTAAAACTCAAGACAAGTGAATACATCAAGCTAGAAACGGTAGCTGACAGACATTTTTGGGAACTAAAAACCCAACATTCATGTAAGCTTGTTTCCTTTCAATCACGCCCCGCGCATCATCCTCAAAGAGAACTGATAATTATTATGATAGTGTTCACACTGGAAATTATTTTTGTAAACTTGCTAACAACGCTAGATTTTGGAACGTTAAGGGTACTGCTCGTATAATAGACGAGACAAAAATAGATAAAGAGTAATGACACCTGTTCGAAGAAGGCAATGTGGTAAACATTGAATATATGAATTCATGTTTAATTTTAGTTGCAATACGATTCAGTGCTACACACCTGTTCTTCGAATTTAGAGATTAACTAATGCACTATATTGATTTGTATTCTTTATATTATAACGTGTGATATCTCGTGTTCCCTCGCCAATAACACAGAAACCGATGCTTTCTTTATTTCGATCGTTTGCTGAACATTATTCTAGTCGCGATAACTAAGGATATCTTTGCTAGGAATGTAGATAGGTGTCCAATTATTAAATACTCTCATTGAGGAATGATTACGGCGATTCGAATTCGTGACTACGTCAACGAGACTTTTAAATTGAGGCATGAACCCAGCGGCAAATCGTTCTGGTGTCACATTCCAGAAAACAGTGACCAATTCAAGCAGCACGAGAAGGCAACACCTTCCAACACGTCGAACAGAATTAAGGAAGGCGATCGTTTGTAATGATCAGGTAATGATCAATAGTTTGTGGGAATAACTGGCTCAGCGTCTGATATTGCATACGACTACAAACTTACCATTAGAGGGAAGCGAAAATAGCTCATAAAACATGTCGAAATCATGAACTATTTAGGATATAATGTGTCTTGAACTTTCACGCTGCAAATGGAATATTTTATTCCTCGAATTGTAGGATATTACCCACAATTCAAGTAAGAGTGTTTATGGGCACGCATTGACAAAAATCAAACAGTTTCTGACCCGAACATTACTGCTGTAAGTACCAAGATAAGAAAGCACAATCTTATCTCAAATGTAAAACGAATGGTCTAGACGTTGACTATTATTTGCGTCAAGTGTTACCTATTGACGATTTAAAGAAATCTTCAAGTCAGGTCAAGTTTAAGGCTTTAATGTAAAAAATGTCGATCATCAAGACATTGGTCTGGTCACCAAATCGTCCGTCGACCCTTGGAAAAATGCATCTGATCACCTATGAGAAAAGCAAATAACTTCTGCCATTATGGAGATTAAGATAGTTCCAAGATAGAAAACTCATTGTGATTAGAAACCGATACAAATGATTTAGACATAAACAGTGCCATTCATCCATTTGCGTTAAATTAAGAGAATGCATGTGTACCAGAGTGATAATCTACATTATGACATTGGTGATGATGTAGAACCTTGGCTCGATACTATCGAATGGTATGCAGTCCTTGTGCTTGTCTATGGATGTCATCCAAACATTCACAAACCGCACTAGATAACATAAACTCACAGACAAAGATTACTAAGCAACAATTTATGCAACCAAATGTCGCAACAGATATTTTAGAAGAGTATATTCAGAATACGTGTCGTGCGAGATCAGAGCACTTTGTCAAGAGCTAAGTAAAACTTTAATTTCACATTGTCTTCTAGAAATACAACAGCATAGCCCGACTCCAGAATGAAACTGGCTCTCCCGAATCTAAAGGTATTTTCCAGAAAGTGTATCCGTACATATTTGGCACGCGAACATGGCGAATGGATGTACAGAACACGTGGCCTGAATCTTTACAAACCAGTTGAGAATTACAGGTTTGAAGTTGTCGGTAAACATCATGTCACATCTCTGGACAAAAGCGGTTAAGGTTTTTATTATTCAGAGTGTCGTTCTTGACTACAGGAGTCATATGGAGGCCCCGAATGGCCGAGTGGTCTAAAGCTCTGTCCGTTACGAATCACTGCCATCTCACCTCTGGCTGCATTGGTTCGAGTCTAAGATTCAGCTAATGTAGTTATGTGGGAAAACTTTCCAGTAGCTTCTAGTGGGTCGGTGGTTCTTTCCGGGGGTTTACCTGGGTTCTTCCTCCACCCATAATACTGGTCGCCATATATAGCCTATAGTGTGCTGAGAAATGGCGTTCAACCCTTCAACAACAACACTAAGAACAACCGGACTCAATTGACCAGTATGGTGATCAAACCGTGCCATGTACTGCGTGATTCACATCCCTACGCAGAGTCAATCGATATCGATGGTCACCAGTGTAGTATAATATTAGCCGTTTTTCTATTGAAGTAGAATAAGGTTTCAGCACATATATTTTTATGTTTCAGTTTGAACCCCTAACAGACCCCATTAAAATACGGATTTTACTTGATAGTATATTTCAGGTCAATCTCTCACTATCTTTTGAAACGACAAAACTTCTCAAAAAACTGGAAACTCTCTTAATACACAACCTATTTTATGTTGCGGTGGGTAAAATATTCCTCCTTGAAGAATTGTTTTAAAAAATGTATAAACTGATGGGAGCCGGATCATAAAGACAAACGGGGAAAAGGTGGACGAGTGACATAGGGTTTTAAGAAAGACAAAACTAATAGAGACGGATGACGTTGGACTTACTAGATGCCAACTACTTGTCATATTGTATAATCTAACGTATTAATGATTCAAAATTTATTCTAACATCTCAAAATTCTAAGATGAAGTGTACGCATGTACATAATTTAGACAAATAATACAAACAGTTACGAATTAATTAACCCTCAACTAAATTCATACGAAATAAACTGAACTTATTTAGTATCTCTGTGTCATTTTGTGTCTCCCTGTCCAGAATCTATTTTCCTTTATTCAAGAATACTTGCTCCTTCCTCTCTCTTTCTCTCTCTCTCTCTCTCTCTCTTCTCTCTCTCTCTCTCTCTCTCTCTCTCTCTCTCTCTCTCTCTCTCTCTCTCTCTCTCTCTCTCTCTCTCTGTCTCCGACTGTACATATGTCTATCTCTCCCACTATATTAAAGTGCTCTCTCTATAAGTGACATTCTTTTTATCGGGTGAGAGATATCACAAAAACACAAAAAAGATGAATACAGTAATGTACCAAAAGTTAAACAATATTAATATGCTTAACTGAAAACATAGGAATTAAATTTATATTAAATTTCAAAATTGCTATTTCATTACCTGTGAGTAGTTTATGCTGCTCAACTTTGATTAATCTCAATCGTGTAAAACAAAACTCTTACAAAAAAGACTTTGACATATACATTGCAATCTATGTAACTGTACCTCGGTTCTAATTGATATGACTTTAATGCTATTTCTCAGCACATGATAGGCAATATATGGATACTTGTATATTTAGTAAAGTAACAACCGGGGAAAACACTGGGAAAACAAGTAGCAAGCTCTCTCATATACCCGCTTCGGCCGAGTCCTAGATTCTAACCCAACCTAACAACTACCATGCTTTGGATTAAAAGAGCGAACATAAGTTGTAAGACAAATATATGGATTCCTTTTGAAATGAATTAATGAGGTCAATGTGACTTGAGTCATGGCAAAGCCATCCTAATCACTCACTGGATTGTCGAAAGCAGATATATGTCTTGTTTTCAGCAGAAACCATGTTTGTTACGCCAAATTTAAAACTGAGACGCCCAGACATGACTTTCTGGTAGAATCACTACCATATCGCAGAGTAAATAAAAATAGTTAAAGTAAAAAGCATAGTAGCTTTCCTGATTGTATGATTAACAACCGTTATGTAGTAAACTTGATAATCAGTGTTATTTTTGTTGCTTTTGTGAAACATAAATCTGTTTTGCTTGCTAATAGATTAGTAGCTATGTTATTAGTTCATTGTGTAATGGTTCAAGGAATTGTTATTCATTGCACATCAGATTTATCGACGCGCTTCATGCGTACCATTCCAATATAAGCATATTAATTTAAGCAATTATAATTAAGGGAACAAAACCATACACAATTTTTAAGAGTTCGTATCTCGAATTATATAAGCAAATGCAACCAAGGGTCCGATATTCTTTTTCCATATATGGATCTCTTTTGGCAGAATTGTTCATACAAATGTCAAACTTCATTTTAGCAGGTATCCTGGAGCCACTATTGTGCTGATCTACCGTACAACGCTCGTAAATGCATATGCGCATCAAACAATTGTTCATACAAACACAGTACAGTAACACACCGTTTATTTTCACGTGTCGTTCGAATGGAAAAATGGACTCTAAAAGTAGAACTGTAATTTAAGGTATCTGAAGTAAGTGGGGCATACATATGTCATAATGGTGTTGAAGTAAATTTTAATGTGTTGATATATTTAAAACTATAATAACAAAGGTGTGAAAGACGGTCGTTCTATGTTTAGTCTTGTGTACGTAAATTGTCAAAACGCTTTGACCAGGATAATCAAAATAAGCTCAAAATAGCTAAAAGAATATTTAAACATTTTATTTCATTCCCATCTCTTCAATTTGCATAAGTGGATATTGACAACTAAGAACCGTTTCACCAATCAAATCAATATATCAATGCATGTTAATAATTCCTCAATTTAATTCTTACATAATCCTCAAGCGTATAAAAAATTACACATTTTATAAGGTGTAAAATAGGATGAATTTGTCAGTAATAGCATGCAGTCTCTGCGACACCTGTGCAAACAAAATCATTTGATCAGAAGAAAATATTTTATCGGTTGACATGCTTAAAAACAAATTGATTGTAGAGATAATGCAATCTTTCTCAAAAGATTTTTCTCAGCTGCATGTCAATGTAAATAATGAGGCTCACCACACTAACTTTAGGCAAACAATTATATCATTGCCATCAAGACGATGGCAAAACAGCAGAAGAGATGTTTTTCCACGCTAATTATTATCCTCCCTTATTATCAGACGGAGCATGAGATATGGGCAATCACTGGAAATATCCTTATTATGTACAACTACCAGGAAATCACAATAATCAGTTTAAAGGTTAGAATTTAATTATTGCATTGTCAACAGTATTTGTAGTACTCAGCTCCATTAGCAAATATATTTCAGTTGACGACACTAAAACACTTATGTGTTCATCAGCACTTTCAAGACTGGACTATTGTTACTAAAATATGTCTGGTTCATGTCCATATCTACTCCAGAAACTTAAAATGTTCATAACACCGCTGCTCGCATTATCTTTAAAGTACTTCAGATGGATTCATGGTATGAAATAAGAATTGTGAATTGAATATGGGAGAAGTTAGGAAAACGAGAATGTGAATACATTGCTATGCCAGATCAACATTTTGTTCTACTCTAAGTAGCTTTATTAATGCTTCGTGAAGACAAAAATAAGACAACAGCAGATATTTATAACGCATGTAATTACGTTTCAAAAGAGGAAAATTTCACGAAAGGAATTGTAGTAACTTTCACTAGAAAGAACAATTCTAACCGTGCAGTACTTTAAATGCAATGCCTTACAAGTGAATCAATGCATGGGTTTGTCAAGTGTCTTTTCTGAAAATTCTGAACTTCTTTTCATATGCATCAATTATCAACTCGTAACCCTTAAAGATAGACAGCATAAATTCATCATAGTCTGTTGTACCGACAGCAAAATGTACACTTCATTAGCTTTGCTATTAGTAGTGGTAATAGTAGATGTAGACCTGTTTTCATTATTTTCGTCAAATTCCATATTTGAATACGCATATGTTCTAGTTCAGCTCTACGTTTTTCCGCTTTCGTCTGAGAAAAAATTACATTTGTGTTCTTGAAACTCATGTTGAATCAATTTAAATCCTATTCCAGTAATAATAATAATAATAATAATAATAATAATAATAATAATAATAATAATAATAATAATAATAATAAATTATAATCATTAAAATAATTGCAGCATCTAAGAAACAAATACAGTAATATAATTGAGGTAATGATATTTATGTAATGAACAGGTGGGTTTGTTTTATTAAAAATACTAGTTACTGTAGTAGCAATGTAGTGTTGAAAATTTAAATCATACTTTACTGATAGATAACATACATGTGCATTACAGAAAAATAAGATAATCAAAAAAAAATCGACACACACAAGTATATCGAAATAATAAGTTACTTTTATCTTGAATTGTGAATGCGCGAAAATTTAACCTGCATGCGTCGCAATGGCCATCGACAGGAATTAACAAAAATCAGAAGCTATCGATTCACACAGGAATTTTGTATTATGTTAACATTAATGAGACACTATATAGTAATGCATATTATTTTGCTTACGTTTTAAATTAAAATAGTATGTTTATACTACTTTTAATCTGAGTAGTGCATAAAGAAAACATTCCGTGTTTTCCATTCAGTTTATGAATCTCGGTCTTTAAACTATAATGACTGATGGCGACACTGTGCTCATTATGAAATAGATACGGTAACTGAAAATAAACATGTATTTCAATTGTTAAGTGATATATGTCTTACTAATAATTATTGGCACTACCACCGACATCTAAGTTAACATGCAAACTTTAAACGGACCATTACAGAACCAACATAGATTGGTTTGGTGTATTGTTATGATTAACGATATTAAGTAGTATTTAAAACCAAATGTAATGTTTTTTGAACGAAACAAAGAAAATCGAGTTTACAGCTACCCCCCATCTTTTCTTTTCTCTCTCTCTCTGTCACTCTCTCTCTCTCTCTCTCTCTCTCTCTCTCTCTCTCTCTTTCTCTCTCTCTCTCTCTCTCTCTCTCTCTCTCTCTCTCTCTCTCTCTCTCTCTCTCTCTCTCTCCTCTCTCTCTCTCTCTCTCTCTCTCTCTCTCTCTCTCTCTCTCTCTCTCTCTCTCTCTCTCTCTCTCTCTCTCTCTCTCTCTCTCTCTCTTCCTACGTGTATATACGCGTTGTACCATTGTTTTGGTGAAAGACTACAACATTTTGAAAACATTAAAAACAAGCTAGGGAATTATCCATAAGTGCATTCGCTTAAAAATAATGACAGTAAAATAAAACCCAATATGATGCAAACTTTAATTGCAAACCTCTTTATATATCAGAGCATGTAGTTTCAACATGCTTATGACAAATGTGTCAATTAAGTAAGATTGAATACTACTAACACAGAACAACGATATGTTGTCGATCCCTTTAAAAGAATAATGGTAAATTGTTTTGGTCCCTTATCTAAGACCAAGTTAGGTAACTAATACTTGTTGACCATAATGTGTGTGATTTCATGATTCAAAGATGCAATTTTGCTTGAGAAATATTAAAACTCAAACAATAGTAAACGTTTGGATATCGGTTTGCACTCAATTCGGCCTTACCAACTCTGTTCAATTTTGTACAGTGTCAAATTGTAGCTCTAGAATATTCCAGCAAATATTCTTGAATTTGGAATTCAGCAATTAAAGTCAAAAACGTACACATTTGCAACAACAAGGAACACATTTAATTAAACAGTTATTACTTCAATATGAGCACTTATGTCCAGATGTTCTTACAAGAACGAACACAATCTTCCATGATCTTCAAATTGTAAATTCTACTCCTGTGAAACAAACCCCGTACAGGATAAGCCCCCTCAAACAAAAATACATGAAAAAATTAAATTCATTATTTGCTGAAGAATCATTTCATAGAACCTAGTAAAAGTGGTTGGAGATAACCATTTACAATTGTCCGAAAACAGAAGACACTATCCGCATGTGCACTGGTTATAATGTTGTTGTTGTTGTTGTAGGGTTTAACGCCATTTTTCAGCACACGATAGGCCATACATGGCGGCCAGTATTATTGGCGGAGGAAGAACCCGGGAAAACCAAATAAATAACCACCTACCCAAGAGAAGCTATTGTCAAGCTTTCTCACATAAGTACATTAGCCGAATTTTAGACTCGAACCCACGCAGACAGAGGTGAGATGGCAGTGATCCGTAACGGAAAGCTCTTTAGATCACTCGGCCACTCGGGGGCCCCCTGGTTATAGTGAACAGTATGACTAAAACAGATTCTTCTCAATTACCAAGAATCGATTACTGCATTGATACACGTGGAAAGGCAACGTGTGTCACCAAATTTAACCTTCTGAAAAAAAATTGGCAAATTCCACTATCGGAGAGGGCAAAGTAAATTTCGACATTGGTGACTCCAACCAGATGGAATTTATCAATAAAAGGTAATGCCGTTTGGTATGGACGGTTCACATAGTAGTTTCCAAGTTTAATGAACATGATTATATCTGGTCTAGACAATTGTGAAGCTTGCAGATGTCATCATTGACAATGCCACCTGGAAAGAACATTTAGCTGCAATACGGACATTCTGTGACAGACCCAAGACGCATGTTTGACAATTAATTTATCCAAAAGTGAGTTTTGCAGTGCCTGTGTAACATTTCTAGGATATATTGTGGGACATGGACAAAATAGACCTATAGATGATAAGGTCAAGGTTATGTCTAATATCCCTGTGCTTATCAATATGGGTATGGCTGGACACGATCAGAACTTTTGTCCCAAATTTTCCATATTTTCTTCACCCCTGAAAAATTTATTAAGCAAGAAAAACACATTTCATTGGACTGCAAAATGTCACAAGGTTTTTGATAAATTAAAACTATACTTACAAAAGTTCTTAACGCTCTAAATTTCAGCCATTCATTTAAACTGTATGTTGATATGAGCAATGTTGGGTTTGGAGCTGTAATGATTCATGAAGATGCAAATGATGTTGATCACCGAGTATGATATTGTTCGAAGCAATGAAATAAGCACCAGATAAATTATTCCACAATCGACAAAAAGAAATGTTTTACTTTCATATTAGCATTACACCATTTTGAAATTTACATTAGTTCAGCTCCTTCTCCGAGTATTGTACTTAGTGATCACAACCCCGTTACTTTTAACTCCAAGATAAATCAGAGATTATTACGGTGAGTTTGTTATTGCAGGAATATAATAATGACATCAGGCACATCAATGGAAAAGACAATTAAATAGCGGTATAACAAGATGATCGGGTTGGATATCCGGATTCACAAAATAACATTTGTGATGATGATAAAAATACAATGTTTATAGAAAATGACTTAAATGAGCAATGAATTTTAAATACGTGCATGTATAGATAATCAAATTATTGTATGAGTTATCATCAGAAGGTTCAAATCTAATAACGAAAAATACAAATAAATTTAATTACAAAATACAAAGACAGGGATGAATCATGATTCACAGAAGTTTCAAATTAAAATATGGATATAGTTTACTCAGCTAGTGAAGTTATGCGAACAAAAAGGGACTTACCTTTTCAGTCCCAAAAGATAGAATGGGTTTTACAAACTCTAAACTTAACCCACGGCTACACGATTGTATGTAAGGAGATACCCTCCGTCATCAGCAACACTTTATTTCAGCTCCATGAGTGATACAGTTTAGATTCACATCTGCTACAGTTAATTCCTGTAGCTGGCTTTCCCCTAATATAACTGATGTATTTACCTATTGGAGCATTTATGTGGAAGTATGAGCATTTCCATTCTGATGTCCTTTGCTGCGCATTTTTCCGTATTTGATCAAAGTATATGCATTGTGTTCCAATACTAGTTTATTGGATTGAAAATTATCGCTGTTATAGTTCATGCCGAAATTTCTGTGTGAAGGTATGAATTGTATGATGGGGCGGGGTTCGGAGTGTGTAGAAAGTAATTGGTGAATATTCTTTTAAGTTTTGAATAGCATCTTCTAACATTTATTTCCTGATAAGTGTTGGTATGAAACCTTTAACTTCAAAGTGACGTAGCATTGTTTCTCTACCGATGGACTTGTCTCTAGCAGGCTCCCTATCGACTCAATATGTGTATAAATTCCATCCAGATAATTTATGATTTCTTGCTCATCAAAGTCGCAGCTATGCTAGTATTTTTAAGCTGCTAGCATACAATAGTTTTGGTTTTATCGTTTCTGAATTTGTTTCAAACGCCCATGATAGACCTGCGCATCCGTACACATTCCGTCTGTGCATAAATCGAATCTATTGTGAATCACTCAAACAATAACTTGGAAATATCTGTGATATATCATTGTTTGCTACATGACTGATGTGCCTCCTTACGTTTTTTACACTTTTCCTTCAGCAATTATTTAATGTAATGGTCGTACTACGTAATCGACGGTGATCTCTCAAAGAATTGATGAAAATTATTCACTTTTTCTTTGAAAGATCAAAATGAGAACAATATACGAACAGTTGATACTATTTACGCACTGTACATTAATCTCACGGTTACTCTTATTAACTCTTAAGTCGTGATTTACTTCAGGTTATGTCATTGTCGCTGCTAAAGGCACTTAATTGGCTAATATCTTCGTGGATAAAAGGTGAAGCGAACTGACAGCCCTTCACCTGCAAATGGGGCTCGGTATTTTTTTGCAATGGAACAGGTTGCTGACAGAAAACATTGTGCAGCATATAATTGATAATTTCCCGTTTTCTCTGTTCTCTTTTGTTCCTTTTCTTTTTTCAGGTTATTTTGCAGATGTAAAAATCCATACATGTTGAATAAAGACAACCCGACAATTTGAATTATAATGGTTAAAGTTTTCCATGATGTGCACAGCTGATACAAAGAATGGCCTTCAGGCATAATTTATTTTGTAAATGATCAGGTAGATATTTACAATTCGAAAAGCACACAACTAAGATCATTAATTGCTATTAGGTACATATTTCCAAAGACCATATTTTCCTATGTCCCGCAAATAGTTTTTCTTTTACTGTTTCGCAATTACTGTCGATTTCTGAGAGAGCGAAGGATATGAATAAAATTTCGAAGTGATTATATCGCTGTGATTGTATATAAAATAAATTATCTAGATTTAGGACGCAAACTATTACATACGTTATAAGCTGGAACATTCACCTTAATCACATGGAGATAGCTTTCGCTATAACTCAAGGTGAATTTCATTCAGCCGCTGAATGAGGAAATGTATATAATTTTTATTTTACTTATCGTAACCGATCTGTTCGATTTATTTCTGATCGACGAATGAATCTAAGCACATACAATATATAAATATGGTATTTTGAGAAACATAACGCGAGCAAATTGCAAAATATTACATCTAATACGCATTTTATTCATGTTTATCACTTATACTTTCTAGTCATCTTTGTAGAATTGGGTTCATTTGATCCTACACCTGTTTGTTTTACCACTAATTGGAAATCTATAATGGCTGATTAAACTGTATACTTTTTGCGAAACCCATCAAGGACGATAACCCAAACCGTAAGAAGTATCCTATACGTTAAGTCTTTTTATAGAAAGTTGGTATAATTTAGAAAATCGAAATCAATCAATAATTGTCATGAAAATAGTATAAAACTGCATACAACAGCAATTAAATAAGGACATGTTTGTATCACCTCACACTCCTGAAAGAAAAACACAAAATAGCAGTAATATTTGCGTACTAAAAACATATTTGTATTTTGTATTTGTACTTTGTATGTATTTTAAAACAATCATCCATCTGAATTTCATCCTAAGTTCTTCGAATCTAATTTGCACTGAAATTTACATTAAAACATTTTAAATATGTACAGATAAATTTGTAATAATAACCTTGGTGAAAGAAAACGTTACACGTTCTGCATGCTTTGTCATGGTGTTTGATTTTCGATGGAAATGTTACGTCACTGAAGGTTTCCTAACAGTTTTTTCCTTTTCATGCGGTAAACTTTACCCATGCAGTGTTATTGTGCAAACATCATTGCCCGGTAAGAATCGGTTTTTTTTTTTAAAATCTCTTTGAACGTAAATTAACTTAAGGTCAGTGCGAGAGGATCATATTTCCGTATGTTTGAAAGCAATCAATAACGCTTAAACATGAGCTTTTCGTTTAATTGTTGTCATACAAGACAGAACTATCAGTGCTTTGCAATATTTCTTGTCGAATTGAAAGGCCCCTAAAGTGTTATATCATAGGTCTTCCTGCTCATTCAAACGCTGTCCTATTAAATTTTGCGTGCACCGCAAAGCACCTGATATGTGTGTTTAGGAATATAATTGGTTGTGACCGTGGGCCAATGTAAAGAAACTGTCAGACATTTTGTTATTGCACAGACAGTGGCCTATCAATTCAGATATTAATTCAAATAACACAGTAATCAGGTGCTATATTACACATTTCTGTCACCAAATAATGCAAGAAAATAATTTCGTTTTCCATAAAAAGATGACCATGTATATTTGATTTTGCCGACGTGTTCATCGTTATATTGAGTAGCTTGTTTTATTACCTTGACATGATGTGGCTATATAAGTACATCTCGCTGTAGGTCGCTCGTAGCGTGATGCCCATGTTTCTCGACATGCACGGGTACTTTACCCTTGGGTCTTGAACGTCGTGAATTTTTTATATAGAATAAATAGTAAGCTTTTACTACAAGCGGTACATTATCGCTTGGATCTCTTCACGGAGTGTCGGTTTGGAAGGTATACAAATTCCTAACATTAAGAAGGAATTTAAAACCTTAATCCATGCGAATGATTGTACGAAATGTTTACGTGGCGAATACTCACTACATCACTTGCAAAAGGAATATGATAACTTTGGTAGGGCCTCAGGTGTGAGTTTATTTGTTTGCGTGATTATGATGTTCAACATAGCTTTGACAATTTTTCAGTCATATTGCTACGATGTCTGCACTGAGACAGTTTATAGTGATGTTTATCGCTGGAGCATTATGCCACGAACATGTAGCATGATGTCCCACCCAGTCACATTATCCTGACAGAAGACCAACCAGCCCTAACACTAATCTCTTAATGCTGCGCGCCACGCTCGGCAGCTGTTTGTACCATTTTGTAAGTCTTTGGTATGACTCTGCCGGGTATCGAACCCACGACCTTACGCTTCCGCAGCATACGCACTAACCACTAGGCCACCGGAGAGGTTTAAATGTGTGAGTAATGTCCTACCTAAATATAGAGATTGTAAAGAAATATGGGAAATAGACCAAGATTACAAAGTCTACTATAAACTTAATGAACAACTATTGAAAAATTTACAAACAACTGTATAAATTAAAAACAAAACATCACTGAATTGGAAACACTGGAGGAAATGGGAGAAATTCAAATCAGCCTCCCAACAGTCAATGATGTTTTCTCTACTTACATAATGTTTGGATGACCGGAGAGGAAGCTTTTAATAAGCATATTATTCATCTTATCCTTCCGTATCATTTGTGTGGAAACAGTGTCGACTAAAAAAAAACATCATCTTGAACTGTATTAAAAGAGCATTAGGAAGAGACAAACAAATAGAACAATAACTCATATAAAGGTTGGGGTACAAGATAGCAACATCATCGGTACAAATGAAATCTGTGAGAAAAACAAATATAATGAACTAAACGATTTCGTTATAAGTATTATAAAATCTACGAAAGGATATACGTTTTAACCAAAAGAACACTGAATGCACAGAGTTCCAAATAGAAATGGCTGCTACATACACATTTATCTAAACACAGCATGAAGTGGATGATTGGGATGGGTGGCAAATGGTCGGGTAAATCGGTCCATTAGTGACTGATACCTACAAAGGGCCTACTCCATTCTCTCACGCCCTCTCAATGTTATTCACTTCATTATTGTATTTAAGTTCTAATAAGTTGAATAAATGAAATCAAAATAAAACAAATTTCTCTTAACATTGGTATCATTGTGTAAAATCTAATGTCCTTTGTTTTGGATAAATAAAACGTCAATTTTTAATTCTAAAGTTAAATTCAACTTTAGATTACTTTCAAAATTGAAAAGCTGACCATCTTAGCGTAGTTAAAAGGATTAAATTAACAACATTACTATCTCGCATATTTTTCAACAAGCATAACAACATACCTACGAAATAGAAAGGAACAGGGTATTGACCAGACCGAGAAAAAAGCACATGATGGTGTGATACCGATGGTAGGTGGCTAACATGAGGTAGTAAGAGTCATACCTGATCTCCCAAACGAAAAGCCAATAAACAAGACCATTACAAACACAAAAAGCACCGGTGAAGGGGAGCATTACTAACAACTACGAGATAGAAAACAATGTACAGAACATGCACGCATACACCTTTTTAACGTTGATAGTTTTTTATTGTTTTTTTTCTTCCTTTTTGTCTAAAACATATATCATTAGGATCTAGTAGAAAGCCAAAACTGCGATTGTCAAGAGTCCACGTCCTACCAGATTACTAAATTATTTTTCTCATTTGATAGCCCTGCTAAAATAACATAACTTGAACAAAGATTTGATCTTCAACGCCTGTCATCACACAAATTCAAATAAACATACAAAACAATACAGCACTATGCATAGAACAAACACTGGACACTACCAATATCTGGCATAGATCACTAACTAAAGAAGACTTAATAAACAAGCCTGGGTTAAACTATATTAAGTCAACTTGAACACTAGCATAGGGTGGTACATAAACCCTAATCTAAATTTCATAAAGTGTTATCAAAATTATATTCAAATTTTGACACATGCACAATATAGTAAATGGTACAACGTGCATATATAAAACCTGTTTTTTAAAGAACTTTCGGCAATAGGGTGTTGTCTCTATGATGATTCTGTGAGGAGCTGCACTAATAACGGCTTGGAACCACAAAACTACAGCCATAGGAGCATTCCTTTTCACGTTTAGGACTGAGAGGAGAAAGTCACACGAAGATTGCCGGTTTAATGGATTTATATGTTTGTATAAGCCATTAAGGACAACATTGATATAACTGAATACACTATTAGCATTTGTAGATTGGATATGTATTCATGTTTCATATACATGTATTTAAGTATTTTGATTATCTTGCGTATTTCGTATTACAGGCTACCAGTTAATCAATTTGTAGCTGAAACTGGTGGAGGGACAGGTGTAGATGAACCAGAGTGAAACTGGTGTGAGGTGTTGTTGAGCCAGACTGAAACTGGTAGAGAGTAGACATTTCTTTCTTTTGTGAATGTGTGAAGGGTGTGTGCAAGAGTCAGGTATTCCATAGACTGTTTTATTTATTTATTTTTGTGCCATCGCCATATCGTACAATACACAAGTCACGTCATTCACATACATTTTGTTTGTGTTATTCATTTAGCCCAAAGCCCACTGGGTTTCAATTATGTTACAATTTCTAATCTAAATTTCATTCCATTCGACACCTCTACCCATGTCTGCATAAACCACCTGTGTTTGTATACATGAATCATAATAATTTTTCTGACCAGCAGGCAAAGATGTATTGATATCAAGCAAACAAAGTAACTACATATGTAAAAAGTAATCAGGATGAAAGAAAAAATCAAATGAAGCACTCCGAAACCCACTCAAATCTCATAATTTACGTAAACAAGACGTTTTAGAGATTTGTGTATAGACTATATATATATATATATATATATATATATATATATATATATATATATATATATATATATATATATATATATATATATATATATTCTATGTCGCTGGTCGATATAAACCCTTTTAGTATTTAAAACATGTATTAGTGCAACCTATTGTATAGCCTAAGTGTGCTAGATAGATAGATAGATAGATAGATAGATAGATAGATAGATAGATAGATAGATAGATAGATAGATAGATAGATAGATAGAAAGATAGATAGATAGATAGATAGATAGATAGATAGATAGATAGATAGATAGATAGACTTAGACTGGAACTGTTGACATTCTGAAAGTCTTCTAATATCTGATAATTTACTTAACCAAGCGAAGCATTGACTTGGCATAGCATTATGAATATTGCCTGTAGGTCCAATGACCTACCTGACTAAAAGAGAATGCCCGTGTGGCGTCAGTTAGACGATAGTTACTCCCTACTCAGAGATGAGATACTTCCAATTTGTTATATTCTTATTTGCGCCCGTTAATGATGTACGTTCTGCCATGACAACTTTGCACCAATTAGTGTGTTTCCGGGTCAGAAGCATCAAATTCAGACTAAGCAAATATACCGATTTCTTTACTTTGTAAATTTGCTGGTAAGGCGACAACGTAATCAGAATGTGAGATTCCACTTCCGTATTTTAAGTCCATTTAATTAAACTTTATTTCGTTCTTACTGAAAATATTTTTTTTTCGTTCTCAAGAATCTGTTTATCAAATATATTATAAACTGAGATAACCGTAGAACATATACCATTAACAAAATATTTCTGGATATTTTCGTTTATTGTTTCAAGTATTGCCGACAAATTATTTTTTCTTCTGACAGTCAACGCGGACGGGCTTCCCAGACTGCAAGTTAAAGTAAGTATTATGAAAACAAAGAAGTGAAAACTAAATTTCTATACAATTTATGGAATTTGAAACCAATGCAAAGCAAAACGAAATCTATTCCTCATGCTTTTCATCAATCCATATTATCTCACATAGAAGCCTTAGAATTTCGACGATTCAGATGAAATGGGTTCATACGGAAGTAGCCGGAGACAAACAAGTCAAGTGTCACATCAAATGTTAGAAACGGTTTCAGTGGGTAATGAAAAGATGAGTTGCCACTAGATATTCTAATAGTTATATGCCTAATAAAAACATTATTTCGAGTATAATCTGAAAATATAATATTTATGATACAAACATTCAACATTATACAAGCAAGAAAACAATCAACCTAGCGGCAATATTATTATTAAAATCATGACTTATTTATCAGTCATGACTAGCCACGTCCATTGATTAATCAGTGGAGAGAGAGAGAGAGAGAGAGAGAGAGAGAGAGAGAGAGAGAGAGAGAGAGAGAGAGAGAGAGAAGCTAGTTTATGTTTCCTGACAGGCATGCTATTGCTATGAATTCCGTCATCAGTGTAAAGCCAAACTGTGTGAGGTGAAATGTGTTTGCTCCTAAATATGTCTCACTTTATGTACTCTTTAGAAATAATAGAATGTTTCCTTGGCTTGTGGGAAACACCAACACGTTTAAGACTAGAATATGGTATGTGACGGGAAGAAACAAACTGGAAGTTTATGTAAAGACAGGCGTGAAAGAACGAAATAAACCATGAAATGTATTTTTAAAAGTGAAAACATTGTTGTACTATGAACAACAAAACAAGTAGTAAAAGATCATGTTCTATAAGAGTGGATCAAATCATCCGTCCAGAAACTGACAGAGGAGAGGTTCAATTGCCAACGTTTTGAAACATTGTACCTTCGGTATATATTTAGCATGCTGATTACTGAACCAAGCGATCCAAGCAAGATCGAATTTGCCAAATCATATCGCACAAACATTTTAATTAAATTAATTTATATTTAAACCTGAGGACACAAACTCAAAAGAAATTTTATGAGAACTGTTTCTTTCAAACCTATCCAATAAATACGTGTTACAGAAGAAAGTAAAATGTTTAAAGCAAATGATTGATGCTGAATTAGTTTCAATAACGGACTTTGCAAAAATCAGGAATTGTTGCTGACCAATGATTTGTTAGTATAGATATGATGAAATCATGCTTAAATGGTTTTTATCATAACAAATAAAAAAGCTATTTCTTATATGAAGGATCTAAATAGTTATGAGAAGACTCATCTTGAGTAAACGTTTATTGCATAATGAATACTCAGATTTTGGACAACACACTATTACGAAGTCTGTATTTTCTAATAGTCAAAAACAACTCCTCTGTAAACAATCTTCCAAACTGATAACGTTAACTTTTATACTACTACATTTTGATGAAAGCTGCTTTTTTTAAAAAATGAAATCATAACGTATAAGCACAGTCTTGCTCATAATCGAGGCCATAAGTTAATGGCGAAAATACACCGACTAGATCAAAACTATAATTTGAATAGTGGCAGAAAGTTAATTAGATCCAAAAACACCCCAGTAATATGTCTGATACAAAATTGTGCAATACCTTGATACAAACACAAGATTTAAATTTTTATTAAATAATTAATTTTAAAACATTTTTAAACTCCGACTTCAAGAACGGTATAAAGATCAGTAAATTAGATGCAAGATAATTAATTAATAAAATTTATTTGCGCATTATTAATAAATATATCGATGATATGCTCATAGAGTTAAACTCTAAAAGCATATGTGGTTTCCAGAGTGGTAACACATTCAGCCAATCTCAAACGTGATTAGGTCGTTAATAGATGTGGCTTTCGGTCATTATCAAACCCTATCACAGATTTGTATAATTTAAACAGATATTTCAAGTCTCATAAAAAAATATAATAAGTATGAGTTTATATGCATTTAGAAAGTAACTCATCCAATGACATCAAAAATAGTTAATCACCTCTGAAGCTCACAATCTGTTTTACTGTCCTTATAATTTATTTTGAAACATTGGCCCAGATATATTCGTTCAAATGACATGATTTCTGACAATATTTCATTCCAAGCAAAGGGAAATGTGATATACACATGCAGACTACACATAGACATATGCAATAAAAACATGCACACCAACACCGGGGCATACTCTATAAGCATACACAACATTACAGGGATATGCGAACAAACACAAAGAATTATGCTATACATATGCACAGCAACAAAAGGATATACGCTGTGCACAGACACATATGTTATACATAAGCACAACGTATGTGAATAAGACGTTCAGAATATAGCAAATGAACACAATATAAACAGACACTAAAACGGTCCGTCGCTTCCAAATTGTTTCCGTAAAGATATTCATATAACTTTAAAATCCAATTTAATTCTAAAAATTGCATTTAAGCATTGTACAACCACAAATGCACATAATCATAATGAAACGAAAACACAATTCAGAATGGAAATTACTACATTATGTATTCAGCCGAAGAAACAGTTTGAAATTAGTATGACAGTGCTAATATTAGATTATGCAATACCTGAGATTAGTTTATGGCGGGTAACTTTTAATAAACGTCATTAAGTGAATTAAAATCCTGAAAGCATCCCTTGGTCTCCTAACTTCATCCTGTGTAAACTTGCATCGGATTAAAGCAAACTAATATTAGGTGAATTAAAATATCAGTATTCCTTTAGTAAACATCATGCTGCGATGACAGGAATAAGAATGCCTGGTAATTAAAATTGGTCAAAAGTATAGCTACCCTAGTCATCAAAATAGAGATACATTTTGTCTAAAAAAGGAAGCTAATTTTTATGATGACAGGAGAGAAAATAGATGGTGGAACTCGACAATTTCTTACTATTCCAACTATTTCCCAGTTTAAAGCAAAAACGTCAATCAGACAGAACACATTATTTCGAATTGTCTTTGTTACAGCATATCCGTGATAAAGAAAATAATCAGACCTATATTCAAGTGTTTTAAACAAAGATAATTTGGATTATTCATTTCTACGGTACTAGGTCATTGATACTGTCAATAGATTCATATTCTCGTGATTTCGTAATGAGAATTTCTTACTGTAAATTATACATGACAATTCAGACTACTGGATAGACTTCGTGTATACATTTGAAACGTTTATATTTGTATATAGTCGTCAAAACATCAAAATCATTTTGTTTTAAAAGTGTTTTGTGGTGTTCATAGAAACAAACTTTCATTTCCATGTCTGGCTCTCCATAATACTATGCAAGATAACATTGCAAAATGTGTCTTAGACATTTTGAGTATTACCAAAGAGTCTCTAATCTTGATTACATCGGGATTTTTCTATAATTATACCCTAAACATATCATACTTCACGAAAAATGTACAACCAGTATAGTATAACACATATTGTTCTATTCAGTGTGCATGGTTGCAATCAGTTTTATTATGAAAGTAACTCTACATTATTTCTAGAGGATAAAAATGGATTTTATTGTAATGCAGTGTTTATGATTTCTATAAATAAACGTTGCATGCTAAAATGAGTTACAAAATGCAGCTCAATATATAACAGATGGACGTTTGCAAGATTAAAGTCTGTGTTTTTCTTTCTCAAGTGCCCTCTTAATTAGTTTTTTAATACCTTAGTCATCTTTCAATGAATGCTTAGACGTACACTGGGGTCCATTTGCCATTAACAGTGCGTCATTCCAAAATTATGCTAATGCAAAACCAATTAATTATTAAACTTTTCCCACATTAGTATACTTACCAACGCGTTGATGGTAAACACAGGTAACATATTCTTTTCCCAAAGACTCCTTCCAATTGACGTTCAAATTTCAAATGAGATATTGACACACCGGATGTGTGTCGAATTCGAATGTTTGCCAATAGAAAAAAGGTAATCATGCAGACGAGTAGCTCACAATTGCACCATTATCAAAAAATCGACCATAAAACCAGAATGGCGTTATTGTATATGCTAATTTATGTCCTTTCTGCACACTTAGATTTTAAATGAGATTTGGAGAGTACTACGGCTTGGACTTCCCTATTATGCAAACGTACAATGTAATCAAGTTAATAAGGTACACAGTTTTATTTAAATTGCTTCTGTGTCAGAAACGTCGACACACATTGTTGTATTTCACAACACATATATGAAATCAGATTATCGAGCTCAGTATGCATTTAATATAGTCGAAACAAATAAGTGTTTGTGTTTCCATCTTTCAATCCCGATACAAAAATACTTTTTTAAATTTGTACCCTTAAATGTCTTCTAAAACAATTGCCAAGTCATACTCCGTGACAGATTCGTATCAACATTTTATTTTTTAAACTTAGTGTATTTGCTTTACAACTGTGGTCTAAGCCAGAACGAAAACACTTAATTTATATGTAATAGCCTGCGCACTTAGCCATCTTTCCCTGCAATATTTATAGAATCTAACTCAGAATAATAATTACTTCCTAAATATTATGCGCTTATCATAGCTTTACTTCAACATCAATACGGTAACATTTGTACGTATCTTCTAAATTATTCGCTAAGGTTGACAGTGTATCAGTGAAGTTTAATTGCAGTTTATTCACAATATACATCGTATGCAAAACATGTAAACCTTTATAGTTTTACATTAAAAGTAATCAACAACTGATGCTACAAACTGCATGCCAAATTCGCTTCAGTTTATTTTAGCCTGAAAGCTTTCTTAAAAGATTTAAATTTTTTGTCGGTCGTGCAGATTATGTTACGCGGGTAGTGATAATTGTTAATTGGTGAAATATTTTTTACTGATTCTCATCTTTCCAGACATAAATCAATCAGGTAACATAATCTTTTCCAAAAGAAGTATTCCAATTGACATTCGAATTTCAAAGACATATTGACCTAGAGAGTCTGTGTCAAACTCGAATGTTTGCCAAAAGATAATAAAGTAATCATGTAGATGAATAGCTCACAATTGCACCATTATCACCAACGCGACGCTAAACATGCCAGACATGCCATTATTGTATGCGCTAAATTCTGTCCTTTCTGCACATTTATATTTGAAATGAGATTTGAAGAGCACACCGATTTATCTTCCCTATTATGCAAAAGTACAATGTAATCAGGTTAGTCAGGTGCAAATTGTGATTTCAATTGCGTCTTTGTCAGAAACGTCGACTCAGATTGTTGTATTTCACAGCAAATATAAGAAAACACATTAGAGTGCTGAATATAAATGTAATATAGTCGAAACATATAAATATTTGTGTTTGCATCTTAAAACCCCAATGCTAAAATACTTTTCTCAATTTGTATCCTTAAATGTTTTATAACACTAGTGACAAGTTATACACAGTGTCAGATTCATATCAGAGAGAAATGTCAACTGTTTATGTTTTATACTCAGTGTATCTGCTTTACAACTGGATTCTAAGCCAGAACGAGACCACAGTATTTATATGCAATAGTCTGTTAAGTGAGCATTCAAATAATGTAATATTTAAAGAATCAAATTCAAAACAATTAATACTTCCTAAATAGATTGCGCATATCATACCTTTACTTCAACAGCAATACGGTAACATTTTTAGCTATTTTCTAAGTTATTCACTGAAGTTGACATTATATAAGTGAAGATTAATTGGGAGTTTCTTCTCAAAATACATGTCATGCAAATTATGTAAACCTAAAAGTAATCAACAGATTATATTACTCGGGTCATGACAATTGTAAAATGGTGCTACATTCTTTACTGTTGATATTCTTTCCAGACAAAATCAAACAAAAATATATTATTTTCCTTGCGAGTAGTCTACAATGTAATTACAGCTAAATATGGTTGATACTGTGTGATGATGATTATGAAGAGATTCCAAAGTGTCAAATATTTAAGAAAATTTGCTTTCTCCTTATCTGCTGCAGCACAGAAGCGTAAATGTACAATTTAGTAAGTTTTCCTTCTGTACAGTGTTCTCCACAGTGCAATGCACCTATGGGGACCCTGGAGAATGTGCAGTCTTATGTAATGCGATTATAGACAGTTAATTGGTCTAAGACCAGCAACTCACTTGCCAGACTCTCACAAAGCAAGCGAGGCATAGATTGTATGCGATGTATTGAAAATATTGCCCACAACAGTTTATAATATAACTTCTAAGTACTAAATCTCACTGAATTATAATATTAGTGTAAAATGAAAGCGCTCAGCTTACTTACACCTTTTAAAATGAGTTGGAACGAAGGATATGCTTCTCCTCCTTTAACAAAAATGGCTGGTAAAAGTAATGAACAATAAATTGCACGCATTCAAAATCTTTTCAAAGAACACTTTATCCATTGCTTGAATGAAAATGAGAAACACTGAAACTTTAAATTGATCATAATTCAGTACGTTCAACATGTTCACAAAATATGCCATCTATGTTGTGAAAAATTAAGAATTTTGCAAAAGGTGTTCATGGCATGATCTTCAGGCAATTATACCCAAACAAATAATCAACATGCCAAAGGTGACATCACTAATAATTATTGGACACAAATCGACGCTTATTGCAGCAACAAAATTTATAACTATTCATTGCAATTGTTCAATACAAAATGATTAGTTGACGTTATTATAATTTTTCATTTTTAAAGCAAACTATAATTTTGAAAGATTTTAAAAAATCTAAAATATTCAAAAATTTAATTGTGTAAATTAGAACCTAAACAAAAGGAATTGAAACCACAACATACTGATGATTTTTGTTTCTTCTTATTTTTTAATGTTCGCCAATAAAGTCAATAACATACATTCAGAATACTGTTGATGATTAAATTCAATCTTAGTATCCAAGATATAAGAAGAAACGCAATAAATGAAGCACTGCAGTTCATTCCACAAGACTATATCACGTTAAAAGAAGTGAAACGCATTCAGAACTTATTTATAACTCGTATGTAATTTCCATGTCACTTCGGCAAACTCTCTCTCTCTTTATTCAAGAATATTTGCTCCTTCCTCTCTCTCTCTCTCTCTCTCTCTCTCTCTCTCTCTCTCTCTCTCTGATCTTAACGTGTTGTTGTTTTTCACTGTAAAGGATACAGATAGCCTAATTAACTGGACTATGGTTCTATTCAGCAAAAAGCACCAGTTATGGAAAAAGAGAAATAACTCCATCTCATACGGCGATGCCATGAAATAGTTTCGTCTCCTTCGCGATATGCATATAGTATATTTCTAGATATTATTTATTGTTTCCTTTAGACAAAACTGGTGTTCTTTGACACATAATTCGATAAAGATAAGACAAGTGAAGAAAAAACACTATTATAATACACTATAATAATAAAAACATACTCTTCATTGTTAGCAACGAAATAGCTGAAAAAGAAACATCAGTGAGTTAGTATTACACTATGTTTCCTTCTTATTTCCTTTTATTTCTGCACTTTGCAATGATGGGGTGCGGGAGATATTATAAAGTGCTTTTACACATCACTGACATCTCACCTCTGTGCCCAAGTCTCGTTTCGGCCAATATAGATTACGTGAGAAACTTGTCAGTAGTTTCTTGTAGATTTGTGGTACTTAGGAAGAGACTACTCTACCAAATATTCTGACAGACATCGATAGCCTGTCATGACCTGAAAATTCCACACAAAAACACACTCTGTACATCACACTTCAATAACATGTTTGGTAAGGTCAGGTTCACGTTTATCAATAATATAATACAAACGTTAGTAACCGTTCCGGTGGCTTAGTGGTTAGAGCGTTCGCCCCAGAAGCGGGAGGTCATGGATTTGATCCCCGAGCGAGTCCTACCAAAAACTTACAAAATGGTACTAACAGCTACCTCGCTTGCTGCTCAACATTATGAGGTTAGTGTTAGGACTGGTCGGCCTGGTGTCAGTATAATGTGACTGTGTGGGACATCATGTTACTTGTCTGCGGCATGATGCCTCATTGCAGACATCGTAGCGATATGACTGAAAAATTGTTAAAACTACGTTAAAATGCCCAATCAAATAAACAAACCTTAGTGGAACATACACATGCAAAAATAAAAATCAGATTATGTTTAGTGCATTATCTTCAGAAAATTTGAACTGAAATAAAATAACCACGTAACAGGTGAATAAGAACAAATTGTCATCAATTATTGCTGCACAATAACATTGTTCAAGAGCACAAAAAATTCTTGTTAAACAGCTACATAGTATCGAACTTGTATTTCCTTCAGACCTGCACGTATGATAAAGATCCTTGATCATTTTCCTGTTTTTTTTTATCTTCAACAGTAAATTTTTGTTAAAACCAACCGATAACGTTCTAGTTAATTTGTATATGTCTTGTAAGTCATTCATTGTATTTTCATAACCTTGTAGTGCCTCTTGTGGAAAAATATGTTTCCTCTATTTCAATGCTTGCCAAATTTAGTTCACCTTGAACTGGTTCATGTTCATTTCTCAAGGACATGGGATATCCACTTTCGTCTCCAACCACTACAACATGTAAACAACGTTCCGTTATAATACATGAAAATAGATAAAGGTATGCCAACATTCTCTCTAATGCATGTGCTGCAAATGCCAACAACTTCACCTTACCTTACACTTGTCACTCTGTCAGAACTGCATAACATCTGTGGAACAATATTTTATAGACCGCAGTGAGAATAGTGTTCAATGAAATTGTAGCACTTTTAAAGTCATCATAACTCACTCATTAGTTAACTCACTAAAAGATGAAGAGTGATTACTCTGAATTATCAATCTTTGACCATTTCTAAAACACTTGCAATTTCTAATTGTACTTCGCACTATCAGATGTTAACGTACTTGACATACAACTATTCTTAGCTAAAATTTAAATAATGACTTATATTTAGGTTCATGCTAGCAAGTCATAATAATTGTATACTTAATGAGAACGATTGTTGGGAACCATTCCATGATATCAAAACATTTTAATAGAATATTAATTCCCAATATAGTACAGGCGATGGTGCAAAGTGTACCGTTATGAACAGTGAATTAATAACCATACTGAGGATGGAATAGATGAAAATTATCTACAAACAAAATGATCAAATATTTAATATAAAATCATTAAGCATTTGATAACCTCATATTGCTCTGTCAGGCTGAGACGGTGAACAATTGCTTGGAACCATTGCATGACAGTATATTGTGAGGAAAATATCAACAATCTTGTATTGAATATTACTTCCCAATATAGTACAGGCGATGGTGCAAAGTGTACCGTTCGTCTGCGTTATGAAACAGTGAATTAATGACCATACTGAGGTTGGAATAGATGAAAATTATCTACAAACAAAATGATCAACTCTTTAATATAAAATCATTAAACGTTTGATAACCACATAATTGCTCTCTCAGGTGCTCTCTCAGGTGAAAACACTGAAATGTATTCATAACTAGCAAGTTCATGGTTTATTTTGAGGTCATGTCATAAAACCACCACCTCTCTCTCTCTCTCTCTCTCTCTCTCTCTCTCTCTCTCTCTCTCTCTCTCTCTCTCATTTACCTGTATTTCAGACGGCATCAGTAACGTGAGTACGATTATGTTCATAAAACTGCATCAGTTATTGACAAAGAGGAATAAGGAATAACTACGGCTAAAGTGCAGATACCGTGAAAAATACTTGAAGAAAGTTTTGTCGATAAAGATGGAAAAGTAGAAAACAAAACAGTTTTAAAAGGATAAATAGACAATCTTCAAACTTCTTAATTTAAGGACGTAAGAATGAATGAGACCACTCTGGTGGCTTAAAGTGGTGAGAGCGTATTTCTCGGACGCATGAAGTAGCGGGATTCAACACCGGCAGAGTCATATTTATCAAAATAGTTCTACCAGCAGACTTGCTTGTCGCTCAGCATTAAGAGGTTAGTGTTAGTACGTGTCAGCCTGGTGTAATGAAAATTTGACTGGGTGGGACATGATGTTACGTGTCTTTAGTATAATGTCACAGTGCTAGACTTCACTATATCTGCCACACTGAAGATGTCATGGCGATATGACTGAAAAAGTGTTAATGCTCCGTCAAAAGTCCACATCACACACATAAGAATGGATGTCCATGGTCCATGAGTAATGTGTATTATTATTCTTAGAAAGTTCCTTTACTTTTCTGAATGTTTCAATGTGTGTGTGTGTGTGTGTGTGTGTGTGTGTTTTGCTATACTTGCGAGGACTTGAGTTGGGTTGCACACCAACATCTCGAGGACTGTACTACATTTCGAGGACTTACACACTAGTCCTCGAAATGATATATCGGAAAACGGTTGAGAATGATCATATGAGATGAACCACGTGTTTTTGTAAAAGTCCTCATGAAGTCGGTAATGCTTGACATAGAGTTACACTCGTGTGTATAGGTCACACAATTTGCGGCTTTCCGTTTGGCGCTTTAGAGGCTTGACAAGTGTGCAAACTATTAGCCAATCAGAAGGCGTGTGATCTAAGACTGTCATCCAATCAGAACATCGCTACTTTCCAGTGTAACTGTACATTTTATACAGATAAATGTGACTTTTAAAAATAATTACTGGTTTAAAAAAATAATTTTATAATAATTTTAAACTGGCGATGCCTGAACAGAGTGCAGTATTTTAAGCCCGGTGCTTCCGTTTGTGCGGTGTTTGGCGCGTTTTTTAATTTTTTTTTATATTGCGTACATTGATTCCATTCCGGCAAGGATTAGCTAATATTCCACTACAGTAAATTCTTGGAAGATGGCAGGACATGCTTAATCAAACTGGTAAGTAATAAAACAATTCTTTTTCAAGTTGTTAACTGTATTCCTCCAAAATAGCTACAATTTTTTTTTTTTTATAGCTACGATGTCGTAGCCTCAACTTGATTTGTTGTGGTTGAGTGTCCACGACGTAGGAGTAAGGGTACAACTAGTTTTTATATTATTATAATTATTATTTGTGACAACTTGGTTTTATCCCATTTTCAGCAACGAACTTATATTGATGTCAGTACAGCTCGCGTATATTTTCGGAATTCCACTCAATGCAGTGGTGGGTGGTGCAGAAAGAGCGAGAGACAGAGGGGAGGGGGGGGGGGCCATCTCTCCATCGTTGTAGTCATTCTGGATGACACCACCGCAGAGTGGGCGTGAGTTAATGTCACAGGCACTTGATTCTGGGTAAATTAATGTATACACTCACCATATAATATGGTGAGTGTATACATTAATTTACCCAGAATCAAGTGTCTGTGGTTAATGTGTATGACCCTGGAGAGAGAGAGAGAGAGAGAGAGAGAGAGAGAGAGAGAGAGAGAGAGAGAGAGAGATGCAGATGTATCTGCATCGTTATCAGATGAGTATACACATTTTTCTAGTTCTAATGAACACCATTTAATAGATATGCCAAATCAAATTGTAGATAATACTTAGAGAATGTCTCGAAAACAACTATACACTACTGTACTTTTTTCATTTACAAAAAGCTGATGAACACATTTCGCAACGGTGCATAAAAATACCAGACACCAGAACTAAGACATTTAAGTACATGTATTTCAATACAGCTTCCTGTTTGTGACTACTTGGGCATTTGGCTATTGAGACCAAGAAATTAAATACCGGTACATATAAAACATGAAAATCAGATTCTTTCAATAGTATATAGCAATTTTTTTCTCCCTAAATTATTAAGCTTGTATGCGAGTATTTATACTGTGATAATCTCATAATCAGTATCGGCAATTTTAATAATCAGCCATAACGCGGTATCAGCATAATTGGCAAAAAGTGACATCGGTACAGCTCTACATTTCATCTGACGGATTGACTTTGTTAGTGGCCATGATTTGCCTTTATGAACTGAGACATGAACAACATTCTTTATATTGCAGGACATGGTGTATTTGCTGGAAAGAGCGTGAAGAAAAATGATTACTTTTTACAATATCAGGGAGAACTGATATTATACAAAGAAGGTAGCCAGAGGGAAAAGTAATACAGGGAAAAACTAGCTGCAAGTTTCCTGTTTTTTTAAGATACGGTATGTGTACTTTATGGTGCATTATGTAATCAAAATGGCAAGTACACCACTCCCTCGAAAACTTGCAAACACTTTTATAACGCGGTGTACAGCATGGAGCCTGATTTTTTTCAAAGAAAATATATTTTAAATACTTACCAAACTAAAAGATACTGATATGATCCTGACAAACCACTAAGACTATGAATTCACTATCTTTATGGTTGTCACACACAATGACTTTCCAGATCCTATGATTATTCATACCGGGACACAAAAGATGCTTGCATATTAAGTATATGCACTTATGTAATATCTATTGAAATATGAGTGTCACATGTTATGTAAGTGTATCATACTGCAATGTTTGGACCCGTTGCTGTATCCTTATAACTATATTTCAGAGCATAAGAGCACTGATAGAAATATATTTTTACAAAACCACAAGATTTTTACATTATAATGAAAGAAATTACTGTCAATTACTAACATCTGTACTATAAAAATTGTTTAATAAAATCAGCGATCCCAAACAATTTAACTTTATTTTATGTCATAACTCATTGTTTCAATAAATGTAATTAATATATTGTTAATGGCACAGTAATCCTTTTGTGATTTGATGTGTACCTAGAGAATGTTAACAACTGAACTTGTTTCTTTCTTTCACTGGCTTAATTTCATATACTATATGGCCGTAATGCTGAGGTTAAACTTTTTACCTAATGTTTACTGTGTTTGTAATTGATATTTACTTGTAGCTGTTGCTGTTAAAGCAAACTAAATAGTATGGTAAACTAATATATTTGTTAGTGTGAACCCAAGATCCTAATTTCAATGTTTCCTTTTGGCAGTATTGGTTTCTTCACATTTCTTAAATGGTAAGCAGTTGAATAATTTGTAGTTAACATAGTATCAATATTTGGTGAATCTATCATCCAAAATGAAGAAGGATTATTTGTTTTGTAGGTAAAAGCTGCAAATCAGTCGTTAAGGCAGAGAAGAAGAAAACAGCAAGAGTACCATGGCTAAAGCAGGATAAGGCAGCTGTAGAAAGACAACCTGGACAATTAATCAGAACAGCTTCATTACTAAGAATAACAGTATGCGAAGAGGCAAAGAGAAAGATGCCTATTCTGGCAAGTTGTCCATGGACCCAGATCAAATATTTTATAAAATATTTAAAATATAAACCTATGTTAAAGCTAAAGAACTAAAACAGTTGCCTAAGAATTTCACAGAGATAATAAATATTTGCTGGCATATAAATTCTGGTGCATCTTATGTAATTGTGTGAAAGCAGCATGTACTAGTAATTTGATTACATATAATAGATAAGTTAGAAAATGAATATCCATGACAAAGACAGGTATTCAATCCATTTTTATTTTTGTACCTTGTGATATAATATGGTCTGATATGAGAGGTTTCCGGAGAATTGTAGCCTGCATTAAAGTTAGACGACAATAGTGATCATACTCCTTGTACAAAGGCAATGCACCGTTCCATTATCAATTGATGTCACTGTCAACAATTCCTTCTAGTCTAAATTATTTTATCCATTGTCTCAAAAACAAAATCGTTTGCAGTGTTAATTATATGCTCATTAAATATAGTAATGATTTAGTCCGGTCACTCTTGTCAAAACCGGTGTGAGCTTAATGTTTGGCAGACCAGATCAAATTGGAAAATTAGGCTACCCATAGGATATTGTGAATATGTTACCATGTAATGCCAAGTGCTTAATGGTGTTGGTTTCTCAACCAGTGATGCATTTTGTACAGAAGTGTCATTTAGAGCAACAACTAACATGGGCAAATATAGAAACCATGTGCATCCTAACTACAGAAAGTGCAAATACTCTTATGTGTTGGGCATGGAGAGGTTATTATACATAAAAAATAAATTACACATTGTGACCAAATGGTCATTTCAGAATTTAAATTGATTCTTTATGGATATAAATATTGTGATTACTTTAACTTAGAAACTGAAGAATTCTGGTTTGTATTTAAGTTTACATTGGCAATTTAGTTTATTACTGTTTTCTCTTTCAAGAAAACTTAAGATGAATGGGGCAGTAGTAAGGTATAAAATACCCTCACTCATACAAACAGAACTCTGGAAAATATATTTTAGCATTAGTGATAAAATTTCCCTGTTGCCATAATCCGAAATACATACACATAGCTGCCAACCATTTTTCAGTGATTCACAAATTCACGCCTTTATGCAAAAAATTAATTAATTCCCCAATTTTCAATTATTTTAAGTATTTTTTAAATTAACTGATTTCTCATTAAACGCTAGTTATGATGTCAGTAACATTTGTTTTGTATCTTATATGTTTTCAGCATGTTTTTATGTTTTCCAATTTCATTATTTTTCTGTTGTGTAGTAATATCATTATAGATGGTGTAAGGTGCTTAGAGCTTCGAAAGATTAGGGAATTTAGGCGCTATACAAAGTCCTCGTTATTATTATTATTTATTATATCGGCAGTTGCTGAATAGGTCTGGTACAACTGGTCGTGGTATAAGTGAACTATAGCTGATAGGTACTGTTTTTACCCCGGTAGCAAACATTTTAAGGTGTGTGTATATATATATATATATATATATATATATATATATATATATATATATATATATATATATATATATATATATATATACACAGTAGTCCCACTCTTGAACGGCCCTCCCTGACCAGTAGCCACCTGCTTCTTACGGGCAGAATCTCATGGCACCAAATTTGTATTCAATTGATTATCTCTATCATCGATCCATGTCTCCCAGTGTCAAGTTTCCGTTAGAAGTGTTGACTAAAGATTAATAGAACATGTTCATTATCAATAAAAGGCTTTGTTTACACAAAATTGGCTCATTAATGTTTTGATAGAGTTTGGGGCTTAACACATATGTTGAGTTCTTCTCTGATAATTATAACTAGTTGTAATTGTTAAGATCATAACAGGGTCAGCATAGGCTATAAATAGATTTTGTGCATTGGCACACACATAGAACTTTGAAGAAAACAGGGTACGATACAGAGACCGAAAAATCATGTGACAATACAATTATGGCTTCCTTTATGAAAACTGCATTTCTTCCACTTGACACAAGTTTTGTTTGCATAATTAAATCACATACAGTTAGCAACACCAGAATAAATCATTATCAGATATTAACAAGTCATCATGTTAACAGAGATGTATGTACAAAGATGTAAATGACGTTTTTGAATGTATTTTCATTGCGCATGACACCAATACCCGCTCGCATATCACACTTAGGTCAAGATATAGAACTATTAACATATATTCAGTTGAAATAAGTTTCTTAATATAACAAGAAGAACATTTAATGATTAATGTTACATTTAAACTAAGATAATAAATGCTTTGAAGTATATAACTTTCAAACTATGTACATTACATATGCTTCTAATAGAAATTTATTCCCCCATCTGGAAAGGCCACCCGTCTTATAATTCCACTTTCAAGGTACAGAAGGGATGGCTGTATAAAAGGGGGACTACTGTATATAAAAGATTAGTTTTACAAATGCTTTAGGTGGCCCCAAATGGTCTAAAGCGCTCTCCATTATTGTGGGATTGTGGTCTGAATTCAAGATTTACTTGCCTCCAAAATTGAAGAGCTTGACAACAAGTCAATCTATGAACCTCCAAAACTAACGATTTGACAACGGACGTGCTCCATACGGCATGAGCAATATTACTTTGTTTGTTTGGTTAGGATTTTTAATGTAGCTTTAAAAGAAATTCAATCATTTTGCTATGATGCCTGCAGTGAGGCAGTTTATAGTGATGTCACTGGGGCATCATGCCACAGACATGTCATGCTTCACAGTCACATTATCCTGACACCAGGCCAACCAGTCCTAACACTAACCTCTTAATGCTGAGCTTCAAGCGAGGCAGCTGTTAGTACCATTTGTATAAGTCTTCCGGGGATCGAACCCACAACTTCCCACTTCCGCGGCGGACACTCTAACCACAAGTTAAAACTAGATTATGTTATTGATGACGGGAATGGAATATTTTTGTTTACCTCGTGATATGGGAATGAAAACTGGTAGTATTATTGGATACAGCAGCCATTTGACACGCTTACATACGGACCTGGTAAATAATACAATACCAGTGACTGAAAAGCAGTCAGTAACAATTCGTAAAGAAGAGAATGTGATTAGCAGTTATGATGACAAAAGGTTAAAAATGGTGAGAGATTGTAATTGGTCTACAGTTAAACAGCTGATGATTAAAAAACAGAACTAATTTACTTTATTCACGAAGCAAATAAACAAGTGTCTATGGTTATGTATGTGGTTGCATGATCTGACTGAATTTACTTCTGAAAATAGTTTTTTTCTTACCTATATTATTATTTTGTGTTCATTCCTTTTGTTGCCAAATGTTAACATGAGTTTTGAATCACATACAACAAGTTAATTACGGCCAAAAATAAACTAGAATAACATCATCAGTTAATTAAGGAACAAGTTGTCCAGCTTATTTTAAACGCCATCTTTTTTACGCTTTCAGAAATAAACAATCAGTGATGCTTGTGCTTTTAATCTGACTCGAACAAATAATGTCAGTATTTAGATCTCTTGGTTTACATTGTCAACTGGTGCCTATGTGTCACCAACTGGTGCTTCATACATGCCAACCATTACGCTTTTGGCGTAATCATTACGCTTTTTGTCACTAAATTACGCGTTACGCTTAAACGTATATGGATTACGCTTTTTCGGTACATCAACCTCTCAAAAAAAAAAAATTATTTGTTTTCTCGTTATTATTAAAGTTCCATTAATCCCATAGACCGTATTTTAGAAAAGACGGCTTTTACGTAACTACAATATAAGAGTACGCTAGACCGTGGACTTTCGTAATAGTAACATGTTCTATTTATAGCTAACCTGGTTCTACTGTTGAACTCTATTCTATTTATATTTATTTATATGCGTAGTGAGGAGATAGCAGACTGGTTTTCCAAATTTAATATTTACTCGCAGATTCCATATTCTAATTCATATTTCTTGCAGCACCAGTCTAAATATATTTTAGCTCTTAAAAAGTATATTTTATTTTACTCTTATATTTTATTTTACTCTATGCATTTATGTGAGCAAAAATATCCCCTTTCAAAAATTTCCCAGATAAATTAGAAAAAGGCAACCGAAAACCCCCCGAAACAAAATATAACAGAATCCTCTAAATATTAAAAACAAACAAAAAAAAAAGTACAGCATCACGTGACATCTATTTCCGGCCGTGTCGAAACGTCTTAAGAAGGTTTCTAGTCGATGTGAGTAAAGCTAAAAGTGCTACATATGAAAACTTGAAACAGTAAAGGATGAGCAGGGCAAATAATCGTTGTTTATTGAAATTTTAGCATGTTATATGTGGACTACGCTTTTTCCGCCTGGATTCCGCTTTTTTACCACTTGGATTACGCCAATTCCTCGTCAGGGGTTGGCATGTATGGTGCTTATGTGTCACCTTTACCTGTCCATTTCCTCCTATAAGACATTTTACCAAATTTATTATGTTTAGACCAAGGGTTTTCTGATGCCATGCAAAAAGATGTATTTGCTTGTTGCAGGTGTCACACCTTCTCGTTGAAAAAGCGTTTTAACCTTTCGCCAAAAAGTAAATTTTGTTATGTTATTAAAAATTTGTATTTAAAAGTATTTTATAAATCTGTTAAATGTTCAGTTAAATGTTTTTTGTTTGTTTGTATTTTAACAGTCCGTAAAATGTATTGCAATTAGCTTTTCTTAGTTTATAGTTTGGTTAAATAGATGATATGTTGTACCTTCCTCACTTTAAATAATATGCGATATCAGGTTGTTTAATAAATATACTTGCTTGCTTTAAATAGTTAGCGATTACAGACTGTTCAACAAATCCCACTGCATACTTTTGCTACTTTGTGATAACAGGTTGTTGAATAAACATTGTTGCTTACTTTCAATACTTTGCAATTACATATTGTTTATTAAATACCATAGAATACTTACTTTTCATCTTTGTTTTGTCCTAAAGGCATATAGCTTACTTCTAAAACCACTGTATTTTTGTATTCAGCTAATTACACGATCAGTTTTTTTTTTTCCTCATATGAGGAACACCAAAATATCATCTTTTTGTAGTTATGTGTATCATAAAACATGGTCATTTTAAAGTGTATCTGTTTCTACAGGTCTGCATTAATACAAAGAAATCTATCGGTATATCTGCCATGAAAATATAATGCTCTTAATATGTTGTAGTTTTTGGGCTTGCTGCAGTAGAAGACTTAATTGACTAATAAAATGTTTACCTTTAAATGTTTTCTTTGGAAATGATATATCCTTTCGAAGTTTAATACATTTTTCTTTAGAGTACCATCTTTATACTTGCTTCCTGTTTTTAATTTGACCCACCAGTTAACTGTACACAACAATATTCATCAGTTTTAAGAAATACTTTTTTTTTTCAAAAGTTACGTATTTCTTTCTTTGCTTTAAAGTTGTATGGATTTCTGTGGATGATTTCAAACATTGTTCTTGAATATACTGTTCTATGTATCTATTTTAGTTTAAATCCTCACTGAACATAAAATTGGAATTCTGACAGTGGCTAACGTATGGACTTGGTTTTGTTTATGTTTTTGTGGTTTTTTAAGGTACTTGATAGTTTAGGTGCTGATGGCTTGGTACATTTTATCTTCTGATAATTTCATTTTGATTTGTGACAAGTCAACCGATTTAGGGAAGTGTTATTTTTCTTCTTCTTCATCTTCTTTTAGTGGAATGGATACTCTCTAAAATAGTAGTGCAAATGTGTAAGTCAGTGTCTGCGTGGGTTCGAGTCTCAGATTGGGCCAATGTGGGTATGTGAGAAAGCTTGCCAGTAACTTCTCGTGGGTCAGTGGTTCTTTCCAGGGGTTTTCCCGGGTTTTTCCTCCACCAATAATAATGGCTGTCATGTATAGCATATCGTGTACTGAAAAATAGTATTATACCCTTCAACAACAACAAATGCTTTTAAGAGAAACTGGTGCCCAGCCAAAATGTTGTTCCTCACATGCACCTGCAACTAATCTTGAAATTGTCTCACCATTTTCTCTGACCCTTGTTACCCCACTTTTACTTTGGAAATTTGTTTATTGTCCATGTCACGTGACTATATGACCTAATTGACATGTAGGTGGCGAGATTTGTATAGTCATGTCATTGGGACAAAAATGGCCAGATCAAGGTCAAATTTCAGCAAGAACGCATTTTCATCTCACCTGTCAGCAGATTAAAGACATGATGAATGCTATGTTCATGATTTTTGAGAAAATAAATAATTTTCCTATCGATTTCAAGCAGTTATATCTCAAGGAAAGGTCTTTAAAGTTTGTGCTATGCCAGCTAGTAAGAGGCTACCCCATTTTAACACCAAATGGTGTCGGCAAATTCCAACTTTTTCGATAGGGAATGGACTTTGACCCTGCACCCCCCCCCCCCCCCCCCCATAAAACTCCAAATATAAAAAAAATGGTGTGGCAAGGGACAGGAAACTCGGAATAGTAAAAGGAAATATATTACGCATACAGTGAAGTTTAGTTCGGAATATACCAAACACTTGCCATGCATTCATTTGTATCGACAAATATTCGCAGACTCGGATCACTTCATGAATTCATGTCAAAATTCACTAATTTTTATCATCATTTTCACAAAATTGTGAGTCTGGAGGGTTGGCAGCTATGCATGCAGTGTAATATTCCTGAAAACAGAAGTTGCTATTCTACATTTCACGCAGCATTACAAATTTTATCCTATCTGTAACTCTGTAAATTTTCAGGTCAATTGTGGCTAAAAGTATCCTATTTGTTTTAGATATTTGGTGTGAAACAAATTACCGGCAAGTTTTTTTTTTAGCTACATTTAACTATGCTGACTGGTAAATTTGTGGAGTTACAGCTAGGATAAAATTCATGTGTGTATCAAACAGTAGTGAAACAAAGTTGATGTATTGCTCTGGCCTTGTCTTATACTTGGCATCTACTTGTTTATGAATGAAGGACAGAAACTGGCTTCACAGTGACTTATAGGCCAACAAATAGGATAGATTCTCCAGTTGTGTTTATGATGTGTTCTTAGATTTCCGTTTGGTCATTTGATTAATTTGCATCCAGGCCAAATATAAAAAATGTTCAGATATATAGTTTTGTTATTTGCTTTTTCTAAATATATGAAGTTCTTTTGATTTTTGTCACTCATTAAAACACATTGAAATATTGCCATGTTTCAAAAATATAACTTTGAATATTGCTCAGAAAATAGTGTAGTCTCTGACATCATGATTACTTCAGTATAATACTTATTGATTGTGGTTTCTTAACATGATGTTTAAATTGTGTTGTTTTAAAATAATAAAAAATATTACAATTATGTTCTTCCTGTATATATTTTTCATATTAGTTTGGATTTTAATTTCTTTTCTCATAGTACATTAAGACATGTTTACTTTGTTAAGAAATAAAATGCAGTTTTGAAATGGGATATTGCATCTTGTAAATGCATGTACAGTAAAATATCTTTTCTCCAAATTAAGTTTGTCTGAATTTTCTGAATGCAAAACTTAACATTTTTCAGATGAATTGGTTTAGGTAACAGTTGTATTTGTCATATGTTTAATATGTCAACCAATGAGATTACGCCACATCTATATTTTTTACTTGCATTTTTGCACCAGTTTTGAATGTGTTCAAAGGTCTGCTAGCCATTTCTCATTTATTATTAATATTCTGCAGTTTGGACTCAAGGGGACAATCTAACTGGAATTATGGTACAGCTAACTTAAATTGTGTTTGCTTCTTTCATTAAATAAGTAAAGATGAAATTTTTTGAATTACTAAAATGCATTTACGCTTTACGAAGGAAATTGTCTTGCTTCCTGATGTTCCTTCCAAAAACAAATTGACAGTGTGACGTTTCATCAAGGTTGGAAGGAATTACCATATCTTTATATAATAGATACTGTCCATGCAGATATTAATGATAGATAAGATGATGTTTTCATTTAACAATGCAGCAGTATTGCATGTCTTCCTGTGATGCCATTTTTTGTCAAGACTCCTCCACCTTACATGGAAGTTGATGTTCTTTCATTCATCTGTCAATACCCTTTAATTACCTTCAATGAAACAGTTGTTTTACTTTATTTCACTTTAATACCATTGTAACCAGCATTTTGAATGTTTGTGACTGGACTTAATATGCAGGCTGTAGCCAGCTTCTTGTATTTATTCAATAATGACATACATAATGACTGAAATGATTTTATTTGGGTTACATCTTTTATATTAAACATTTTTGTCGAGATGAACATTTACTTTATGCAATGAAATATGTGTCATATTTGTACATGCTTCGCTCAATTAAATTATAATGCAATTTAACCATTTAATGTTTGTTTTCTTTTTCTTCTCAACTTCCTACTTTTTTCTATTTTTAATTTGTTGGTTTCAAACAGTATTAGATAGGTGGTCATAGCAGCTCAGTAGGCGGATACAGTACTGCATTTTGTAATCCAATGGTCATGAGTTCAGTACACTGGAGAGAAAAAGCAAAGCCTGACTTTACATCCTAAATAAGAACACTGTGACCAGAGTTGTGCTCAGAAACAGGCAATGTACCTGATAATAAAAGACTGAAAAGCTCCTGTGTCCCTTATTTTGATTGGGATAGGTTTGGTAGAATTGCTCACAGGTGATAAAGAGCCTTTCTACATCAATGGCTTATAATTATCAATCATAAAATCAGACTGATTTGTTTAATCCAACATATTGATTGCTTTCAGTACAGGTCTGTGACATTGGCCTCTTAATATAGGAGCCTTTGACTAGTCTGTTTCAATTATGTTGCTTATTTTTCAATCTTTAGCAGTCAGAAATAGCATGCACTTTCTTGTTGTAATATAGATTTATCCAGTTTCCATTTTGAAATTTTCTAATGTGTTAATATACGTCAGGTACCAACTCTTCACTCCTCAAGATATGTACCTGAAGCACATTTGAAATTTTCTAATGTGTTAATATACGTCAGGTACCAACTCTTCACTCCTCAAGATATGTACCTGAAGCACATCATTATTAAAACTTTGTTGCAATGGCAATGAAGTGTAGATTGTATTAGTTTTGCCAATAAGTACACTTTGTACAAATATATTTCAATGCTGTCTTGGCCATATTGATCTACTTCCTCTTCTCTAATAATGTATACTAACCTATTATTTATGATAGCATCAAAACACAATCATGTATGTAAACGAAGAGTTTTCTTTTCTTCTCACTTTCCAGTAATAAATATTTAATCTAAATTGCATTTCTCCATTTGACTTTTCTCTCTGTATTTTATCTCTTCTTTTTTATTTCCATTTGCCTTATAGACCACTCCGGTGGTTTAGCTGCAAGAGTGTCAGTCCTGGATTGGGGTGGGTGGTGCTGGTTTTAACCCAGGTCGAGTAATATACCAAAGACATAAAAATGGCAGCTTTCGCGATAGATGCTCAGCAGTAAGAGTTTGGCACTTCTTATCCTGGTGTTAGGTAATGTGTCTTGGTAGGACAGCAGTATGATACACAAGTGCTAGACATCACTATATACTGCCACGCTGCAGACCTTATAATGATATGACTGAAAAATTGTTAAAGCTATGGTAAATATCCAAATCGCACACATGCACATAACTCAATTTGCATATCTTCTCGCTCTCTTTCTGCAACACTCTCTTTATGAAATTGCACTTGACTTTCTCTTCAAATGATATCCATTAGTGATGCAAGCCAAATTCCAATACTGAACTAGATATGCAAATAGCTTAGAATGTACTAATGTGCCAACATTCTTCATGTCTCTGGGGGGGGGGGGGATATAATCCAAACATCTTTAATCAGTTCAGTACCATTCCAAAATAGTCATTTAGTCTAATATGTAATAATAAGAACCTTGAAATTCCAGTTCGTAATTTAAAGAAATTAGTTTCTTAAATATTAACACATTAACCTCTAGTGACGACTTTACGGGGCAGAAGGTAGTAGCCTACTTCCAATGTTTGCAGTGTCATGGTCATGCATGATACACTAAAGTGGGTGGTATTATAGAAAGGTAGACAGATGTAGCTCTACAATGATAGCAAATACTCTGGACCTTTTAATTGCACTACAAAATACAGAGAAAGAAAACCTAAGTTTTTGGACCCGTTTTTTTTTTTCTCGCCCAAAATTCGCCCATGGTCGGATTCCGAATTTGTGTCCATGTTTTAGACTTTATGGCCACAGATCTACGGCAGACAATATCTGAAGCGCACACAGACCGGTAAACCTGTGCAAAAAGTAGGATAAGGTGGACATTTTGAATAAAGAGTCTTTTCTATACGAAAATTATGGGTCTGTTAAGCAAAAGAAAATAATCCATTTTTTCACCTTCTGCCTATGCGCCAGCAAACTAACCAAAGAAAAACATTTTCTTTAGCACAACTAGCCATTTGTCTTGTGGAATATTGCTTGGAAGTCGATGTATTAGGATGTATTCAGAAAAAGTCCCCAAAATGTGTTTCCAACTCACATTGCATGCGAAAACAACAAAAACCTCCAGGGGTTAATATGCAACCCAAATTGAGTCCTCAAAAACTGATGTTATTAAGACATGCAGTAAGGAAGTTCTATTTCTTTTTCTTTAAATGCCTAATCAATCAACCTAAACACTTGCAACTTAATCCATGTTTATTATCTATTGTATGATTGTTTACCTGCAAATTACAGAAGGCTGATAACTCTGTATTGTTGGAAAAAGAAGTAAATTAAAATAAGTGTACTTAACTCCTCCGAATTCAACTCGTCAGAGAGAGTTTAAATGCATATCGCAGACTTCATGGTGACTAGATGATTATTTTTAAGAAAATGAATAAGCCAGTGTTCTGAAAACAATTAGTATTTAGAACAAAATATTTTTCCTAAAGTCTAGCTTTCATTACTGCACATTTTGATATAGTAGCATATCATGGCGTATATAAGTGAATTTAATAACGGTTCCAAAAGCAAGTTAAATGAAGCCGTTAGAAGACAAAATATTTAATGTTTCAGTTCGATGTACTTTAACCCCCTTTCTATCTATACTCTCTCATTTCTAAATATTTAAAAACCATACCATATTTATGTATGTATATACAGATGCATATATATGCATTCTAACCCTTCCTTTCCTTTTCACATACATATTTTATCTTCATTTATTATTTACACTTTTTGATAACATTAATTATGGGCGTATGATTTTAAGGCATAAACAAATAAAAAATGAAGAAAAAAATAACTAAAATTAATGGAACGAAATTTCCTTAACTTCCCATTATATGCTGCATAATATTTAAACTTTTGTAGTGATATACATGTATTATCATATCATGAGTCAAGCGCAGATTTCCCAAAGGCAACTTCAGTTCCAGTGAATTTACATTGGGCAAACTACCTTATGGCATTTGAGTTACTTTGGTGTAAAATTACATTTTTAGAAATCACATTTTTTTTATTTTAATAGATGAATTGACAATTTTGATATACATGTAATTGCTATTCTGGATGGTAGTTTTCATTGTGTCAATAAAAGAGGTCACAAAGTTGCAAAACAGTGCCTGAGATTTAGTTTTTTGCAAAGGAACTTAAAACTTATATTTTAATAAGATTTGAACATTTAAGCTCGTGTATCTATTTATCTATCTGTAGTTTTAATTGCAGATAAATTTGTTCCTAAACTTTTAAATATCTTCTCATGTTTTTCCAGGACAGGTGCAATAAGAAGTGAAAAAAATTCAGGTCCTCAGGTTGATGGTAGTCTTTGATTGTGTGTAAATTAGTCCTCACAATGACGTCCTCACAATGATGGCAAAGTCAGAGTAGTCCTCATAATGCATAAAGAAGTATATGGCAAAAATGAAGTGATACAGATATTGCCTATCTTAAAGTTAAGCTTACTTTCAAATTTCTAACATATACTTTCATTCCTTCTTATGGTCCTCGAAATGTAGTAATATGTCAAGGTCCTCACAAGTATATGAATACACGCATGTGTGTGTGTGTGTGTGTGTGTGTGTGTGTGCGTTGGGTATGAGGTACTTACTGTTAAAGATAACTGAGAGCTCAAATCAGTCTACATGGGTTAAATTCTCGGTGTTGTCAACATGGATATATTACAGAAACTTCATGACTATGTCTTTGGTTCTTCCCATGGAATTCCAGTGTTATTTCCCCACCAAATATTCTAACAGCTAAAATTAATCCACGCTAGACCAGTTCATCTAATAGCGTGCAACGATCGTGAATGTTGAAAATATTTTAACAAATAAAAGATTCTCTTGAATCTTGTTAATGTGAACCTAAGAAAACATGTTTTAAAACGCGAAACTTAAGGATATTTTGGGGAAGCTTTGGCTGTATAAAGGATTAACACCAAGCGTTAGTACACAATTTGCTAAACATTGCGGCCAATATTCATGGCAATGGAAGGATCAACGAAACCCCAATGAAGTGTCCTATAGGAAGCTACTGAGAAGCTTTCTTACGTACCAACTTTGGCCGAAATATATATATATATATATATATATATATATATATATATATATATATATATATATATAGTATGATAATACACATAACTCATTTCATTACATAATTTCTTACTTTTCCAATTTAAAGCCTAAAGGTTGCCTATATTAAACTAATAAGGTGTTATTTCCTCTGCTATATTTATTCCTTTATGTTTATGAAACAATGATTAAATGAGAATGTACATGATCAGTATAGCTGGGTACTATTTACAAACAAATCCAATTATAAATTCAGTGACATTTACCTGTTTCTTTGTTCTTTTACTCTACATAAGACAGATGGCATGAGAAACGCGAGTACGATTCAATTCATCAAACTACACAAGTTGTGGACAAAAATGAATAAATATTGTTGAGGGGGGGGGGGGGCTAACAAAACTGTATGTGAGTATTGATACATTGCTTGATGAAGATAAAACAATAAAGATTGAAATGTACAATCAGATTAAAGTACTTCAGGTAGGATTTCGGGTTTGTTTGTGAACAAAAGTGTCTAAAATTATTGTTTGCCTAGTTATATCAGCTACGGTATACATGCTAAAGTGAAACTTAATTTTTTTGTTTTGTCTCTCTATCACCTTAATAATTCTCTTTTTTCTCAGAGGAAAATGTACATTCAGTGGTAGAGACTAAAATAATTTACCTAACACCTAAAGATTCTGACTATAAAAAAATTGCAGGTGATTTTAATTCCTATATGAGTAGTGTAACAGATTTTATCAAATATCATTGGCGTTATATACCTAATGCAAGAAATAAATTATACCAAAGATGAACACATGTTTGATCGGGAGTAAGAAAACTAAATTACTGTGTCGAAAATCTTATACATATAAGACATTTAATTAGATTTGGATGATATAAAGGCATTGTGAATGCACATGTATCCAGGGCAAATCCTGGACATTTCCTATAAACTGAAATATTAAAACTTGTAATTCTAATAATTCTCACCTAATTCACAACCTTCCATCAGCATTATACTGATAATTTCGTTTCCACTTCAGTTTTGTCTAATTTTTCTTTTCCATGCAAGTCAGTTTTTCTAAAATTTACATACATTGTAAAGATTATTGAAGGATAACTTGTATCCTAGTAGATCCATTATACAAGGAGACACAAACAATGTTGAGCAGTGAACTTCACTTTACATTCGTTTGTGGTTATATAAGAGTAAAAAAAGAATGAATTTATTCATAACTCATATCTTCATGATGTAATTTGATGTCACGTCACGTGGGTTTGTTTTATTATAAATACTAGTTACTGTAGTAGCAATGTAGTGTTGAAAATTTAAATCATACTTTACTGATAGATAACATCATTACAGAAAAATAAGATAATCAAAAAAAAAATCGACACACACAAGTATATCGAAATAATAAGTTACTGTTATCTTGAATTGTGAATGCGCGAAAATTTAACCTGCATGCGTCGCAATGGCCATCGATAGAAATTAACAAAAATCAGAAGTTATCGGTTCACACAGGAATTTTATATTATGTTAACATTAATGAGACACTATGTAGTAATGCATATTATTTTGCTTACGTTTTAAATTGAAATAGTATGTTTATACTACTTTTAATCTGAGTAGTGCATAAAGAAAACATTCCGTGTTTTCCATTCAGTTTATGAATCTCGGTCTTTAAACTATAATAACTGATGGCGACACTGTGCTCATTATTAAATAGATACGGTAACTGAAAATAAACATGTATTTCAATTGTTAAGTGATATATGTCTTACTAATAATTATTGGCACTACCACCGACATCTAAGTTAACATGCAAACTTTAAACGGACCATTACAGAACCAACATAGATTGGTTTGGTGTATTGTTATGATAAACGATATTAAGTAGTATTTAAAACCAAATGTAATGTTTTTTGAACGAAACAAAGAAAATCGAGTTTACAGCTAACCCTCCCCCCCCCCCCCATCTTTTCTTTTCTCTCTCTCTCTCCCTCTCTCTCTCTCTCTCTCTCTCTCTCTCTCTCTCTCTCTCTCTCTCTCTCTCTATCTCTCGTTTATAGTCTTTATCCTAAAAGATAATTATGGACAAAAAGAAATAACCCCAGCACAAGCGGAACTGTCATGACAGTCTTGCCAGAGTTTTGTCCCTTAGATAGATATATTTATCTGTGAAGCTATTTGTCCTTTCTGCATACTTATCCTTCAAATGAGATTTGGAGAACACACCGGTTTGGCCTTCCCTATGTTGCAAAAGTTCAATTTTTTACAAGATTTAAAAAACAGTGTCATGCAGATTATGTTACGCGGGTAGTGATAATTGTTAATTGGTGAAATATTCTTTACTATTTCTCATCTTTCCAGACATAAATCCATCAGATAACATATTCTTTACCAACATAATTAATCCCATTGACATTCGAATTTCAAAAGAGATATTGACCTAGCGAGTCTGTGTCGAACTCGAATGTTTGCCTAAAGGAAATAAGGTAATCATGCAGATGAGTAGCTCACAATTGCACCATTATCAACAAAGCGACGATACAACCAGACATGCCGTTATTGTACAAGCAAATAATCTCCTTTCTGCACACATATTTGAAATGAGATATGGAGAGCACACAGGTTTGGCCTTCCCTATTATGCAAAAGTACAATGTAATCAGGTTAATCAGGTGCAAATTGTGATTTCAATTGCGTCTTTGTCAGAAACGTCGACTGAAATTGGCGTATTTCACAGCAAATATATGAAAACAGAATACAGAGCTGAATATAAATGTAATATAGTCGAAACATTTAATTATTTGTGCTTGCATCTTAAAACCCCAATACAAAAATATCTTTCAAAATGTAAATTCTTAAATGTTTTCTAAAACAAGTGACACGTTATACACAGTGTAAGATTCATATCAGAGAGAACTATCAACCTTTAATTTTTTATGCCCACTGTATCTGCTTTACAACTGGATTCTAAGCCAGAACGAGACCACAATATTTATATGCAATAGTCTGTTTACGTAGCCTTCGATCAATGCAATGTTTAAAGAATCAAATTCAAAATAATTAATACTTTCTAATTATTATGCGCATATCATAGCTTTATTTTAACAGCAATAGGTAAAATTTTGAGCTATTTTCTAAATTATTCACTGAAGTTGAATGTATATAAATGAAGTTTAATTGGCAGTTTCTTCGTTTCTTCACAAAGTATATGTTATGCCAGTCATGTAAACTTATACAATTATACATAAAAAGTAATCAACAGATTATGTTACACGGGTCATGATATTTGTTAATTGGTGCAACATTTTTTATCAATTATTTTCTTGAAAGACATAAATTAAACAAAAAAGTATCATTTTCTTTGCGAGTAGTATTTAACGTAATAACAGCTAAATTGTATATTTAATAAGTTTGCTTTCTCCTTATCTGCTGCAGCACAGAAGCGTAAATGTACAATTTAGTAAGTTTTTCTTCTGTACAGTGTTCTCCACAGTGCAATGCACCTATGGGGACCCTGGAGTATGTGCAGTGATGTTTAATGTGAGTATAGACAGTTAATTGGTCTAAGGCCAGCAACTCACTTGCCAGACTCTCACAAAGCAAGCGAGGCATAGATTGTGTGCGCTGTATTGAAAATACTGCCCACAACAGATTATAATATAACTTCTAAGTACTAAATCTTACTGAATTATAACATTAGTGTAAAAAGAAAGCGCTCAGCTTACTTACACCTTTTAAAATGAGTTGGAACGAAGGATATGCTTCTCCTCCTTTAACAAAAATGGCTGGTAAAAGTAATGAACAATAAATTGCACGCATTCAAAATCTTTTCAAAGAACACTTTATCCATTGCTTGAATGAAAAGGAGAAACACTGAAACTTTAAATTGATCATAATTCAGTACGTTCAACATGTTCACAAAATATGCCATCTATGTTGTGAAAAATTAAGAATTTTGCAAAAGGTGTTTTATGGGGCAATATATCTTGATATTGGATATTAATGGCATGATATTCAGGTAATTATACCCAACAAATAATCAACATGCAAATGGTGACAAAACTAATAATTCTTGGACATAAATCGATGCTTATAACAGCAACAATATTTATAACTAATCATTGCAATTGTTCAATATAAAATGATTAATTGACGTTATTATAATTTTCATTTTTAAAGCTAACGATAATTTTGAAAGATTTTAAATAATCTAAAATATTCAAAAATTTATTGTGTGAATTAGAACCTAAACAAAAACCAATGCAACTACAACATATTGATGATTTTTTTTTCTTCTTATTTTTGTAATGTTCGCCAATCAAGTAAATAACATACATTCAGAATACTGTTGATGACTAAATTCAATCTTAGTATCCAAGATATAAGCAGCAACGCACAGTGTTGAACACTGCAGTTCATTCCACAAGGATTTAGCTATATTACGTTAAAAGAAATGAAACGAATTCAGAACATATTTATAACTCATGTGTAATTTGCATGTCACTTCAGCAATCTCTCTCTCTCTCTCTCTCTCTCTCTCTCTCTCTCTCTCTCTCTCTCTCTGATCTTAATGTGTTGTTATTTTTCACTGTAAAAGATACAGATAGCCTAATTAACTGGACTATGGTTCTATTCAGCAAAAAGCACCAGTTATGGAAAAAGAGAACTAACTCCATCTCACGCGGAGATGCCATGAAAGAGTTTTGTTTCCTTCGTTAACACATAATTCGATAAAGATATGAAAAGTGAAGAAAATCACTATAATAATAAAAAAAAATAATCTTCATTGTTAACAACGAAAAAGCTTACGAAGAAACATTAGTTAGTATTACACTAATATGTTTCCTTCTCATTTCCTTTATTTATCTTCTTTCCAATGGTGGGATGCGGGAGATATTATAAGGCGCTTTTACACATCACTGGCATCTCACCTGTGTTCACGTTTCGTCTCGGCCAATCTGTGTACGTGAGAGGCTTGTCAGCAGTTTCTTGTAGGTCTGTGGTACTTACGAAGAGACTACTCTTCCACCAAATATTCTGACAGCCATCGATAGCCTGTCATGACCTGAAAATTCCACAAAACAAGCACACTCTGTACAATTTGTCATCAATTATTGCTGCACAATCACATAGTTGAAGAGCACAAATAATTCTTTTCAAACAGCTACAGAGTATTGAACTTCTCCTTCCTTTAGACGTGGACGTAAGAAAACGATGCTAGATCATTTTCATTTTTTCTTTACTTCAATGGTTAATTGATTAAAGACTAACCTATAACGTTCTGGTTAATTTTTATATGTTTTGTAATTTATTCATTGTATTTTCATAACCTTGTAGTGCCTACTGTGGCAAAATTATTTTCCTTCTATTTTAATACTTGCCAAAATTAGTTCCCGTTGGACTGTTTCATGTTGCTTTTTCAAGGACATGGGGTATCCACTCTGGTTTCCCACCACTACAACATTTAAAGAATTTTTAGTTACAATATATGGAAATAGATAAATATATGCCGATATTCTCTCTAATGCATGTGCTGCAAATTCCAACAACTTCACCTTACACTTGTAACTCTGTAAGAACTGCTTAACATATGTGGAGCGTCAACAATATCTATAGACCACATTGAGAATAGTGTTCATCGAAACTATGGAAGTTGTAAAGGCATCATAACTCACTAAAAGATGACGTGATTCTTTGACCATTTCGTAAAGGCGTGTAATTTGCAATTGTACTTTGCACTATCAGATAAAAACGAACTTGACATAGAATTATTCTTAGTTTAAATTACAATAATGACATATATTTAGGTTGATTTTAGCAAGTCATGATAATGGGAACAATTGCTTAGAACCATTGCATAGTAGTATAATGTGAGGAAAATATCAACAATCTTGTATTGAATATTAAATCCAAATATAGCACAGGCGATAGTGCACAGTGTATCGTTCGTCTGCGTTATCAAACAGTGAATTAATGACCAACTGAGGTATTTCCTGTTTATTATGTTATGTTTATGAGACACTGAATAAACGCTACATGCTCGGTAAAGCTGGATTATATTTTGTTTAAACATCCAATTATAAATTCGGTATTATATCAATAACCATCTGAGCTTCTCTCTCTCTCTCTCTCTCTCTCTCTCTCTCTCTCTCTCTCTCTCTCTCTCTCTCTCTCTCTCAGTGGCATTTACCTGTTTGTTTTCTCGCGAGTACGATTATATTCATCAAACTACACAAGTTATGGACAAAAAGGAATACCTTCAACTAAAGTAGAGATGCCATGAAACAGTCTTGAATACATTTTGTCCCTTTGCGATATACATTTTTATGGGAAGCGATTTCGCAACGAAATATACTATAATTCTAAATATTGTTTGTGGGTGAGGGTATAAAAATGTATGTGATTATTGATACATAGTTTGATGAACAAAAAACAGTAAAGAATGAATAGTAAAAGCATTTTGATAGGAAAATATATAATCTTCATTGCACATAAATAAAAGTCAAGTTACAAGGAAATAAACTTATTACAAATATTACAAGTTAATAACAGACGGTTACACCTATGTGTTTGACTAGGTTAGAAATTATGCTGTTCTTGTAGACAAAATATATGACTCGGGATGAGAACTATTCTAATTCTGGTAAAGATTGTTTGGTATTGAATATATTGGACTAAGTAGGAAACTTTCCAGAGCCTATAATGAAACATTAGCAAAAACAATAGAAGAGTTTCATATAATCGATTACAAAAACTTCGATATCATAAGAACTAAATCACAATCAGATTAAAGAAATTCAGGTGGGATTTCGGTCCTTGTGAACAAAAGTATCTAAAATAATTGTTTGGTTAGTTCTATCATCTACGGTATGGAGGCTAAAGTGGCACTTAATTTTTAGTTTTGTCTCTCTGTCACCTTAATACTGCTCTATTTTCGGAGAGGAAAATGTATATTCAGTGGAAGAGACTGAAACAATTTACCTAAAACCTACAGATTCTCACTAAAAAAAATTGCGGGTGCTTTTAATTCCTGTATGAGTAGTGTAACAGTTTTTATCAAATATGCTTGTGTTATATACCTCAGTCAAGAATTAAATTATACCGAAGATGAAGACATGTTTGATCGGGTGCAAGGAAAATAAATTACTCTGACGAAAAACTTGTGTAAATAAGACATTTAATTAGATTTGGATCATATAAAGGCATTGCGACATTTGCATGTATCCAGGGCAAATCCAGGACATTTCACATAAACTGAGATATTAAAACTTGTAATTCTATGAATTCAAGCCTAATTCATAATTTTCCAACAGCATTATACTGATAATTTAGTTTCCCCTTAAGCTTTGTCTAAATTTTATTTTATTTGCCATGCAAGTCAGGTTTCTAAAATGTACATACATTTTTAAGACAATTGAAGGATAAATTCTATCTTAGTATATCCATTATACAAGTAGACACAAACAATGTTGAGCACTGAAATTCAGTTTATCCGATTAAAAGAACACCCACATGAAATGTATTCATAATTCATATCTGCATGATATAATATGATCTCTCTCTCTCTCTCTCTCTCTCTCTCTCTCTCTCTCTCTCTCGTTTATAATTTTCATCCTAAAATAATAGATGTTCCTAGTAACTCAAGTAGATACTAATCATCAAACTCCTCCAATTATGGACAATGGGAAATAACCCCAGAACAAACGGAACTGTCATGAAATAGTCTTGCAAGAGTTTTTCCCCATTATAAATATATTTATATGTGAATCTATCTCGAAGCGAAATACAGTCTAATTCTAAGTATGATTTGTGGGTTCCTTTTATTAAAACTGGCATTGATTATTTATTCCCTGTTTGATGGGCAGACGGTGATAAAGTAAATAACATTTTAATTAGGAAAAATATATAATCTTCCAAACGTACAAGGAATAAGAATGAACATCGATAAGGGATGAGTATTATTGCACTAATATATTTTTTTCTGTATTTCCTTGAGAAAAAAAAATGGAGAAACTGGAGCCGAGGGTTTTAAGGCGATCGCCTTTAAAAATCACTGACATCTCACCTCTATACCTCTGTCAGCTTGGATTTAACATTAGACTCTGCTAACGTGGGTATGTGAGGAAGCTTGCCAGTAGTAGAGTTCATGTGGGACAGAGGTTCTTCCCAAGAGTTTCCCTGGTTCTTCAACCCGATATAACGGTACCAACCGTACAAACCTAGGTAGGCCGACCTGAAGGTGTAGGGAACATTGCATTCAGAAATAAAGAACAACACTAATTGTGATTGGTACATTATGTAAGAGTTGTACTCTCTGTTAGGCTTAAAAAAGGTAAGCCTCTTGGCAACATGTGAGATTAAGTTTAATCATATATAGATCATATTTTGTATTCTTTATGAATATTTTAAAATGTGGTACACATGGGTAAAACTGGGTATGTTGTGACAAGATAACCCTTACCCCTATCTAGTTATGCAGAGTTATCTCTCTTTAATGCAATGGAGTACCTGGGTTTGGTCCTTGTCAAATTGACAATCGAAGATTATTCTCTGTGACCGTGTGTGACATGCATGCTGAAGTAGGATAGAAAGTATATTTGTTTCACAAAACATTAGCACTGAGATCTATGAGAAAACAATTGGAACCGTGATACCTCCACCAAGTATACTGAATAACAAAATATCATGTATTGAAAAATCGCGTTAAACCCACCACAATACATTCTTTACATTGCATGTATTTATAATGTGTTTATAAAGTTCAATTTCGCGTGAATCAAGACTATCCTCTACTGGTTAACAATAACTAAGTTCACACGTAGAAATAATATCAGAATATGTTACGCGGCATTGTATTGAGGGGGAAGGATCGAGGTTGAAAGACGTAACTGATTAATTGGTGACTAAACTGCAATAAATGATAACTGAATGCGCAGACAGCTATGGAACACAACTCATTCCAATGAAACAAGTATATAGCTCGTCCTTACTTCAGATCTGTGTCAATAAATCCTTCTTCCGATTGTTCATTCATTTATAAGTCCTGAACTTCAACGGTTAATTGAGAACACGACGATCCGATGTCTGTTTGAACTTTTAATATATTTTGTAATTCATTCATTGAACTTTCAGAAGCTGGTATTGCTTACTACGGCTAAATTCGTTTTGTCTATTTTAATACCTGATACCGTTAGTGCACTTTGGAGTAGATCAGACTAGGGTTTGTTTTTCAATGGCATGGGGTGGGGGCAGCAATTTTAATCAGATGTGTACCCCATTATGAGGCTCATACACGGGTTCTACAATTACAGCATACAGCATGTAATTAAATTTTAGTCACATGAAAACAATTAACGGCATGCCAACATAATAAACCGCAGTGAAAATAGTGTCCATTATTAACTGAAGCAGTAATAGGGGCACAACTCTATCAAAATGCGTTAATAAATGTATTGACTATTCTGAATTATCTCTCTTTGATTGTGTCTTAAACGCGTGCCATTTTACTTAGCAATAGCACACGCTAACACATTTTGCGAGTAACAGTCCTTAATATTACAACCATGACATAGATTTAGCATGATTTAAGCAAATCATCATAATAATATATCTAATGGGGCAAATTTGGAATTAACATTCATATAGTGAAGGGATGATATTCAACATTGGTTAGTGAATTGCCAGAAAACAGAAGCGATGGTGGAGTGTGTCTTTCCAAGCCATGTTCATAGAAGGGGGGAGACACAAAAAATGAAGACCGCATTACATGAGAAGAAAACATATGGAACTGTTTGATGGAATTGATTTGTGCTCTTCAGCTAAATGTGTATTAAACTATTATTGACTGTTATTTTATCACGATCACCAAAACATATGTTTACATCGTTCAAGTTCAACCCTCCAATTTTTCAGTATACTAAAGCTATACATGGCAGACAGTATATTTGTGTGGAAGTAGAACAAATCTAACCCCGGAATGAACCACCGACTCACTGACCACCCCGTTCCTCCACTAATCCAACCCATCCCCAATATTTGCAGAAATAAAGTAAATACAACGTATTTTCTCATGCCCTACAGCTTCTATGTTTGAAGGATATCTATTGTTGCTATTTAAGTTCTATTTCCTTTTCCATCTTTATCTGTTTCTTTGCTGATCAAACAGTGAATCAACGAGCATACCAAGTTTTTTAAACAAATAAACCGTAAAAAAAAGGGTATATCTCCAGGAAACAAAACTCCTTCAAGATTCGTTCATGGTATCTCCGCTTTACCCTTGGTTATTCCTCTTCGTCCATAACAGGTGTCGTTCAGTGTCTTATAATCACTGAGCCCATTATTTAATAACGTTATCTTGTGCATTATATATATATATATATATATATATATATATATATATATATATATATATATATATATATATATATATATATATATATATATATATATATATATAAAGTTTTATTAGCATCTTTGATTTGCAAGTTACCGGTAGTTGTTTATCCTGCCTACAATAGTAGCATTGGTATTCTTCAGGTGCAAATTAATTTCATCTTCTTCTTAGCAATCTCATACAATAATGTTTAACTGATAATGAATTTCATGGCAGTTTCCGACTTATAAAGGACGCAACTCTTGATCTGTCATGCCAATCTCTGCAGTACCACAGGCAGCATTATATGGTTTTCACGGCATTTTCAACACATAGTTTGATGTATCATAGCTAGGAAATGGAACTAAGTGCTTTTTAACAACGACTAATTGATGCAGGCGACTGAGTTAGGATGGGTTTTCTAATATCCACGGCCAATGGATTTTGAGTCTACTACAGGGCCTGATATTGCTCTGCTAATCGCTGCAGGCAAACGCAACAAAAACGATGCTGGAAGCTCATCATGTTGGGCCCATCCTAAAATGACTGAAGCATTCATTGCAGTTTATAAAATTCAAATCTTTGAATGGGGTGAAAATTAGTTTGTAATTCATAGACTTTTATTAAAAACTATTCCAATTAGTTTTCCGAATCAAGGTTACTTCGTACGGATCAAAAGTAATGTCTTGTAAATTGTACAATTCTTTCTCGGCTCCATGTGTCTCAAACAACAAACAATGTTGACAACTCCAGAAAAGTAAGAGTTGCATCGTCAGCTTTGCCAACGACATAGCAATTTGTCAAAACATAGGCATACTTGAACCTATGATGGACCCACAAATACATTGTGAGCAAATTCGGTTTCATCCGTCGTTTATTACACGATGAAACTGCCAATTTTTATAACTAACACCAACAAGCACTTATTGTATCGGTAGATAGCAGACAACTAATAATAATACCATTCCGTGGTCTCAGTTAACTCAAGGTAACTCTCGTTAGTCGAAATCTTACCACACCATTATATTTTGGTATTTTCGTATACCGTCTGCGCATTTATTCACTCATAACTTAAACCACTGTAAAGATGTCTTTCCAACCCATCCCTACCCCCCCCCCCCCCCCCCGTCTTCGATTTAATTACCGTACTGAGCTGTTTATTCTTCTTTTATTATTTTGTTTGTTTGTAATTGATGACTACATTTATTTGAAGTTTCTCCATTGCTTTGTATCTTTGTCTGCTTTACCACAGTGCGAATTTTCCCATGTCCGTCTGCTTAGGATTTAATGTAACTACTGCCTATCAATGGCGCTCGTATCGTCGCTTACAGTTTGACTACCAGTCATACACATAGTATAAGATAATACAAGGGAAGACGACATTACTCTCTTTTATCGCGCGACCTATTTAAAAATCAACGCTGATATTTCAAGCTACATTTCGTGTAAGGTAATACATTTGGCACATATGCTTAGCTAAGGCATTCGACTTCATATGTGTATCCCAAGTTTGGCTTAGTAATATACCTTTAAGGAATGCCAGACCATTTCCCGCGATACTGATCAACATGGTCGTGATCGATCCCGCTTAATATGCCAGAATAATACGCTGAATGGAATAATGCCTTCATATTGGTGAGCTATAAATAAGTTTTAAATAATTGAAGGACGTCAATTTCTTTTAACCAATGAGAGGACAGTATTGCATCAAGCGGAATTTCACGTGCATATTAGGCGGGCACGATCACATCTATGTCTAGCATATGTTTGAGTTCACTTTTCCTCTTTCAGCTCGCTGTCGAAGATCTTCTTTGGCAATCTTTCTTCTATCATCTTGATGACGTGCGCGTTCCATCGACTCTGTGATTCCATCAGCAGAGCATGTGACTGTGAGCAATTCAGTGTCTTGGAAACAGTCCTGCCATTTTATTCTTATCAGCCCCATCCGGCTCCCCATGTAAAAATGTTTCAGCAACATGGTTTGGCGTCGTCTGTACTGCGTTCAGTTTTCACGTACATACGGCAGGGTCGACAATACGGTGGCATTTTAGACATTCAGTTTTGATTTTAAAATGATGTCTTTTCGCCTTCACACATTTATGCGCAGTCTGTCAAAATCCAGATTTGATTTAGTGTGGGTTTCATCATTGATACAACAAGATAAGATTTATTTAAGGTCGGAATGATTACAAAACAACAATTCAAGATAGGCTCCATGAGGATTGTTCTAAAGTATACTGACATTACCTAAAAACAAGCATGATTTTGTAAAGAATACAAAAACAGCATAATGCATAAATAGAATTTGAAGAAAAAAAAAAGCACAATGCGCAACCAAAAACATTTAAAACTAAAGCATTTTAAAAGAAAGGGAAGTGATTAAAGGTGAATTTGATATACGGATACATTAAAACCACAGTTTATGATAATTTTTACCAAAATCGAAATGATATGGATTCCGCGTGACAGTTTGCTGCCGAGATAGATGAAATGTCAGTAAGGGATCGACCATTTACTGTAATGGTATGTTCCATGTAATGCTTTCTTAGTTTATGATCGTGCTTCCCAGCAAAGAACGTGTTAGATTTGTCAATGACTGGGTGTTGAATAGTATATCACGGAATGATGCTCAATCTAAACGGAGTGTTCTTGATATAGTGTAGGTGCTGGATAGTAGATAACCAAGGTTTGGAAAGTAGATAATTGAGTGTTGTCCTATTTTTAAGTAAGTGTTATTTTAACATTAAATATTCCGTTATAGAGCATAGAGAACCATACTGTTGAACCCCCCAATGATATATTTCAAAATCTCACTATGAAATATAGATAATAAATGCTTATAGCCACTATGCAGAAGGTAACCATGGTGTAGTGATAGTAAAATGTAGAGTATTGGATAGTAGATGACTGGGTGTAGGTGACTACACTTGCTGGATAGTAGGTGTCGAGAATTGGTTTATTACACGTAACATGATAATCGTTTAACGTGGGGTGCTGGGTAGAAATTAATGAGTATTGGTCACTACATACACCAAGTTGATGGTATAGTGTGCTATATGATTTACTAATAAAGGCATGTTCATGCCCGGTCGTATAGTTTGCGAGGACCAAGGTGCCATGCTGGAAACGGAGCTTGGCCGGTGGAGTCATAGTAGAGTGCCAGATATTTTTGTTAATTGAAGCGCGGGGACCAAAGCAGCCGCCATGCTCGCCTTGCCTTAAGGTTGGTCCTGGGCATGTTGGAATGGAAGTGCAAGGTATCAATCACTAGACAGGGCATGTTGATAATGTAATGTGCTGTAGATGACTGATGGTTGGTTAGTATATACAGCGTGCTGTGAATACCTGATAACAATGTAACATCATTATTAAATTCCCATCCAAGGTCTTAAAGTCCCATATGATGACAAAATCTTCCAACATTTCAAAAGTTTTACAACTACTCTCAGCATCATAGAAACCGAGAAACTTGTGACATACTAAAATATTTTAGATTAAGAGCAAACAGTCTCATAATGTAATACCGCTATGAATATACATTTCAAAACGGAGGCCTAATAAATCCTATTTAACACGAGTCACCTGTCTGAGGCCTTTACTAATGAAAGTTTAATGCCTTTCCCAAAGTACAAAGAGACTCCCATGCCAGGTCGGTCTGGATGGATACTGAACCCCATACTGTAAAATCGCCTGTATTTATTTTCTCTACGTCAATCAACTATGACAACACATCTGTACGTGAATAATAACGAAATATTTCCAAATAATTGGACCCAATACATTACTTTGTTTATTCTCATGATTTGCTAATCTGAGCCTAATTTATTACTTAATCTTAATTTAAAATAAAGTAAACTTTGTCATGAATGATGTATTATTAACATATGTTTATGATAAACGGAAAACGGGCTATGGTTTATGGCGTCCTTCAACAGTCAAAACTTCAGTTTCAAAGTTGCATAGTTTTTTCACTATGCCAATCATTTCAATTTAGGAGATAATTAAATACTGTATTTAGTCCGCAATTCCATAATGCCTAAATAAAAGTAATCTGTTATATGAAATTAATTTTTTTTTTTTTTTAAAAAAAAAACACACAAAATAATTTTAAAAAGCAAAGATTTAAAAAAACTAAAATATTCTCCCCAAACATGAAAACGAAACAGTTTTCTTACGTTTAAAAAATTATAAAACAGATTTTATGTTTATAATTCGCACTTCTTATGGAATGATGGACAGCGTCTGCACACGTATTCTTTGATTTGTTTGTTACGTCTTGAAAAGAAATAGTATGAATTATATCTTGAATCTTATCAATGCCTCATAAAGAACAAATACAATGTATTTAATGAAAATATACATTCACACTTCTAAAAAAAAATGATTATCATGTTTTATTCGTTTCTTGAAAAATACTACAATACTGTAAACTATGAACGGTACTATAACTAGTAAAACAATATTAGTGCATGCATCTTTCCGGATTCAGATCATAGTTCTAGTTGTAATATAAAATAAAATAAAATGAATAAAATATTTCAAATGTTATTATTGTAGAGGGAATAAAACCAGTTTTCACAATTGTCTTTTCTGTTTTAAAATTTGTATTTATATCTTGTATTTTAAGTTCCAAACAATCTGAAAGAATGCTAGTTTCTGCAAAGACGAATTCGAAACTAAGAGTAAGCCCAGATTTCCGTTTTAGGTTGCTGGTGAGAAATTTCATAAGATACGTTGGCGACTGCGTTTAAATATAGATTGACAATGCAATGTAAAGTATAATTGGGTTGATTTTATTAAGCCGAGTAGAAAAAAGTAGTTGATATAGGGGTAAAATGAATGATTCAGCGTTTTTGTTTGGAGCATCCGTTTAGTGCAGTGGAAAGGGGTGTACATTGTAACTTATTTCATTTGATCATAAAGCCATATGGCAGATAGACGCCGACTGTGTCGGATAGCGCTGTGTTTTGAGTAAAATATTCTTTTCATGTGTATGATAATAGTAAACATAGATAAGTTTAGTTTGAGCCAGCTTTTGTATGTTACAAACTTAAAAGCACTGATACTGCAGCTTACCGGTTGATGCACGGACAAAATGAGCTCTTTTCGTTTTAGTTGTCTTTTTAATACTAGTCTGGACTGGGACTACAAAACATTTTTAATCACAGACACTCACTTCTGTCAGTACAAACAACAAAATTTATTGACATTACCCGTTCAACATCTACATAGCGTTAATTTGTAGTAATGGGTTGAGAATTGTCAACAATTTTTCTTTCTTGCTGACAATCGAATGCCATTTTTTTCCTGGAGTACCAATGTTTCAGAAGCATATAATATATAGTCTGCCATTTAGCAGTATTATTTGGTCATCCATTAATTATGTCAACAAAATAGGGCGGAGGGGGGTTGAAGAAGTTTGACAATTGTTGACATGGGGAAGGGAGGGAGATAAAGATAAATTGACGTCAACAATGTTATTTTTTGTACAATAAATGTAATAAATAACAAAAATAGGAAATTAGTCAGTGCGTTGGTATGACACAAACTCGCTTGCCCGTCAACAGTCCTAAACATGTTGAGCTCTTCCCAAGGAAGTCATAGTCGTGCATCATTATATTTTGTTTTTATTCAATGTAGATTGTATACAGATTAACCACATATGATATTAATCGGAAGATGTTTGATTGGATCTTCACAATCTCACCTCAATGTTGCTTCACAAGTTGTGTTCAAGAAGCCTGTTCAACAGCACCGAAAACACGATCTTGGGCCTAGGCAGTAACCACATGCTCCTCAACCACAAAGAATTCAGCCAATGCAAGTGGCTGCCAAAAGACAGAGCTGATGGCAATTATTGCTCATTGAGAGATGTTAAGCGCAGAATGATTAGATGAAGATGCTGTTGACTTGTCAGGTGTATCGGTTAATTAATTAATGAATCAGCCACTATGCCCATTATAACAATTGAGGAACATTTGGCTTCCCAATGGGAAGATGATAGAAGCTAGAATATAAAGTATCGATTTTGAACTCTGTTAAACAAGTTTTAAAAAAATGTATTAAAATTTATTTGTAGACCTTTTAATTTACATAATTCTATTTTTAGCATAAAATCCAGCCGTATAAATTATTGTTAGTTTGTAGGGAGGGGTAGAAAAAAGTTGATATATTTTTATTGGGTGGGGGTCACTGAAAGTTTGACAGTTTTTGACAAGGGGGAGAGGGGGGTAAAAAATTGCCTAAAAATTGTTAACATAATTAATGAACATCCTCTATTGGTTGTTTTCACAGATGTAACAATTGAGTATGCAAACACCCACAATACAATGCATGCACACAAAATGCCGCAATTTAAATGTCATCTTGAAACAATATTTCCTGATAATGATTTTCGGGATACAATATCAGTCAGGAATTAAAATTTCATAGCATGTAATTTATGCTAGAACATTTATGTATAAATACTTTACCAAACAACATGTGTTTGTGCCAAAAGACAGTTGACAAATCAGTTTAATTAGTATGGTCCAATGTTGTATTTGTGGTGGAGATGGACATAGGTAGATGCCGAATGAAAGCTATAACCGTTCAAACAAGTGTCATTATCAGTGTATTCAAACGAACAATTGTATAATGGAACATGACTTTGTGTTGAATGTTAATGTTAGGTATTCCTGAAATGCTTCTAGAAATATGAAATTGTATATTAAAAATTAGATTTTTATCTTTGAATGGTAACCAAATTTTTGATTTAAGCCCATGAAAATTGAAAATCATTACATGTTTCTACTTATTTGTGTATCCATTTGTTTATGCAATGTTTATTGATCAATCTATTTGTTTATGAAACAATACCAAAGATGGTCGAAATTAAATATATTTTACTTGAAGAAAACAAGTAGAAAAGTCACACATTCGATCTCGTGCATTTCAAATACTTCTGATTACTGTGTACTTGCTAGGCTACATTTTATGCTCTTTTGGCAATAAATGTCACACATGTAAAGTCATTATTAACTATGGGCTATACATTGCGGACATTATTACTGGTAGAGGAAGAACCCAGGAAAACCCTGGAAAGAAACACTGACCCACGAGAAACTACTGACACACTTTCTCACATACCCACATTGGCCAAATCTGAGACTTGAACACATGTTTTGGGTTTATGATGTCTATGCTTACAGCCATTCTTTGTGTGAGCATCTTGGAGTCACTAAGTTGTATTAACATTGTGACACAGATCAAACTGTATAATGTCATAATTAAACCATTAAGTGACATTCCCAGACAGGGAATGCATACAGAGACAAGACGAAAGAGGGTAGCAAAGATCTTAAATTTTTCAGTCAAATGGGTGAAAAATTGTAAAAGCATTTATTATAAATTTTAATTTATAATGTTTTCATCTAGTTATTTTTTTTAAATTACATTTTCATATGTTTTTCATTCTTTCTTTATGACTTTGTAGTTAATGATTTGGAAACATCAGTAAATATTTGTATATGTCAATTACAATAAAAATTCAGTGACCTGCTGGCTGGATGCCATTAAATAAGCTAGACGTGCCATCCTGCATGTCGTACAGGGTGACTAATGGAGACATCAGCCACACTGGTTTATTAAGTAGCATTTCTTACTGGGCTTAAAAAGGGTGAAGGTTCAGATCCAATGATCGGGTCAGCTGCCATGGCAAATCTTTTACTTTTTACTTCAGTTGTTTCAACAATAAATAACCAAAATGCATTTCTTTGCCATAGAGTTTAGAAATGAAATTTTAAAATATCTTTTTAGTGGATAGTTTTTTTTATACATTTTTTTATACATTTTAATTCTGATTTAACAGAAGTTTTCTTTTTTCAGACTTGGGCACCATAACATTACGTTAGAGGTGGTCACTTTTCAGTCCCATTCTATCAGTATGACATTACCCTAGAGATGGTCAAAATTCAAACCCAATCTGTCTGTTCAACATTACCTTAGAGATGGCCACAATTGAGAAACTCATAAAGGCCTTTGAGGCTTTGAAGGTTTTCCAGGCTGCCACCCTTAATGTGGAAGATGTTCTTAAGTAAGTACTAGTAGAGATAGTTTCTTTATGTCATTCCCTTATATACCACTCCCTTGATAACTCACATCCTGATAACTTGTGAACCCGCTTATACTGTGGGTCATGTGTGGATCCCTATTTGTTAAACTTGATGAAAATCGAGATAAAAGTTGGTAAATGAAACTTTGTTATATTGCTTGTTTTATTCAACATTATGAAATATCAAATTTAAAAATCGGTAATACAACTTTCAATTTTTTTTCTCCAAATGACATTCCTAGTACACCACAAGTAACTATATGTAAGTAAAGTTTGATTAATGAAAATGTCATTTATGTTGAGTGGAGGCAGTACTTGAATAAATAAATACAAATTTAATTAAAAAATTTCAATTGAAATTGTGTTTTAGATCTATCTTTTCCTTTTAAGTGTAATTGTCATAAATGCAATGTGTCCTCTTGTAGGCCAAATTAAACGTAAAATATATCAATATACCATAATGGCTATGTCTGCGATCGTTTCTTTAAGAACCTAATTAAGTACCGACCATATTTTAATAACTGACTTGTGGAAGTATTTGTTGTATTATTCCACTATATTAAAAGCTAACCCCCTTTGTATTATCACTTTAATTATGTCTTTTGAATCAAATGAAGGATGTGGAATAAAAGAAAATCCTTCAAACTTAAAATCTAGTGGACGTGGTCGTATGTCAGGTGAACTCATTTCATTTGATCAATCAAACACTGTTATAAATGTTATTGTATATATAACATAGACTACCTTAAATTAACAGATTCTTTTATAACTGTGATCAAAGATAGCAAGGCAGCATAGCAAACTGAATACTTGATAAAATAAGATATGGATCATTGTGGGCAAGTGAGTTTCAGAGATTTATTGAACTGCAACTTAGAGATATCATCAAGGATTATAATAAGTTTTATTATTACTTCCAATGAAATCACAACACCAATATTGTACTAATTGAACAATACAAAGATTGAGTTTCGACTTAGATGAATGTCTCATGAAAGAAATGTCACATGATTTTGAAAAAAAGGAATCTTGTTTGGTGGTGTATCAACAGTTAGTCTGGTTCCCTGCTCTATGGACTCCCAGTTTGGAAGGATACTATTAAACACCACTGTGGGAACCAGACTCATCAAGAAAACAAAAAAGGAAGTGACATAATACACATATTTTTCGCGTACATGTGATGGCTGCTGAAACCAGTTGGAATGATCTTTCACATGTTGGACAGTTTGAAAGTAAATGTTATTTAAACAGAATAACAAACAACTTCATTAGAAAAAGCAAATTATTAAAAATTATTATCGATGTAATTGTAAAATAAGAATTCAACCATTAAACAGCCCACATCCCTAATGCTGCCCTTTCCCCCCGCCCAGTTTTCTCAATGTCAAAGCAAACTTTTCCAAGTTTTGGAGTTCCTTCTGTAACTGGCACCCTCGCTTTTGGGGTGCTATTATGTGCTTTTCGTAGAGCGACATATGTAAGGTAAAGTTGTTTGCATTTGTAACATGCACAATGGAGATAATGTTAGCATATCTCTATGCTACTTTAATGTAATGTAGCTGACATTTCTTTGAATACTGTAATTGTGGAAACGTACACGATCTAAGCATATGGTTAAACAAAATGGATGCTCCCATGTGCTTGACAAATTAACCAGAATTAATCAAAAGTACACTGACTTTAGCAGTTATTAAAATTGGGAAAACAAATTTTGCTGAAGTAGGCAATAGCAGTTTCTGAAAGTGCAATAAATGAATTACAAAATGTCTTAAAAGTATAACCAGTGAAGAAATCCTGGGAAATTCTTTTCCTATAAAATTATTCTAACCCTATGCAAAATACAAAACTTTAGAGCGCCACCTTACAGTGTGATCTCTGTTTGTGGACTCCATTGTGTTTGAGTTATCAGAGAAAGGTGTATAATAGAACACACTGGAATTTGATATATTAGGATGAATTCAGAAATAGTCCCCAACTAAGGGAGACAACTTTATTTGAGATGCCTAAACTTAGTTGGTATTATGCATGTTCATGCCTAAAGATTAAAAAATGTATGGCCAGCCTAGTGCTTGAACCCAGGACCTCTCCATCTTTTGATGGGTGCTATATCACTTCAATTTTTCGAGGTAATGTACCCTATATATTTCTTGTACCCTTTCTTTTCAAAGATATATGCTGATATCTGCATCATCCATACCATGCAAAACTCTTCAGATAGTCTGATGAAGTAAAAATTAAAGGAATAACTTTTTGTTTTACTATGGCCAGCTCTTTACACATGTTCTTGTACAATTTCATGTGGAATGTTTAGATCAGAAATGAAACATAATATAACCAGTCAAAAACATTCGGTGGGGGATGAAAGTTCTGTCCTATAGCTCATATTTCATTGACAATATAAACCACTCCGGTGGCCTAGTGGTTAGAGCAACTGCCTCAAATGCAGGAGGTTGTGGGTTCGTTCCCCAGTCATACCAAATACTTAAAAAAATGGTACTAATAGCTGCCTTGCTAGGTGCTCAGCATTAGGATAGTGTTAGGACTTGTCAGCCTGGTGACAGGATAATGTGACTGGGTGTCTACAGCATGATTCCGCAATGTGCTAGACATCACTATAAACTATCACACTGCATACAAAGTAATGATATGACTGAAATGTTTTTAAGGCTATGTTAAAAATCCAAATCACATCACATCGATGTATCTTTAACTTCTAAATTCCCGTAGGGATTTCTCTTTCCTGTCTCTATGCAATCAGGTGATTCTGAATTCCTTAGGCCTGTATGTTGCCTCCCATGTATCAATGAATTCCTGTAGGAATATATCACCTTTGCAATCAGTTGGTTTTCTTTGTTTCCCTATTGAAAGCAAACATTTCTTTTTCTTCCAGGAGAAAGGAACAGCCTATTAGTAAAAAGGAGAAGATCAGTAATTGCAACCTAGTGGCTGATTGCATTTGTGCACCAAACATGAGGCAAGTCTATTAGTATATGTGCTTAGGGATTTGTTAGACATGGGATTAACATAGACTTGTGTAATTTTGTTCTGACTTGTATGGTTTTGTTCCAACTTATAAGGATTTGTTCAGTCTGTTAAGGATTTGTTCAGCCTTATAGAGATTTGTTCAAACTGTTAAGGATTTTTCAGTATTTGTAATATTAATAGATTTATAAAGCAATATTTTTGCAAATGCTGGGGTCTCTGAAGTTCTTCCTTATTCATCCTGTTTTCTAGTGATACTTTCTTTAATACATACAATATATTCACCTTTCTGTATATAAAGTGTAATGTATACAGTTATGTACATGGGGAATTATTTTATAGGTAATGCATAGTTACATACCTAGTAAATTATTTTATAATGTAATGCAAACAGTTATGTACATGGTAAATTATTTTATGTCAGTTGCAGACAGTTATGTACATGGTGAATGATTTTATATGTTATGCAGACAGTTATATGGTGAATTTTATAATATGTAATGCAGAAAGTATGTACATAGTGAATTATTTTTATGTATTTCCTGCAATATTACACAGAAAACAGTTAGTTCCAGATTATTAGATTTGCAACAAGATGTAAGAACTATTGAAATGACAGTAATTTGAACCAATTAAAGAAGGATAATAATGATAATAACAATTCTTTATTTAAGAGGGTAGCTTTAGTTAATATACACTATTGGTAACCATTCTTAAGGTCATCTTCATTCATGCAGTATTTAAATATTTGACATGATAAATCAAAGTAATCTATAAAAAAAAACAGATTGTTGCCAGGAACAGTTAACTCTTTTCCATATAACTTCCATAATCAACCATGCAAATCCCTATATCCAGTGTTCAATGTTATTTGTCAAATGGTTGGCATCAGATTAGGACTAAAAACATAATTTGTGTGTGTGGTTTCATGCTGAAGCATATATTATTTTGCTGGAATATGAGTTTCATTGCTCAATTAATTGCTTCCTCCATTTACAACCACTCTGAAGGCCTAGTGGGTAGAGCGTTCACCTCAGAAGCAGGAGGTCATTTGTTTGAACCCCTGACAAGTTATTCCAAAGACTTACAAAAATGCTACTAACAGCTGCCTCGCTAGGCGTTCAGCATTAAGAGGTTAATGTTAGGACTGGTCGGTCTGGTGTCAAGATAATGTGACTAGGTGGGATATCATGCAACATGTCTACGGCATGATGCCCAAGTGCTCGACATCACTATAAACTGTCACAGTGCAGACATTATAGCGATATGACTGAACGATTCTTAAAGCTTTGTTAAAACACCTAATCACACACAGACACATACTTCATTTACTGTTTGTGAACCACAGTTGTGTGACCATTCTTTTGAGAAAGGACCAGAGATACTCGTCTGTATTATTTAACAGCACAATGTTACATGATAGATTAGCAGTCAATATGTAATTACTTAAAGTGCATTTGTTGTATATAATATGCTATAAATTTGAAACTAATCACAGTTTCATGCTTAAAATATTTGGAGAAATGGTAAGCATCTTGATGGTGTGATGTCTAATGTCATTACATATGAACAAAATTTGAAATCTGGCCTGGTGACAAGATTCAGAAAGTCTGCAATTCATTTTTGTTTTAATGTTCAGAATAATTTCAGTGGTCAGCAGGAAAAACAAAGTTGAATCTGAAACTAGAAACATAACTGATTTTCAGCTGTGTAAAGATCAGGAATGAATACCAAATATACATCAACGTCAAATACATATACACATCAGTGTTGCAAATGATCAAGGCCATGTGATTATTTTGTAAATTAACATGTCATATTTCCATGCAACTTGCCATTTTGTTGTATTAGGGTTTAACGCCATTTTTCAGTGCACAATAGTCCATGCATGGCGGCCAGTATTAATGGTAGTGGAAGAACCTGGGAAAAAACCCAGAAAGAACCACCGACCCACTAGAAGCTACTGGCAAGCTTTCTCACATAACCACATTAGCCGAATCTGAGACTCGAACTCATGCAGACAGAGGTGAGATGGCAGTGATACATGACGGAGAGCACTTTAGACCACTCAGCCACTCAGAACCCCCTTCCTGAATGAAATCATCCATTATAGTCACCAGTGTAACCATCTCTACTCTCTTGGAATGGATGGATACACTAAAAGACTTTTTATCATGATGGGTTGGTCCAAAAATCAAAATGGTTCTAAACTAACATCCAATATGGCTCCCAGCAGCCATCTTTTGATAGTCTTATTTTTGCATCATATCAACATGGGGTTTCAGCTGATGTCTATTTGGATCTAAATGAAAATGGTTCAGCATCACATTGGCGATGCTGTTGTCACTACTGTTCATAACAGATGGTCATCTGAACAAAATGCTTCCACTCAGTGACTTCTTATAATATCTAGTTGGTCCTAAATGAAAGCAGTACTACTCTGACATGCAATATGATCACCACTGCAGCCATCTTAAAAATCATATTTGTGCTCTGCTTCTCCAAAATGCACATTCATATATTAATACTGGGATTTCAAAAAAATCTATTGATGTCTAGGAGGTCCTAGTTGAAAATGGTGCTGATCTGACATCCAATATGGCCACCATATCAGCCATTATGATAATCTTGTTAGAGATACTTCTCCCAAGTGAAAGACCATATTGACATGTAGTTTTACTTGAAGACTAATTATGATATTTAGTTAGTCATTAATGAAAATGGCAGTGATCTGACCTCAAATATAGATGCCACATGGAATACATTAAACATCTTATCACCATCTCCATGGATTTATCATTAAGCGTTCTAATGATGACTTGTTTACCCTAAATGGAAAAAGTGCTGATCTTACATCCATTATGGCTGCTGCAGTGGCTGATTTGAAAATCTTGTCAGCCAAGAATATCCAAGATGGTTTCAAAACATTTTCGAACAGATTGTATTTTCTTGTAATCCTGGAAAGTAGAGTATCAATCTCTTTGTAAAACTTATGTTTAATTTTCTTACAGAAAAATGTGTACTCTTTTCATGACAGGTCCATCAGTGACTTTCCCAAGTTTCTGGGTATTGCCATGGAAACATTTCTCCATATGTGTGATGACCCAGAGTCTGATATAAGGATGGTGGCAGACGAGTGTCTCAACAGGACTATCAAGGTAGATAACTCCTAACTTGTACAAAAATTTCTGCTCAGTTCATCTGATATTCTTTGGATTCATGAGATTGAGTGAAATCATTTCATTGTGAGAAAATTGATATGGTAATTTTGACAATCTAATTAAGAAAAGGTCATGCAGACAAGGCTTCCAGTGTGACTGTTTAAGATTTTGGGCCTACCAGTCATCCCGTTTTTTTATTTTATAAAATCTCTATATTTTGTTTATAAAAAAAATGCAGCTATTTTATTTCTGTATTTAGCAGGAGATAATCACATAAAATCTCTATATCTATTTCCCTTTATTTCTTTTTTTAAAAATGTGGCTATTTTTTTTTTTTGTTTTTAGTAGAAGATAATCACATAGAATCTCTATATTTATTTCCCTTTGTTTCTTTTTAAAAAGTGTGGCATTATTAATTCTGTTTTTAGTGGGAGATAATCACATAAAATCTCTATATTTATTTCCCATTATTTCTTTTTTTTTTTAAATGCAGCTATATTATTTCTGTTGTTCGTAAGAGATAATCACAGAAATTTGTATGTATTTCCCTCCTATTTCTTTTTTAAAAAGATGCAGCTGTATTATTTGTTTTCAGTAGGAGATAATGACAAAATATCTGCATTTATTTCCCTTGATTTCTTTTTAAAACATGTGGATTTATTATGTCTGTTTTTAGTTGAGGATAATTACATTAAAAATGCAGTTATTATTTCTGAATTTTAGTAGGAGATAGTTGCATAAAATTGCTAGATTTATTTCCCTTGATGTCTCCCAAAAAGCCCCCAAAATGTCCTTATCATATAGACAGAGGGCAGTAGCTTTTGTCCATTACATCCATTTGCTTCTGTGAGGTATCACTGGTTTTAACATTTTTGAGGCAATATCATATTGTAAATATCCCAGAAAATTTATCTATTGTCTGTTTTTTTCAAACCTCCATCCTGAAATTTGGGTTATTAGCTTGTTGTATAGATTGCACACGTTATTTGCAGAATTTTGACCAGTATATATGTAACTTTGTCACATTCATGCATGATGTATATTGTTCATTATCATGCTCACAGCTTGTAATTCACTTACTTTGTTATTAATGGGTGTTTTGATTCTGACTTATAGTCTGTTGAAGTTGGAACAGAACTGCCAACCGATATGATTTTGACGTAAGTCTTACAAAAAATTACTTTTAAAATATGGACTTACAGCATAAAAGTAAAATCTACAGAAACATGATCATTGACGAAAAATCTGTAAAATTTGTTCATCCATGCTTGATTTGGATCGAGATTTCAGATTAGATTTAGTTTAATTAGTCAGACTAACTTTATAGCAGTTCCTCATACACTTTAAACTGCACCTATTTGTTCATGTATAGCGCCTGCATGATCAAAACACAGAAGAATAAAGAGGAATATTCAGATTCGTGTGAATGAAAGCTAGAAGGGACACAATTACATGTATTGGACATCACATGTCAATTTGAGTATGACTTGTGGTCGGAGATATGATTGCCATTGTCATATGAAATGATAAAAGAATTTCCATGAATTACGTCAAGTTGAGAGACAGCAACAAGCCATTGAGCTGCATAGGGTTTGGAACTAAAGTTCATATAACTATGTAAAGTAAATAAAGTCTACACATACTTTAGAAACTTTTCAGTTTTCCATAATGTTTATCGTCGCTGCATGTTTTGAATACTGAACTTTTAATTACATTTTCCAGCTTTACAATAGCAGTTTATGGAAAACTGGTCAAACTTACAGAAAAAAAAATCAAATGCCATACTGAGACAAACTCGTCAGGGTTAGCAGGTCAGTTGGTAATTTATTAAGTTTTGTGCTGCTCTTATCAATCATGTCAGGTAAGCAATGATGCTGAAATGTACCCAATGTAAAATGTTTAGCGCGACACATGACACATGCCTCACCTGTAAAGAGCTCTCATTGTCTGGGACATGCATGATATATATATTATCTGGTGAGAGGATATTTGGTCAAATGTTCCTCGCACAAAATAAGATGTATTACTCCATTTGCGCATTGCCACATTAACAGAATAGGAGCATGGTGCAAAAACTTAGATCATCCTCAGTCTTCTGAGCATATAAACCATTCTGGTGTCCTAGTGGTTAGAATGTCTGCCTCAGATGTGTGAGGTCGCTGGTTCAGAGCTCAGCTGAGTTGTACCAAGGACTTATAAAAGTGGTACTAACAGCTGCCTTGCTAGGCACTCAGCATTAAGATATTGGTGTTAGGACTGGTCATCCTGGTGTCAGAATGATGGTACATGTCTGTGGCATGATGCCCCAGTGCTTGACATCACTATAAACTGCCACACTGCAAATATCTTAATGATATGACTGACTTTTGTTAAAAGTTATATTAAAATTTCAAATCACACGCACATACTCAGAATATAATACCTTGTACTGAATTTTTGTCAACAGTTTGACTACTGCATACCATGCTGTTTCAGCTTAATCAAGAGTCCTGCATGTCTAGAGCCATGTCATGACAGGCCCTGTTTGTGGAGAGTAGTCAAAATATTGGATACACTGGCACCCTCTCTTCTAAATAAAAATCTGTACTTCTTATTTCAGACCTTGCTGGAGACTAACTTGGGTCGGCTTCAAGTAGAGTTATATAAAGAGATCAAGAAGAATGGAGCAGCCAGATCATTGAGAGCAGCTCTGTCAAGATTTGCGGAAATGGCTCATCTCATACGTCCACAGAAATGCAGGTAAGGTATACAGGCTAGGCATGTTCATGTAAGAAATTTTATTAAGAATTTCGGACATTATGTATAAATCTGATTGTGAGATAAGTTAGCTTAATTTGAAAGTGACTTGCATTAATTAAATTGTCCCCTTGTATTGTCACATAAAGTCAATAGTTATTAAATTGTTATTATTAATCTGACAATTGGATATTAAGTTGTTAGATGACTGTTCTGGTGGCCTAGTGGTTAGAGTGTCCACCTTGGATGTGGGAGGTCATGGGTTCAATCCCTGGGGAAGTCATACCAAAGACTTTTAAGAATGGTACTAACAGCTGTCTTGCTTGACACTCAGCATTAAGAGGTTAGTGTTAGGACTGGTTGGCCTGGTGATAGGATAGTGTATATAGGATAATATACACTGCCACACTGCAGACTTCTTAGCAATATGACTAAAAAATTGTTAAAGCTACGTTAAAAATCTAAATCACACACTGTGTTAGACAAATTTATATCGCCGGAGTGTGAATAAAAGTGTTATTGCCACTGTGACAACATTATCTCTGGAACTAGTTTATGTTTCAATATGGGAAATATACCTGCCCGTGGATAAGAAATGTCCATATTCTCTTTTATTTTTTTTCTTTCACTCTGTCCACTGTGCGAACATATTATGCAATGTGCTTATAGTTGACTTTTAGGAATGCATTGGGACATGGTGATGATTCACCAGTAAAATAAAATACCTTACAAGGTCTGTAGACCACATTAGATACAGCTTATGTATTATGTAATAATTCTCCAGATGCTTCATGCAGACTTACGTGGACCAAACTTATCTATTACTGTTTGATATTCTTTGTAACTTACACACTTAAAGCAAACACTACAATATTTGTGATTTTTGTGAATAGCTTGCATTTTTGAAAAGACAGATTTCTATCAATTTGGAGCCAGAAGGTGTGAGGTCAAGGTCACTGTGACTGAAAGTAGAAAATTGGAGTCAGAAGGTGAAATGTCAAGGTCACATGACTAATGGAAGAAAATTGGTTTCTACACAATAGCTCATAAATAAGAAAATTATACAGATTCTTAAGCTTTGTGGACGGCTTGCAATTAGGGTAAGGAAGAAACCTATTGATTGCAGGTTCAAAGGTCAATGGAATTGAAAGTTAAAAAAATGTTATTTCTGCACAATAACTTGAGATCGCCATAATCCCCATTTGACACACTTTGGTGAGAAATTAAACTTGGAGATCTTGATGGCATACTTGTTTATACAGCAAGCACAGAATATAATCAAATATGGGTTTTTGGACTTGTATCATAACAGAAGTGATATACTTACTGGTTTGTTTTGTTTCTTTTTATGGTTTAACACCATTTATCAGCACAAGATAGGCTATACATGGCGGCCAGTATTAATGTGGAGGAAGAACCCGGAAAATCCCGGAAAGAATCACCGACCCACGAGAAGCTACTGGCAAGCTTTCTCACATACCCACATTGGCCGAATCCTAGACTCAAACACACGCAGACAGAGGTGAGATGGCAGTGATCTGTAACGGACAGCGCTTTAGACCACTCGGCCACTCATGGCCATACTATACTTGCTACTGGTGTTACGTGCTTAGGCTCGAATAAGCAGCAACACAGAAAGAGTGAAAACTAACAAGCTTGTATAACTTTAACAATGATTTTATTAAGTACAATTATTTTCATAAAATAAATAAACTTACAGTTTTAGAGAATCAAATCCAACATTAATCCAATATAGAATTCACAAAAATAATCTACTAATGGAATTGTAAGAGTCATGATAAATAAATGTTCTAATAGTTCCAGGTTCGAATCTTGACGATGTAATCCAAAATGGCTAACAATGTCACGTGATGCAGTTCTTGTTTAATTTATCATCCACATGATTTATGAGCAGATGTTTTCTCCTCCAAATAAATAATAATCCGCTTTCTTCAAAGTCCAGAATAATTATAACACTCAAACATGAAATACACAACTTAACTTTAAAATAAGCCCAAATTCTACTAAAGTTAGCCTCCAAAACACAGCTATATATATATATGTAATTCCCTCATAAACAAGAGGAATCATGTGATTCTGGAAGGTCACAGAAAGAAGCTACATTCTCCAAGTCACGTAATCTAGATATTTACTACCCCTAAGAACTAAAAATAAAAATGTTGTCCTTGAAATTGACCAATAGTTTTAGAGGCTTGTTGACAATGTCTAAAGCAAGGTCAGGATTTAGGTCAAACAAGCCAAGGTCAAAACTTGTTTACAATTAGAGAATCTAAATCAGCCTAAACATTCTAGAATAATTTCCCAATTAATGGATATTAAACCCTAAAAGATAAATTTGGATTTAACAATTAAAAAATAAATAAATTAAATCCAATAGCCGTAACACTGGTAAATGCACATGGTAAACAAACATTGATGGACACTTCACTTTGAAGTGTGTAATATTTAATTTAAAATTTCTTGTTGTTAAAATCAAAATAAATGTAAATAAAAGCATTGTGTAATGAATGCTAGAAAGCAACAGATGAACATTTTATACCAGATATGCATGGGAATAGCATACATGCCAACCATTCTGCTTTTGGCGTAATCATTACACTTTTCTTCACTAAATTACGCCTTAATCTTAAACATATATGGATTATGTTTTTTTCGGTATATCCACCTCCCCCAAAAAATAAATTTTTTGTTTTCTCGTTATTATTAACATTCCATTAATCCCACAGACCATATTTTAGAAAAGATGGCTTTTACGTAACTACAATATAAGAGTACTCTTGACCGTGGACTTTCATAACAGTATCATGTTCTGTTTATAGCTAACCTGGTTCTACTGTTGACCTCGAATTCTATTTATAGAATCTGTATGCTTAGTGAGGAGACAGCAGACTGGTTTTCCAAATTTAATGTTTACATGCAGATTCCATTTCTGATTCATAATTCTTGCAAAACCAGTCTAAAGATATTTTAGTGCTTAAAAAGTATTTTTTATTTTAGTCTATGCATTTATGTGAGCAAAAATATCCCCTTAAAAAAATTTCCCAGATAAATTAGAAAAAGGCAACTGAAAAAAAACCAAAACAAAATATAACAGAATCTTCTAAATATTAAGAGAATAGTACAGCATCACATGACATCTATTTCTGTCCGTGTGGAATTTTTAAAAAAATTTAGCGCTAAAAGTCATAAGATGGTTTCTAGTCGATGTGTGTCAAGCTAAAAGTGCTACATATGAAAACTTGAAACGGTAAAGGATGTTAAAAGACGAGAAGGGCAAATCGTTGTTTATTGAAATTTTAGCATGTTATAAGTGGATTACGCTTTTTCTGCCTGGATTCCGCTTTTTGACCACTTGGATTACGCCATTTCCTTGTCAAGGGTTGGCATATATGGAACAGTGGCATAAAAATATGAAAATATATGGTTTCACCGTAACTTATAAATACTGTAAACATCCAGTATTACAAATAGCATCATCAAATTTTTTGCATGGCATGAATCAAATCAAAGTTGCATATTTCTTTTAAGATGACTCCTACATTGCATGTATCACATCTTAAATTGCCTGTCACACTTATAAAACAAGCTCGATATTGCATGTATCACATCTTAAATTGCCTGTCACACATATAAAACAAGCTCGATATTGTATGTATCACATCTTAAATTGCATGTCACACATATAAAACAAGCTTGATATTGTATGTATCAAATCTTAAATTGCATGTCACACTCATAAGATGACCCCTATAGTCCATGTATCAAATCTTAAATTAAATGTCACACTTATAAGACAACTCCTACATTTCATGAATCAAGTCTTTAGTTTAAAAAAATCAAATTATAAGTAAACAGATTTTGCTCTTCTAATTTTGAAATGATAGAAGTTCATTTTTATTTCCTGACTATCTAAAATGTCCCGGTGATTTTTTTTTCCTGGAAGATAAAATATATATCCATTAAGATTCACTATGCTGTATGTAAAACGTGTGTTAATTTTCTAATGAAAAATAGTATACAGGTCATAGATTAGGAGAGTCAGTTGGATGATATGTTGTCTGTCATCCATCTGTTTTCACAAGTTTTTTAAAAATATTCTCCTACACAATTTGGAGGATTGCTATGAAACTATATACACATTCGTCATATGAAAAGGGTGCCTGTCAGACATACAGAACGATTATCTTGTTATTTGTTACAAATTAGATGGCATATTAACATGGGTTTTCACTAAAAGGCTCGGGATTATGTGTAATTGGTCATACATGAAAATGGTTTTAATCTGGCATTCCATATTGGCCACCATAGCAGCCATTTTGAAAACGTTATCACTACTCTGGAAAAAAAGTAATCTGGACATTTTTTTTTGGCTCTACTGTTCATAAACCAGAAGAGTTGATGGGATGGTGTGTTCTCCATTGTCTGTCTGTCTGTCCATTGGTACTGGTTTGTTATTCTGTCTTCTCTTGGATGATTGCCATGAAACTTGGCACACACACATTCATCCAAGGGCACCTCCAAATTGAATGGTCATATCAGCACAGGGTTTTCACTAAACAACTTCTTATAATGTACAATTTGTCCAACATGTAAATGGTGCCAATCTAAAATCCAATATGGCAGCCACAACATTTTTTTATTTGTTACTCTTACATGGATGGTCATATCAGCATGGGATTTTCACTAAACAACTTCTTATAATGTACAATTTGCCCAACACGTAAATGGTGCCAATCTGAAATCAAAAGCTGTACCGTTTAATTGTCCATACTCATAATCGGGCCGATTATTAGAAAAATTGGTATAATCGGTATCGGCATAAATATTCTGTGTTGCTGTAAACAAATTTCAAAAATAACAAATTTCAAAAATATAAATTCAATCATAACATTCATCTTGACATGGCTTGAATTTTAAATCAGAATTAAATACAGTCCTACTTGTTTATATCGACATCACTTTATCGACAAGCCGCCTATGTAGACAAGAAACAGTCCCAGTTTCTTGGTCTACTATTACTACCAAATTGTCATACTTATGTCGACGTCAAGATAAAAGATAAAGTTATATGTTGACAGAAGCCCTTGGTCCCAGCTTGAACAAATCATTTGTTTTCTAATTATTTATGTTGACAAGCTGCCAGTCCCAACCCATACTTTGTTCAACTTTTAGTTGATCTTGCCGCCAGGCTTTAATGTCACGGTTGGATAAAAAAAACAACCACCCTTGGCTTTTGTTTGGGCCTGTTAAGTTGGCCTCTCGCGGCAACTTAAAGTAATTGAAATCTGATCAATTCTAGCATTTTCCAAAGAATGCACAGCGGTATAGCTAGGATTTTAAAACTAGGAGTTCGAGTGTACCACTAGTAAACATTGCAGTCCCCTGCCAGAAGCAAATTGGGCATACCTGAAATGGCTTTATTTCCAGACGAGTAGAAACAGCGGTTGCCATCGAGTTTAATTTTCAAACTTCTTTACAGCACTGACATGTAGCCCTTGTTTGTCCATTAGTGTGAGAGTGAATTGTCAGATCAAGATAAGGTCTTATTCCATGCACTAAGTTAGGCATCATACATAGTGTTCCACGTGAAATGTCAGTTCTAGCAGCTTCTAACACTGTTGAATTTCATTACAATATTCGCCAGTTACCCGTTTAACCCTTGTTAAAATTTGCAAACAGCATTTTGTCTAACTCTCAACATGTCTTGATTTTGAGGTCGCGAGCACTACTGGTATTGCTACACCTGGAAATGAAAACAATAATTAAGGCGAAAGTTATTCATTTGATGTACTCTTCTTATACACAAGTACATCAATGGGTCATTCTACCTCTGAAATCAGTCGTTGTAAATATCAGCACATTTTCTCACCACTCTGCAGGCTGCAGCTAGTCCATTCTTTGATTTTGCCGCCTATCTTGTGGGTCATGTTCTTCAGATTAACTCTTATAATGACAACATGTACATCTGTGGGTCTTTGAGCCACTGAATTTTCTGATTGTAAACAGCTAAAATGACCAATTGATCAACACATTTTCCCACTTAACAGGTGGTTGAAGCAGGACTAGCAAGCCCTTAAATGTGCCGTCCAGCAAATAGATGCATACTGAGGACCCAGTATACGTTATTGTCTATTATCCCAGACATAAAAAATGCGTCCAAATATGAATCATTACATTTTTCTGAGACCTTTGAAAGTGATCGGTGATTAAAACAAGTTTATTTTGCTGTGAAAGTTTCATTTTAAACTTTTATTTACACTTACGATGGCTACCAACAGCAGTGTAAAACGCAAATTAAATTTACAGTATCTGGAAACTAAATATTTGGCTGTTAAGGAAGTTGAAGGCTGAACATCTCGCAAAGAGGTCTGTGAAATGTTTTCGTTTAAAAATAACACCCGTTCAGGAAGGATGAAAGCTACTGAGTCTATAAAGAAAAGACTACATTGAAGGTAACTGTGCTCCCAAAAGGAAGAAGCAAAAGACTGCTACATTTGAAGACGTAGAGGAAGCCAACAATTGGTTGGTTCATTTGCTTTAATGTTTGTCATAGCATCCAATACAAAAGTAATTGTGGAGAATACTTGTACTGTTGACAGCTTTTCATTTTTCTGTGAATAGCACCATCCCCTTGGTAGCCTCAATAAGATGGGAAGAGACTGACCAAAATCAAGGCCAATTTAAGTACATGTACATGAAGTATGTAAATAACAACTATCCAACCATGTGATCGATGCAGTATTTTATTGTGGGTTTTATTACACAAAGGGAACCAGAATATAATTTGTCAATATACAAGAGTATTTCACACTGATTCTGTCTTCATGTACTCAAAATTTCCATTTTTTCTCAAAGTGCAAATGCTACTCACTGATGACTGGTCACCCTTTGCAGACGAATATTAACTTTTATCTTTTAAATCAATGATAGAACTTTATAACAGTTTAATAATTGTCAGGTCACCAAAGTTACGGAAAAAATTATTGTTTCATGTCCCAAGATTTACATCCGTTACAGTAGCCATCAAAAAGACCTAAAGACGGTAAAGTTTAAACATTTGGTCCACGGATAAGCCGACCCCCACCCCAACCCCACTTATTTCAGGCCTTTATTTTCTCCTAAATTATTCAGCTTATATGTGAGTATATACTGCGATAATGAAATATCGATAATGAAATAATCAGTCTCATAATCAGTATCAGCAATTATAATAATCGGCTATACGCAGTATCGACACAATCGGAAAAAAGTGACATCGGTATAGCTTTACTGAAATCCAGTATGGCAGCCACAACAGCCATCTTGAATTTTTTTAATTGTTACTCTTACATGGATGGTCATATCAGCATGGGAAAAAAGTGACATCGGTATAGCTTTACTGAAATCCAGTATGGCAGCCACAACAGCCATCTTGAATTTTTTTAATTGTTACTCTTACATGGATGGTCATATCAGCATGGGTGTTTACTAACAGACTTCCTTAAGATTTGCACTCTATTTCTTTGAAATTTATATCTTTGCATGAGTGCTCATTTTGAAATTTTTAAATACATTTGAACAGTGTCTGTATTTTGAAGGCCATTTTGAGACAAAATATTCATTTATTGCAGGTTTTTAAAATAAAATTTAATATAAAATGAGCTTTAATATAAGAGTTAAGTTATTGCAGTAGTTTTATCAACATTATATAGAATGAAATTAAGATAATATTTAACTTATGCTAAGAGTTTTATCATTTTTAAAAAATCAGTTTTATCGAAAATTTCAGTTATCTCAACAGTTCTTAATTTTTTAAAATAAAAAATCAGCTTTAATGCAAGCTTTTTTTAAATTGTAAAAAGTCTTATCTTGTTCTTAGTAGTTAAATGGTTTTGAGGTGTATTCTTTGAATGTACATTGAGCTGTGAAATTAACTTTGAGCAATGACTTGGCTTTGCAGTGTATTTTGAACATTGAAATGACTTTGAAGTGTATTCAGATAGTCATGACATTATAATATAAGGATTCAACAATTTATTGATGTAGTTATGATATGAATTACTGTTGTTTCAAATATTACAGACCTTACATTGTGAACTTGTTACCATGCTTGACTCGCATATGCCATCGAGAAGAAGAATCAATCCAGGAGGTTTTGCTTGCAACCATGACAAAGATTTGTCCTGTGTTGATGAGCTTTGCTAATGATGCTGAAGTCAAGGCAAGTACCAAAGTTGTTGTAGTATAAGCATCACTTCTAATAACAATAATATTAATAAAAATAATATTATTAATAATAATAATAATAATAATAATAATAATCCCTGTGCTTTTGTTTTAAAACAAAGGCATTGATAACGATAATATCATCCTGCACATCTGTGTCACTGATCATCAATCCTACACCAATGTAGAACTGCTCTGGTGGCCTTGTGGTTAGAGCATCCTACTCATATGTGAGAGGTTGCAGATTCTCTCCTGGCCAAGTCATACCAAAGACTTATAAAAATGGTAATGACAGCTGCCTCACTATGTGCTTAACATTAAGAGGTTATTGTTACGACTGGTCAACCTGGTGTCAGGATAATGTGACTGGATTCAGCATGCTACATGTCTGCAGTATGATACCCTTGTACTAGACATCACTATAAACTACCACACTGCAGACATTGTAGCAGTATTACTGAAACATTTACATTAAATTACATGCACAAATACATGCATGTACCAACATATGCACAGACTTCAACTTCTGGGATGTGATTGGCGGTGATTTGTAGTTGTGCATTGCCAATAGTTATGAAGGTATGTGAAAAAGAATTATTTGAAGGTTGTGCCCCTTTACATGAAGATCAAGGATCAGATTTGCTATACTGAAGTTTTTGCATTCGCAGTGACATTCTTTATTGCAAGGCATAAAGAACTACTATCATTGATGTGATGACATCATCATCAATGATTGTATCTTACAATCGTTATTTGAATAAAACAAAAAAGAATAAAATTAATTGGCATTTATAGTACAACAGTTACTATAATTTTACTTGTGATTGTATTTTAATATATTAGTGGGTTTTGTTTGGTATTTTATGCATTTGCTTTTTCAGTACGGAACATTTTTAATAAAACAAAGTATGAAAGATATAATTCTTTTTTTTTTCTAAAAATGAAATGCTTTAATAAGACATATGAATGCTCTTGTTCTGTCCCTTTAACAGTCTCGAAAAGTGGCAAACCTACTTTGCTAAATGCATTTCCATTTACTTCCAAGTTAGTGAAAATGAAAGTGATGGATGAATTCATTTCTGAGACTATTAATGAAAAACGATGAGATCATTGATTATATCAAACATTAAATTGAATACAGAGATAATGTACAGTGTTTATAGGTTTGGCAAAAATGACCTTTTTTCTGGGTTTGTACATCATCCAGAGTCAGAGCAGAAAAATAATGATCTATGTCATGGTATGTGCCTCATCCCTGGTAGGTATAGAGCATCTATGGTAGGTATAGAGCAATAATGAATCAACATACCAATTCAGAATAAGATCTCTGGCAATATTTAGGTATGGATGATTAATAAATCATTTACTTGATATTGTGGTACTTTATACAATTTACAATTATGTATTTGCATTACAGATCAGATAACACAAGAAAGGCTGTTATTGTACCTTGATTCACATCTTATTTGGTTTTTTTTACGTTTATTGCCTAATCATGTACCTGAGAAAAAGGTCTGTTGCAGGGCAGATGAAGATAGTGGTGCAAAATGTTTCAGTAACTAGTGCTCTTTTTTGTTCAAGATTCTTTCTTGAGAAAGTTTGTTTCATTCCAGCTTTAACATAGCTGGTATCACTTTTTCATTGGTGACTGTTAGCATAGTCAGCAGTATGATTCGCAGCCATTGTTGAAAACCATACTATCATGCCTTTTTTAACATGCTAGACATAGGGTTCTGTTGATATTTTGTTTTTACTTTTAGCTCATCATATGACCTAATTATGCATCCATAATTGTTTGTAATTTCAGATATTGCTGAAAGCTTTTCTGGAAGAATTGAAGTCCTCTGCGGCCTCGTGTCGACGTACTGCTGCCAGCAGCCTCACTTTGATCTGCCATTATTCCCGAAATCCAGGCTTATTCTACAGTTTCCTTCTTAATAACCTACTTGGTAAGGAATGAATTTAATAGCTCTTATTTTATAAATATAAAGATTAGAAAATGTGCAAAATTGATAGTGTAGATATTGCTATTAATGGTTATCCCTACACCACCAAAGTTGGGGGTGATATGAGACTTTTTCAGTTTGTTGATATGTTCATTTGTGTGTTTGTTTGTTCATTTGTGTGTGTGTGTTCATTTGTGTGTTTGTTTGTTCATTTCTCAGACCCTGTTTCACCTACACATGAAAATTGGTATGTTGATGTGTCTCAGCGAGAGTAATTCAGCTTACCTTTCATGCCTGGATTTTGTTAGACCTTCATTATCCTGAAAATGATGGGTGAATAAACATTACTATCTGGATCCAAAACTAGGTCACTATGACATGCTTTTCATGTTTGGTTGACTATGTTATCAGTTATCTATTCATTATCCCATCATTATTTTCGACCTGTGCCATGGTAGCTTAGGTGGTTGACTATCAGACTCACAATCCAAGGATTTGGGGTTTGATACCAACCCAAGACAGTCTTGATTAGCTGCTTCTGTGTGTCCTTTGGGAAGCCATTAATGTGCAACAGTTGCCATTAAAATCAACCAACAACCAAACAAGCACCTGCACTTAATGATAAATAGTATTGAGTACATTTGAAGAAGAGTACCTATGCCATACCTGTAGAGGTTCTCATTAACTAGGCTGGGGTGGGGTCTTCCCAGTATTATTTTTAATTATTACAGAAGACCCACCCTGGCTCGTGTTTGTTAGAAATTGAAGTAATGATAGAGAAATACAAGGCTCCAAGCCCCGGGTCATTGATGCTGACAATTAAATTACTGAATACACAAAAGGAGAAATTCAAATAAACAACAATTTAATACCATTCAAACACAGATTGTCATTTCTTCCATGAAATTCAATACTTAAAACCCTTTCACTTGACCAAGTGATAGCCTGGTTCATTATTTGACTTAGTGTGATTGATTTTCCTCCTGCCCTGTGTTCCTACTCATCTGTATTATGCTTCTCTGGACTGGTACTCCAGTTCCGCTCCAGTCCGTCTAACTTCTGCCTCTGTTCTTTCCTTTTCTTGTCTCCCAGAGACTCAGGACCAACTGCACTTGGGTATTTCCCTCTGTCTCTACAGCTCTGGTTCCTAAAGGCTTCCTGTACGAACACACAATGACATGAGCATAGCATATTCCTCTAGCTATCTAGACTCACACTAAATAACAATATCATCAGATAAGCCATTACCGTTTTTGGTCACGCATTTGTGCACATCAAAATACCCATACTCTCTGATATTGTGTACATGGTATCAACTGCTTATCATGCATATATCAATAGATTTCAATACATCGGTATATATAGATTCTCAATCTTATTACACAGAACAATATCACATAATAAGACGCATTTCTTTACATTGCAATTCTACAAAGTGTACACAGATATCCACATATTCATGCGCTGATATATCCTTTCACATGATACTCCTACAAAGTATACACAAATAGTCAAATATCCCTATTAACTAATGTTGCACACTGCAGCCATTATACAAAGTTATAATTCAATTCAACATTTGCAAATCTAGAATATCACATGATGTTAACATCATGTTACTACATGTTACTAAAAACTAACCAAATAGCAAATTACAATATTAATTCTTTACATAAACATATATCTCAAAATATACATGTAGATCAAACACTACAAATGAATCAAACACTTCAAATGGTAATTCTGCATACTACTGATTCTAGTAGTGAAGTATATATACTGCACATAATTAAAGTATAATTACTTTGCTGTAATAGATTACAGCAATCGAGCAAATATGTTATTGACTTGTTTGTTGTAGGGTTTATCACCATTTTTCAGCACACAATAGACTTTACATGGCAGTCAGTATTAATGATGGAGGAAGAACCTGGGAAAATCCCCGGAAAGAACCACCGACCCACGAGAGGCTACTGGCAAGCTTTCTCACATTTTGACATTGGTTGAATCTGAGACTCAAACCTTCGCAGACAGATTTGAGATGGCACTTTAGACCATTTGGCCACATTGACCTGTTTGAGACTCCTTTGTAATTCCCAGAATAACAAAGTTTCCTGCCAATTTTGAATGATGTCAGAGTAGCTTATCTTTCTTTATAATTCATGCAAGATGGTTTAGCGACTACTGACGTTTAGTTCTCAAGATACTATATTTAAGCTTGTGATTCCAATGGTGCCCAGGCCTTGCTCAACTCTGAGTGGATGTCGATTCACCCGTGGTTTACATAATTAGCAAACATTGCCCTCTCCCTGGCAGTCTGTCAATGGTGGATTTACAACACCCACTTGATGTTCCTCTGATCCAAACACAGGAAATTCATCACTTACCTGTGAATTGTGCACCACTAAAATAAGGTGTCAGTCACAAGTTCCTATGGCCATGTTTTACAACTGGCTTCGACACCTTATTGTTCGCAGTACTAACCTTCATATATTTATGACGTAGAATTATTAGCTTCAGGGACTAGGATATACATGTTATAATCTGCTTATTGTTATGTGGCAGTACCAAAACTGGGTCACTGTGTCTGATTTTTATGCTGAAGTGACTTATTATTTTGAGATTACTATTCATTATACCCTCAGTATCTTGGTCAGATCTGATTTCCATATTTGAGTGATCATTGTATTTGTAACATACTCTATATTATTGATCAAAAAAACATTGGTTGACTCTTCACAAATGACCACTTTGGTGGCCTAAGTGGTTAGAGCATCTGCCTCAGATGCTGGAGGTCATGGGTTTGATCCGTGGCCAAATCAATCAAAGTCTTATAATACTAACAACTGCCTTGCTTCGCCTCACTTGGTATTCAGCATTAAGAGGTTAGTGTTAGGTATGGTTGACCTGGTGTCATGATAATGTGATTGGGTGGGACATGATGCTACATGTCTGTGTCATGATTCCTCAATGCTAGGCATTACTATGAAGTGCCACACTGCAAATATCACAGCGATATGAGTGAAAATTTGTTAAAGCTATGTTAAAAATCTAAATCACACACACCTCACAAATGAAACTGTGTATATTTTGATGCACCTTAATTAGTATTAGGGCATAACCGATTAGCATTTTTCTACCGATTTCCGATTCCAGATTTTGGGCATGAAATTTTTCCGATACCGGATACGATTCGATTAATCGGAAATGCTAAATTCGTATTTTTTTTCTAAAAAATTTCATCTTTCGTTTCCGGGTTTCTGGTATCTGGTTTTGCCGTGTCTAGCATGTTACTTACTTTACCATATCCAGATTCATTTCTGGTTTTCACCCGTCGGTTCAAATAGATTGTCTCACAGCGTGGTTGTGTTGACCATATTGGACTTTTCTGACTTCATATTTAACTTTATTAACGCACTATCGAATGACACGCAGTGTTAGACACAGTGCTATAGAAATTCAACTTTATTATTTTTATTATCCGAATCGGTCATCCCTGCCTTGTCCGACTCCGATTAATTGGAAGTTCATACTATCCGGTGGAATCCGATTTCCGGATCAAAAGTCGGTTATGCCCTAATTAGTATATTGTCATAATATTTCCTTCCTCCACTAGTTAATTTAGTCATGTTTTAGACTCACAGCCAGGTCTGTAAAAGTGTTTGAATTGTGTCGAGTACAGCTTGGATCATCTTACATCATTTATTTTTTTGCAAGGTTGCTCCATTTCAGTCTCTGTATTGACTAAAACATTTGAAATTTATACCAAACAGCTATTTATACCTTGTTAACAATTACAAATTTCATATTATAATATGATATTAATATGATATAATTGCTAAGCTTATGTCATATCTCCAAAACATGAATGTCTCTGAGTTCAGAAGAAGCTAAAGAAAGCTGAATAAAGATGGACAATTCATAAAAAGCATGAAGACAAAAGTGAATAAATCAGTTATTTATATGTATTTTGTTTCACATGTATAATCATATACATGTACTTGGGTGCTGCATTATTTTGTCGCGACACAAGGAATATAACACAATGACTACCAATCATGTTGGTAACCAAGCTTGTATAGTCTAAGATCAGAATTGTATGAAGAAAACCAAGAAGCTTTGTTACATGATTTCCCTGCAGACTTTAAATGCATGATATTTACTCTATATAACCATGGATTTATTATTTTACGTTATGGAAGCAAGTAGATATTATAGTGAATGCTGTAAGTTTACTTTTTAAAAAAATGTTTGAACAGTCCTCAAAATTAAATTGGGCTCCTCTTCTATAAATACTGTGTATTTTTCTGAAAAATGATTACATAATCTACATGAAGCCATGGACACAACAAAATAAAATGTACTACCTTACCAAAGACATTTTAAATATGCCATTCCATTAGATCTTTCTTTATACAAAATTTGACAGGATTACCTTCATATAACATAATTATTTGAAATGTATCAATCAATCAATCAATCCTCTCTGCGCCGTCTGGTGCTTGAGGCAACAGCAAGGGAGCACCATTTCCGTCTGTCGGCAACTATTGCAGGGGCGGTATGATAGGTGAGGCCTCTGGTCTTAAGGTCTCTCTCCACTGTTCGTCGCCAGGTCTCTTTGGGTCTGCCACGGTTCCTTTTCCCCTGTGGGATCCATCTCAGTGCCACCCTTGGTAGTGAGTCAGGAGGCATTCTGCAGACATGGCCGAGCCATCTCCATCGCCGAGTTGAAATGATCTCAGAGATGGTGCTTGCACCCGCTCTGTGCCGAAGTTCCTCATTTGAGATCGTGTTTGGCCAGAAGATCCTCATGATGCGTCGCAGGCATTTGGTTTGAAACACTTCGAGCTTGTGTTCTATGTTCGCAGTGGACTTCCAACACTCTGAGCCGTACAAAAGGACGCTCAACACGTTGCTCTTGAAGATACGGATCTTTGTGTGGACACTGAGGTTTCTTGTCCTCCATTTGGGCTTCAGCATTGCGAAGGTCTGGTTGGCCTTGCCGATTCTTGTGACGACTTCCCTTGTGCTATCTCCATCCGTGGCGACCTTACTACCCAGGTAAGTGAAATCGTCTAGTTCTTGCAGAGGCTGGTCATTGATGGTGATTGGGTTGCCCACTCTAGTATTCTTCCTCAAGACTTTTGTCTTCCCTATGTTGACTCGAAGACCTATGGTATTTGCTGTCTGTACCATCTGTTGTTTCTTCTGTTGAATATCCTGGTGTCTGCTTGCCAGCAACCCGATGTCGTCGGCATAGTCCAGGTCATCCAGCATTGAGGTCAACGTCCATTGTATTCCATGCCTCTTGCCCTCTGTGGTGCGGCGCATGATCCAGTCAATGGCCAGTGAGAAGAGAATTGGAGAGAGAATGCATCCTTGCTTCACTCCGGTTTCCACCTTGAATGGTTCAGTGAGTTGGTTGTTGTGGATTACTCTGCACTCAGAGTTTTCATACAGGGACCTGATGACATTGACAATTTTCTTGGGGATGCCATAATGTCGTAGGATCCTCCACATAGAGTCTCGGTGCAGGCTGTCGAAGGCCTTCTCAAAGTCCACAAAGACCACATAAAGGGATCCATTCCATTCATGAGACTGCTCAAGTATCTGCCTCAGTGTGAAGATGTGGTCGATGCAAGATTTGCCTTTCCTGAAGCCTGCTTGTTCCTGGCGTAGGATGCCGTCCACAGCTGTTGTGATGCGTTGAAGAATGATGCGGCTAAAGATCTTACTGGAGAGGGATAGCAATGTGATTCCTCGCCAGTTGTTGCAGTTTCCCAGATCTCCTTTCTTGGGAAGTTTAACTATGATTCCGGTTTTCCAGTCATTTGGTGCTTTTTCACTATCCCATATCTTTTGGAGAATCTGGCAAAGAAGCTTCGGTGTCTCTGTGTCTTCTGCCTTCAGCATCTCGGAACACACTCCATCATCGCCAGGTGCCTTTCCATTCTTCAGCTTGTGAATGGCCTGCTTGACCTCCTCAACAGTGATGTCGTTGCAATTGATGTCAAGGTCCTCCTTTGCTTCAGGAATGTCAGCGAGTACGGGTGGGTCTGGGCGATTCAGGATATACTCGAAATGTTGCTTCCATCTTTCCATCTTCTCCTCCTCCACTGTGACATAGTTTCCAACTTCGTCTCTCACTGGAAGATCGTGGTGCTGACTATAGTTGCCCTTCAGTTTCTTTGTGTTTTGATACACCGTTTTCATGTCTTTCTGCCCTGCTGCTACCTCTGCCTCCTTGGCTAGCCTCTCTGCGAATTCTCTCCTGTCTCTCCTTGCTGATTTCTTCACCTCCTTGTCTTTTCCTCCATACTCCTGCATAATTCTCTCTTTCAGTCTTGGTGATTTTGAATCCAAAAGTTCTTTCTTAATCTGTCTTCTCTCTTCTATGCGAGTCCATGTCTCTTCTGATATCCACTCTGTCTTCCTATTATTCCTGTAACCTAAAACTTCTTTGAAATGTATACACCATGTAAATTGCATGTGTACTCAAGATGCTAGAAAGCAGTAAAACCCAAGTTCTAAAATCATATCATTGATAACAGTGATTATTGGAAAAATGTGAATCAAGATGTTAGAAAGCAGTACAACCCAAATTCTAAAATCATATCATTGATAACAGTGATTATCAGAACAATGTGTATCAAGATGCTAGAAAGCAGTACAACCCAAGTTCTAAAATCATATCATTGATAACAGTGATTATTGGAAAAATGTGAATCAAGATGTTAGAAAACAGTACAACCCAAGTTCTAAAATCATATCATTGATAACAGTGATTATCAGAACGATGTGAATCAAGATGTTAGAAAGCAGTACAATCTAAGTTTTAAAATCGTATCATTGATAACAGTGATCATCAGAACAATGTGAATCACAAGCTCAGAATAAAAATGTTTTGGGCATAAACCAACTCTCTAAAAATATCGTACTTATTTGGCAACAAGAATTAACTGTGAATTAATAATATTGTAGCTGGTGCAAAGAATGTAATAGGAAATCTATTTCTGTAGCTTGTTTGAAAGCAGATTTGTTTTAATATTTGTCTGTCAGAATATAAACAGAAAATAATTGACATGTACTCTTCTGACGTAGGGATTTGGAAAAGAAAACAAAGCAAACTGTAGTGAAAATAAAGACCTTCACTTAGATCATTTGCATAAATAAATAATGGCATTTCAAAATCAGATATTTTGATGTGTGTGTATGTGTATTTGTGTTAATGTGCAATATTTAGTATAATAATGATTTTGTTGGATTTTGAAACATGAAGTTCTTCATTTATTTACTCAATAATTTGATATCATGCATCAACTTTTGTGTGAAATTCAGGAAATTATGAATAATACTGACTCGAAAATGATATCCAAAACTAAAAAGAGATTTAAAAGTATTTAAACATTTATCTAGGGTCAGATACTAAATTTCACTGATAAACATGCACTGATTAGTGGAGTCAAGCAGAATTAGCTGTGCCATTTGACTAATGGTTTTTCCTTGTTTCTAAATCTAATCTAATATTTAAAGACTTCATTTGAATGTTTTTCATGGCGATTCATGTTACAGTGAATGGTTTTTTAAATATCAAAATCCATATTTTTTTTATAAAATTGGTGTTTCTTGGTTGTATCGTTTTTTTTTCTTCTGAAATGAACTTATGGAGTGAATACATGGTACTAATTTATTTCTCCATCAAATACGTTCCCCAATCAGATTATATTAGGAATCTTAGCCTGCTACCTTACAACCCTACTAAAAAGTGAAAATTATTATATTTTATTTCAAATGATGAAGGGCAATAACTCTTGCTCGTTACTTCCCCTTGGCACCTCCAGGTGTTGCTAGTTGTTAGCTTTGCATCTGTACTAGATAAATAACATCATGCAGTTTATCCTCCAAGAATCAAAGATATCTTTTATGTTTTAATTGACATGTCCTATGTTCATTTTGGATTTATTGTGTGGATTAATAATTCTGCTGTGGGTTGTATGCATTCTTTTTACAACTTCAGAGACTTCGTCCTTTTAAGATCATGTCACACCATGCTGTTGTTTACCTCTAAAATATCATTATGAGTTAATCTGACTTTGATCTTTTTTTGTTTGTTTGCACTGCCTGTAATGTAGTTCCTTTTAGCAAGTTTTTATCATGCTGCATTTATTGCTAATTTATGCAATGTTTTACCTTTCTTTTGCAGTTTCACTAGTAATGTGTATTAAGTTCTTGAAATGTACAAGTTCAGATGCAACACTGACATTTTTAATTTTTTTGATAGTAACAGGGATTATATTTTATATTAGCAATTTACTAACTTGATGAATTACTAATTTATGCTTTGTTGTTCTTGTGTCATTTCAGCAGAATGTCATTTAAATACTATTTATGCAACTTCAGAGCATGGAAGTCTACCATGACTCTTGTTTATATGTATACACTGTCTCTTTCGATTGTACTATTTAAAATTTAAACTAACTTAACATTGCAACTGCAAAATGGTGGATGCACTGATAGATAAAAAAGTGTGAACTGATCAGTTGCTTTAGAAAGAATATACAACAGTAATGTTGATGTCATTGGTGATAATGATAATGATTTTTAGTATTAAAGGTTTTGTTCAGATATCAGGCTTTTTTCTTTGCTGTAACCAATAGTCATAAAGAGGTCATGGACTGAAACCACAAAAAAAGTGTGACATATGAACAATGAACCCTAGCCATTAATCCTCATTACACAGCTTCTTGAACTATAATCAGTGGGACATGTATCTTAATAAATTTTCAGAAATGGTTTTGCCAGTGGATACTGAAATAAGTGTTCACAAGCTGCTGGGAGTGATTGTGTGTCTGAGAAGTCTAATCCCGTACCTAGCTAACCCTGGTCCTAATGATGAAGGCATGAAGGGCAGCTTTGGCATCATGGCAAAGCAGAAGGAAGAGGCAGTCAGCAAGGATCATCTGATGAAGGTAGAAGATGACATTAAATACATTTTGAAACATCAACTCATTTTGTGTAAATTTTGATTTTGCACATATAAATAAACTAAAAATAAACAAACGAGTTGATATTGTTAAACAAAGTTTGCTTGTCACATATAAAAATAAACCTAAAAAATACACAAATGAGTCGATATTATAAAACAAAGTTTGCTTGTCGCATATATAAACCTAAAAATACACAAATGAATCAATGTTGTAACACATTTTGCTTGTTGCATGCCTAAATAACCCAAAAATACACAAATGGGTCAATGTTATAAACAAATTTTGCTTGTTGTGTACCTAAATAAACCCAGAAATACACAAATGGGTCAAAGTTGTAAAACAAATTTTGCTTACTGGTTACCTAAATAAACCCAAAACTACACAAATGAGTCAATGTTGTAAGACAAATTTTGCATGTTACAGATACAATAATAAACTCAAAAATGCACAAATGAGTCAATGTTGTAAAACAAATTTTGCCTGTAGCATATATAAATCAACCCAAAAACGAGTCGATATTGTAAAACATTTTGCTTGATGCATATATAAATAAACCTAAAACTACACAAATAAGTCAATGTTGTAAAACAAATTTTGCCTGTAGCATATATAAATAAACCCAAAAATACACAAATGAGTCAATATTGTAAAATAAATTTTGCCTATAGCATATGTAAATAAATCCCAAAATACACAAATGAGTCAATGTTGTAAAACAAATTTTGGTTGTCGCAAATATATATAAACCCAAAAAAGAATAAATCAATATTTTAAAACATTTTATTTGTCCCTTTTATAAATAAACCTAAAAATACACAAATGAATCAATTTTGTAAAACAAATTTTGCCTGAAGCATACATAAGTAAACCAAAAAATACACAAATGAGTTGATATTGCAAAACACATTTTGCTTTTATCATTGTATCATCATCATCAGATATGCTAAATATATCAGTATCAACCTTTTTCTTAATTTTTGTGAATATTCACTAAAAATTTATGTAATAATTTGTTACTATCATATGCTACCAATTAGATGCACCCATTGCTTAATAACAAGTGAGATGTGTACCTTTATTTTACACCTCAACAACTAAAGTGTCTTGTTTTTCTTAAGTGCATTTTTAAGTACATCTCTTCAAAAACCAGATAAAGAGTGTTGTCAATGATAGCTCAACTGGTTATTGTTATTGTAGGGTTTAACGCCATGTTTCAGCACACAATAGGCTATACATGGCGGCCAATATTATTGGTGGAGGAAGAACCCAGTGAAAACCCCCAGAAAGAACCACCGACCCACGAAAAGATACTGGCAAGCTTTCTCACATATCCACAATGGCTGAATCTGAGACTCGAGCCCATGCAGACAGAGATGAGATGGCAGTCATCTGTAACGGAGAGCGCTTTAGACCACTTGGCCACTCGAGCCCCAGCTCAGCTGGTAGTGCCTTGACTACAATTAAGGAAATCCACAGTTTGAGACTCTGACTGGCACAAATGTTTCCACAGTGACACTAAAATTGTCAAGGTGCAAAACTAAAATAAATTGAGCTTCAGTTGTATCCTAGACTACAGATTATGTGGAAATTATTTTTGTTTTCTTCACTTGTTTCCATGATAAAACTTGTGCATACTTCACTTTTTGTTTATTTTTATTTTCATAGTTATACCAGTTGCTGCTGTATCATTTGGGACATCAAGATCACAACGTTGTAAATGCTTGCCTTGAGGCACTACAGCAATTACTGAGAACACCTCCAACAGAGTTACGGACACTGCTTACCACACTGGGGAGCATAAAAAAGACATATATTTACCAAAAAGACATGGAGGGTGAATCTCTCGTAAGAGGAGGTAAGACTACTTTTTGCAGTGACTGACTATATTCTCAGTTTCTCTTTAATAATCTTAAACTTCCTTTCATCAGTGACTGATGTAAGTAGTACTCTAGGGACTTAACAGAAGTTTATTTTAGATAAAGTAGCAGATGAAATAGTTTGTTGTTGTTGGACTTGATGGCTTGTCAAGGTACTTTTGTACATAAATAATTTTAGTAAAAAGTTTTTTAAACATCAAATAATAAAAATCATTTAATCAACTAACATACTTCATAGAAGTCAGAGGAACCTGTTCCTTCTCTCAAGAAGAATTGTGTGGATAATATTAGATTTCTTTATGCAGTCTGAGATCTGCATTCTCTATATTATTGTATGAGGAAATGGTCCACAGAAAGAAAAACAATCTAGTTTCCAATGTGATGAATTTTCATCCCATTACTGAAATTTGGAAGCTACAAATTTAATTTGATATTGTAGCAACCTTTTTTGCAGTAATTTATTTTCATGTTACTTTGAATGATAATGCAAGTAGATTTAAAAAGTTCCAAAATATAAGTGCAATATACAACAGAGTTCTTTTATTAGTTACAAGGACTTCAGTGCAAGTACTCACCATGAATCTATACATGCTTTCTCAGCCCAATTATCCAGTTATTAAATACACCCAGTTTTTGATATGTTGTTCATGCACTTGAAAATGGCAATGGTAACTGCATTGTGGTTTTGAAATCATTTACTTCACTGTGATTCTTTGATAATGATGTCAGCCATAAATGTCTTTGAGATAAATTAGGGCCATATGGACCATGTGTCTCGGTTTGGATTCTGTACTCTTTCAGGAAGTCGTCATAAGAGCAGATTTATCCACTAATGCATTGTCATGCAGTAGATGGATAGCTTGGGTATTGATGTGCTGGTAATTAGTGTAGTAATGTTTCATAACTTTTGTCAAAGCTTTGGAGAGAAAAAAAATGTCCATTGACACTAGCAGATTCAGGCACAGATACCAGAATGACTGGGCATGGTTTACAGTCCTAGAAAACATCATGAGTTCAGGCTTTTTCCTTTGAAAATTCATTCAATTTAATAATAAGTTATTTTTCATTGAAAACTCCTTGAATTACCTTGAGTTAATAACAACAACACATGACAGCTTGAAGTCCTAGATGCAGATGTAATAATATAAATGAAGAGTGTTTTGATTGTAAACATATAAAATAAGATGGAATGTTGTGTGAGCTTGGATTCAGTCATTTATACAAAGATATACCGGATTAATTTAACAAAGGTTCAAGTGCTCTGAGACTGGTGGAAGTAAACTAAACAAATATGTGACATCTAGTAAACAAGCTTATCAAAAACATGAAGATCATGAAGAAAGCAGTGTTCTGTACAATTCAGAATGGCACATGAACAAAGCATACATGATACCTTTTAACCTATTCAGTGTCCATGATAATTTAATAGGCATTTCAAGTGATGGGTGAATCTACTATAAAGTGGCACCTCTTTTATCTAAAAAAGAAAAAAAAAAGAATTGTTCTAATATACCAGACAAAAGACGTGTTACTGAGAAGGAATGCTTATCAATTCCAAACTCACCATAAGAATGTCACAGCATAGATATGACACTTACTTGAAATAAGAAAAGGAGAAGAAAAGAAAAACCATCAAGAGGAGAAAAAGTGTCTTTCATTGGAGAAATTAGTGATATAAAAAGAAAGAACTGATTCAGACATTTTGAACTAATTAATGCCAATCATTTCTGTGATAAACCTGAGGCAACAGAGAAAAAGTTTTCCGATACAAGCAACCTCTTTAAGGTGAACTGCTAGGGATAGGTCTAATGAAATGGAAAAGTTGAACTGCTAAGGAAAGAGCTCAAAGAAAAGAGCTAATGAAAAGAAAAAGATTTTGAATACTTAACTGAATGAACTAGGAAAAGTTTAAATGTTGAGGTAAAACAAAAAAAAAACAACAGTTATTGCATAATCAAATGTATATATAAATTTTAAAAAATATGACAGTGACTGATGTTGATCACATACATACAAGTGCTTTTTCTCTCTTTTAAAATGATTATTCTTACTCTTATACAAGCAAAAATGTGTGCTTTAGCAAGAATGATAACTAAAACTGTTATATAATGTCAATCAATTCACTCCTCGAATATTGGAAAAGGTCATAAAAAAGTTCTAAAAAAACTCCCAAGGTCTGTATGAACTATGCTGGTCCTTTCTAATGACAGTTTGACTGTGTCCATCAGTTTGTTGTCTCTGCTTGTTTTCTACAATCCCAACTATTTTTTATTTTCTCTCAAGCTATGTTAAAAGAAGTAAATCCAGTTTTCATCATATGTGAAAATCTCATTCAAACTCTGGCCCAGTTTTTATATTTGATGAGTAATAGCTGCTTGACGATTTAAACCCAAGTCTGTCTTATACAAATCTTTTTGATTCTTCAGTATCTTAAATATCGCTCATGAATAAATGACTCAGATTAAAGAAATTACTTTTACTCTGTAGTGAGCATCTTCATCAGCAGACTCATTTCAGCATTCAATTCTCGTTCACCAGTGACAGACAATGGTCTTCCATGACCATCGTTAAAACAATGAAATATTAGCTCAAAATTGTTGGATATGACAGAGTAACATCTCTGAACTTGGTCCAAGTCTGCTTTGAATTCAGTCAGTGAATACCTTAAAAGTGCCTGGATTGTACCATATGCTCTTTGCACAGTAACAGAATTGTTCTCATTATCTGACATTTTTACTTCACTGACATATACCTATTTTATGACACATGCATATATCTCCATGTGTTCAGTGTTGTTCAGATCATTTTATAGAATGCTGTTCATTTGGCATTAAGTTTATTAATGGGTCTAAAGAAATAAAATGTTACAACAAAATATTTAGAACTTTTGAAATACCTATTATATGTCATTTGAGTTCAGCATCTTGTAGACTTTATAGTAAACTAATGTTGTCTACTTCTTTGAATTCTGTTCTTGCATGAGATGAGAAGGGCTGCATTGATCTCATGATTTTGTTAGAGTTCCATAACAATGGTCAGACGATATTCTGATTTTGATGAGTCCCATTCTGAAGGGCTTGTATAACCCATATTTGTTTAGAGTTCCGTCAGTATTAAGAGTTATGTCCCTTGACCATCGCAGAGTAGCTATCCAAATTAAATGCTACACTATCATTGATATATTCTGTTTGATTTAAGTCATGTATGCTGCAAAACTTCATTTAAAAGATCTTGAAGATTCTGACCTTGTTGTACAGTCTTTCTCTCACATCATTTTAGATTTGGCAGTCTAATTGCTTGTGAACACACTTTCAACATTTTATTTTCAGATAAATTAGCTGTCATGCATTCTTTAATTTGACTTACATGACCACAGTGGTCAGTAGATATGGCCATGTTTGACTTGAAATAGTCATTCCATTTTGACCTGTGCATATTCAAAAAATCAATGCCATGATATGCAGTATGATATGTAGTAATCAGATTATAGCTATATGTATTGGTCTGGAAAAATTGGCATATTGCAGTATTGAACATTATAAGAGTCTGCAAGCAATGCACACATCTTGAAAACTGAGACTAATGGAAATTCCAGATGATAGCTTTGTACATAATTTTCAGAAAACGGGCTCTACTCCATACAATGCCATACTTTTTGTTACCTTGTTTAACATCGTTTGTGGAGTTGCATTGATAAATCATTTCACTTCAAATGTATTGCTTTGTAGTGCATCAGAAATTACTGATTTCACCATATACATATATTTGCAGAAGGAAATTTAGTGATTACATCTTGTATCTCTAATTTCTCCAGTTGGTGAACACACTATTAATAACAATATTAGCTGTTTTCACTCTATATACTGTCAAGCTTCACAGACCAAGAGTTTCGATGAATTTGATGATTGGCAGATTTGTAATCATATTTCTGGAATTATTACTTAGGTTATTTTTCATTAGCTTAAAATGTCAATTTGATTTTGAATATTTTAATACCATCAATATTTGCTTTGCTTCAGTGAAATAAAATGTATTGTGAAGTTTTATCTTACAACGTCAATGACGAATTTTAGACAAGAGAGAATTTTACCATATTTTAACAAATTTATTGCTTCTGGTTGTTGTGATTGCAAATGACATGATAGCAGCAACTTTATGTTTTGAAATTTTATTTCAGCTTCTCAGACATGGGCATTTATGTCTTATGTATACATTTCAAGTTATTTGTTTTACAGTTCCATTGAAAAGAGAGTGTTGTAGCTTTTTGCTCCATTTTCCAGTTGATAGGCTATACATGGCAGCCAGTATAACTGGTGGAGGAAAATTCTCAGAAAACCACAGCAAAAATCAGTGACCAATGGGAATGCTTTGCTATACATAGCAGCCAGTATAACTGGTGGAGGAAAATTCTCAGAAAACCACAGCAAAAATCAGTGACCAATGAGAATGCTTTCTCACAGACCTACATTGGCTAAGCATGAAATTTGTACCCAGATGGTCAGAAGTGAAATGGTAATGATTAGTAAAGGTGATCACTTTAGACCACTCAGCCAGAACATGACAAGAGAGAACATGATGGCTAGTTTTATTTGGCATGAAATGAATGCTATCATGCAATTCTTCTTTTTTCATCACAGAGGTTACTGCAGCTTCCTCAGCAACATCTCTACCCAGTTTGTCAGAAGATACAAGCTTGGATGACGAGTCGGAGATATATCCAACAAACCAGTCAGAGAACTCGTCTGAGGTATCGTCAGCCTATGTTTCTGACCTTGATGTTTCTTCACTACCATCAACAGTGGAATCTTTTGAAGACACAGCTGAAAATCAGGCATCAGTTGATGAAGGGATGCCGGAAACAGGAGTTATCTTGACCACAGAGTCAGATTACACAGGGATAGAAATTGGCGAAGTAACAGATGGAAAGTCGGAGAGATCAAACTTGTCAACTGTGAATAGTGTCAGCCAGGAAACTTTATTAAGCATTCAGAGCTTGAGTCCTAGTCACAAACCGATGCAGACAATTGGTGTAAACCAGGACCTCAATGGTAATCCAGAACTACCAGACGAAGATGACATAAGTGAACCCACCTCCCCATTTCCAACTCTGACCACTGTTGACCCACTAGAAGATTTAGTTTCATCTCTTGAGGACAGCATTCCATTGTTGCATTGTGTGCGATTAATATGTAGCAGATTTTTATTGGCAGGACAAACTCATATGCTTCTTCCAGACAGAAAGGTGCGTGTTAGTGTGAAGGCCTTAGCACTTGGTGTTATCAGCTGTGCAGTGGGAATTAAACCAAGCATCTTCCTGGAGTATCTTTCTTCCGATGGTAATAAAACCCAAATTTTCCTTTGTTTTGTATTACATAAATTTTTGTTATTGATTTGCATTGTAAAACTGCAAATTTCAGTCCATTTTAGAATGTGCTATAAATCATGTTTTCATGCCTTGCCTTGATTTTTTAAAAGTAAATGTCTCCAAAAAATTACTCCTTTTTAATTTCTTCCCTACATTTTTCTTGCATAATATACCCTGTTTCATCATGCGAAATAATAAGCTGGATTACAAGTAAATTGTATTGTTCCCATTGTGTTTAAGTAAGAGGTCAAACAGTATATTTTTTCCTTTGACTAAATATTCTGATTGGCCTTTTTTTTTTTACTAAAAATAATTTATAAAATCGTTAGAGAAGGTCCTGAGAGTGATTATACACTTTTTGGCCAAAACTGTTTTGGATAATAATTTTTTGAGATCTCTTAGTGAAGATTTCTTTGGATTTTAATTTTGTTTTTAAAAATTGGTTAACTTTGTCAAAATGTGGCCTTACTCTCCATCTTATTGTAGGATACAAATGTATGTCATTGTCGACAATATTTAGATCATTGTTGTTTATTTGATTCTTTTTTTTTAAAGAAACAATTGTGCAAGTTATCAGGATCAGTATTTTGTCAATTCCATTGATTAAATTTGATTCGAAATGCAAGCTTATTTAATTGATATGTAGTTTTGAATAATACTGTCAATTAATGCATTAATCTTTGTTTAACATTAACATTAACATAAATATTTGACTCTTTCTGTCCTGCTGGTAGCTGGAAGCCAAGCATTGAGGGACATCTTGCTTTATGCCACTCACCCAGACCCTCAGCTAAAGGGTAATACCAGTGTTATTATTGGATCACTGGTCAGCACAGTCCTAACAGAGAGCAGAGAAAATTTCTCAACTTGGGTCCGGCTTAACAGGGCCAAAGACGGGGGTATGTAAAATCATCATTTTGGTTCTTAACAAATGCAGATGGCAGCTTAAAACCAGAGATCCTAAGATGGCTGTATTTGCTGGACATGATGGACATTGGTCAGAAGGTGTCCATAATTATACCATGCACTTGTTTGGTCAATATGTTTTCGTAGTTGTTTGTTTAAACACTCTTTTGCCACAAAGCACAAGACAATAGATATGTGAAAAATTATTTCCTGCACTCATAAAATCTATATAAATGAATGAATATAAATGAATGATTGTCCTGGAACATGGTCTATAGATATTGCATCAGGCTTCTACATCACGTGATTTGTACAGATCAAGTTCTGTGATATTGTCATGCCAGTCTTAACTATCCCTGTATGCACATCTATTCATTTTCCCACTCACTGCAGTTGAATTTCTATTGACAATGTATATTTGAATCTTTCTGAGACCAAATTTCTTGATAGTGATAAAGAACACTCCCTTTTTTAATTTAGTCCAATAGCTTTCCCATTTTGTTCCAAACTCAGAATGTTTGACAGTATTTTGCACTTTTTGCAACAAACTATTCATTCATTAGCAATTTGTAGTTATTACTTGGAATACTCAGTGTTTACAAAAGAAATAAGCTTGTCATGTGATCAGCTTTTTTCCTTCATATAGGTGCCTGGTTCAGTGCATTTCTTAATCTTTGTAAGTTGTAAATATTATACTTACATAACATATGAGTTCAGAACATTCAAGGCCCAGTCTTGTTTTCAATTAGATTGGAATTTTCTGTTAGAATGAATCACATCTTGGTTAGGTGAAAATGTATATAAATAGGGAGTAGATAAACAAAATAATTATACCTATTTTAGGACAGTCTGTGTGAATCCATTGTGATCAGAATGTACAGTTGTGTTTAAAATTTAAAATATTAATTAGAATTAATAAAGTGTTCATTCATTTTATATTTATTTATATTCATTACTTTGGATTATTGTGAATTCATTCAGAGACATTCATGACTGTTGGAATTAGTTCAGAACATTCTATATTTTTGGACAGGTGATAGGACATTTAGGACTATTTTATGATTTAGTTCACAATTCTGTGTCTCTTGAATTTTCATCTTTTTGTGGAACAGAAATAGATTGCTTGTGGATTTTATTTACAATAGTTAGTTTCACTTTCTTTCTATTTCATATTTTATGACAGAGTTATAACAGTTAGCATGGGTTGGGCATATCAGAGTTCATAGTTTTCTCATTTATTTTGTGAATATGATATCAGATTATGTGTACTGATGTAAGGTAATGTGTTGAATGGAAACACAGTATTTCAAGTATATAACTTTGAACAGAAAAAACCTTTTACCTGTACTGTTTACATATATATATATATATATATATATATATATATATATATATATATATATATATATAAGAAAATGGGATTCCAGTCTACATGCAGAAAGCCTGAAGGTAAAATGTAAGAGAATAGGTGCGAGTGTGCAGTGTGACAAGAAGAATTCACATCTGGATGTGTATGTGTTAAGAAAGACTTAGAATTTCTGTATCTGACTTGGGTTTTTTCAGAATCCTTGACAATAGACAAGCTGATTGAGGTATTGCTGTGCATTACTGAAGATCAGTCCTCAGTTGCGGCTCGATTGGCACTGACAGCTTTGAGAGCATGTCTTCCCCAGCTACTGTACAGTGTGCACAGTGAAGTGGGACTGCGAGCCCTTCTCAGACTGATCAACGTCACGAACAACCCTTACTGGCTGGTCAGGGTAGGTTAAACACTGATGTTGCTAAATAGGATAAATTAGGCATTATTACCTGAAAACCATGAGACTTTGTAGCTTTAAAAAATATTGAAATGGCATTTTATAACGGTAATTTGCTTAAAGTCAGATTCATAAAATTATCTGAATTTTCGTAATTTCATCTTTAATAGCTTCCTTTATTTCAGTGACTTAAATGCTCAGCAAGTTTCCTTCTAATTTGATGGCTTTCAGCTTCAGATTGAGTTTTTTTTAATACTCAGTAAGTATAAAGAATTTGTGACCTAATTTCCTATAGAATACATGATAATGTTTTCTCTAGGAATATTAGAGCTGCCCTAAAAAGACAGGTTGTAATTGGCAGATTGTCTTAGACACTGGATGTAAAACATTGATATCTTGATCAAAATCCTAAAGCTCTGATTATAAGAGTCAATTTTAAGAAATTTGAAATAAATTGTGTTTGTGCTGTTTTTATTTTTAATGTAGCTTCAGTCATATTGCTATGATGTCTGCAGTGTGGCTGTTTATATGGATGTTTATTACTGCGACATGCAGTAAACATGTAGCATCATGTCCCACCCAGTCACATTATCTTGACACCAGACATGCCAGTCCGAACACTAATGTCTTAATCCTTAGTGCCATATGAGGCAACCACTATTATCATTTTTATAAGTCTTCGGTATGACTCAGTGGGGTTCAAACCCTCTTCCTCCTGCAGCCAAAGTGGACACTAACCATCTAGGCCACTGAAGTGGTTAATCTGTTGTAAAGAAATAAACATTAGGAGTTTACATTATCATCCATAAAGACTTTATGTTTGGGCTTTCTAATTTTACTTAGTTACCTCTTGCCATTGAAGTTTGGATGAAGTTGTATAGAACTTTGTTATGCCTTGAATATCTAGGATATAGTCACATCTACACTTATTGCACTTTATATTTGATTGCATCTAATGGAGAGTCACTCAACCATACCAAATTAGGTCACTGTCCTAATTTTCATGCTTCAGTTGTTTCCTGTTCATTTGTTGCATCCTCAGTATCTTAGACCATGCTCTCATGAAAATTAATACTTCACTGAAAATGATTCGGCCAAAATACTAGGCAGGGTCAACCAAGTTTCACAATTTAGTTATTACGAGATTACTTGAATATTTTGGCAAGAAGTGATCCTATAGAATGGTCCTACATGTGATTATAATGTTAAACTTCTTATAAACCACTGGTCCAATTTCAGTCGAATTTGGCGTGAAGAACTTTGAAATTTTTACCAAAGATGCCAATCTGCCATTAAATATGGTCACCTCATACTAAAATTAGAAGAAAAATTGTCTTTTTTAATTTTTTTCCTACAGAATATAATCAGACCACATATCTAACCAATTCTCTCAATTTGTACTTCGCTATTCATTTTACCTTCAGTACTTTATTTCAGCAATACAATACTTGTGAAACTTTACACGTTGATGCATCTCAGATAGAGTATCTTGTCTGTTAATGTAACCAAATTTTTAGGCTTTAGTAACTTTTTAAATTTTCATTTATATGTAAGCTGTGCCTTCTTGGACCCAATATCATCTGCTCTAACATCTAAACTAACAGTGTTAATTCCAGAAATGGGTATCAAAGGACTCAACCAGTCAGAAAGTTGGACCATTAATATAAAATAAATGGGTAACATATTCTTACCTGATTTTTGTTTATTCAAGAAAATTCAAACATATGTCAATATCAACATTCATGGCCATGCTCCTTATATACTGGGATTTAAATTCTGTATGCTTTAGTAACCATTCCTGACATGAATTTATTGTGGGCATTTGAGTCAACTGTATTTCTGCCCTTTATACTACTTTGGAAATGCATGTTAAAACAGCATTATTTTTCCAGAAGATTTACATTTTCTATCCATGTTCATTGATCATGTGCTCTCTGCTGGTGCCCATTCTATGCTGGTGCCCATTCTAATCAAAATCAGTTAGACATTTCTGTCAGCTATTGAAATTGATCACATTAGGCTTCTCTGGCAATGATCTATTAATTTCTGTGTCTAAAATCAATGGTTATATTCATTTCTCTGTTAATTTCTGTGTCTAAAATCAATGGTAATATTCATTTCTCTGTCTAAAATCAATGGTTATATTCATTTCTCTGTTAATTTCTGTGTCTAAAATCAATGGTTATATTCATTTCTCTGTTAATTTCTGTGACTAAAATCAATGGTTATATTCATTTCTCTGTTAATTTCTGTGTCTAAAATCAATGGTTATATTCATTTCTCTGTTAATTTCTGAGTCTAAAATCAGTTTTTATATTCATTTCTCTGTTAATTTCTGTGTCTAAAATCAATGGTTATATTCATTTCTCTGTTAATTTCTGTGTCTAAAATCAATGGTTATATTCATTTCTCTGTATTTTCTGGTGTCATTTTTGCACACACTATAGCGGAAGCTCAATACCAAAGATAAAAAGTAACAGTCAGTGGCACAGCCCTCAAATTAATACCGTACTCACAAAATTTGATGTTTAGATGCGTCTCAACGGGAACAACTCCAGCATACCAAACGTGTGTCACTGAGACCTATTATTTTAGTCCTGCTTGGCTTTATTATTATCAGTTATTTCTTCCATATCTATTTTGCCTACACATGAAAATGTAAAATGCATCACAGGAGTGTAACTGAATCATACTTAAAATAGGTCACTACAGTCCACTTTTCATGCATGAGTAATTTTTTTTCTTCCTTCAATCCTGCCTCTAAATTGTAAGCTTTTCTAAATGTGCTCTTGTTGGTATAGGATATGTGATACTGGTTAAATACCTTGATTCTAATTTTCATCGAAATGGACGTTATGAAGTTACTTTTTGATGGGATTTTGCATAAGAAAAGTTCTAAATATAATTAGAAAATACTTGTAACTTAAATTATATACATAAATTGCATCAGTAACAAGAAATTTGTAAGTATGTATCATCTTTAATTCATGGCTACTTAGACACAAGACATCATTGTTTTCTCTTTTGGTCATTTTGTTTCTTATATAGGATTCAGTTTCCATATTTAAAAAAAATTTTTTTTGCGGTTTTGAGATTCAAAAATATTTCAGTACTTAAATTTGTATTTTTGGGAACATGTCTGACTGTATCTACAAATGATCATTGCTCATTGACTCTGAATAGACTCCAGCCATGAAATCTAAAAATATTAATACCCTATAAAAAGTAGTGAATTCATAGTCGGGAATTTAAAATCATAACTTTGTTATTGTTTACATTTATTAAAATTTCATGTATTTATATATTACATTTAGGTAGAGTTGCTGGAGCTTCTACAGACCCTGGACTTCAAGGTTGTGGCTTATCTGGAATCCACATGTGTTACCGTCAACAGAGGACCTCATCATTATCTTGGGGTAAGTGGACCTTGCGTGAGAATCTCTCTTACATTTTTAGTCAGTTATAAGTTTGTCATGTGATATTGCCAGAATAGGAAAATAATTAATTAGGGATTATGTCTTTCTTTGTTCATCCCACTTTAATTAAAGCTTAAGATAGTGGTCAATTTGTAAAGCTGTACCGATTAATCGTCCGTACTCATAATAGGGCCAATTATTAGAACAATCGGTATAATCAGTATCGGCAGAAATAATCTGTGCCGATGTAAAAAAAAATAAAAATAATAACAAATTTCTAAAATATAAATTCAGTCATAACATTCATCTTGAAATATCTTCAAGTTTTAAATCAGAATTAAATACAGTCCTTCCCGTTTATATTGACATCACTTATATCGACCAGCCGTCTATGTCAACAAGAAAACAAAGTCCAAGTCTCTTGGTCTACTATTACTACCAAATTGTCATGCTTATGTCGATGTCAAGATAAAAGATCAACGTACATGTCGACAGAAGCCCTTGGTCCCAGCTTGAACAAATCCTTTGTTTTCTAATAATTTATGTCGTCAAGTTGCCAGTTCTAACCCATACTTTGTTTAACAATTAATTGATCTTGCCGCCAGGCTTTAATGTCGCGGTCGGATAAAAAAAAAAAAAAAACGCCCATGACTTTTGTTTGGGCCTATAAAGCCGGCCACTCGCGGCAACTTAAACGAAGTGAAATCTTATCAATTCTAGCATTTTCCAAAGAAAGCACAGAGGTATAGCTAGGATTTTAAGACTAGGAGTTCAAGATTACCACCAGTAAACGTTGCAGTCCCCTACCAGAAGCAAATTGGGCATACCTGAAATGGCTATATTTCCATACGAGTAGAAACAGCGGTTGCCATTGAGTTTAATTTTCAAACTTCTTTACAGCACTGACATGTAGCCCTTGTTTCTCCAATAGAGTGAGAGTGAATTGTCATGTCAAGATAAGGTCTTATTCTAAGCACTGAGTTAGGCATCATACATAGTGTTCCACGTGAAATGTCAGTTCGACCAACTTCTAACACTGTTGAATTTCATTACAATATTCACCAATTAGCCGTTTAACCCTTCTTGTTAAAATTTGCAAACAGCATTTTGTCTAACTCTCAACATGTCTTGATTTTGAGGTCACAAGCACTACTTAGATTGCTACACTTAGAAATGAAAACAATAATGAAGGTAAAAGTTATTCCTTTGATGTACACTTTTTTTTTTTTACACAAGTACATCAATGGGTCATTCTACCTCTGAAATCAGTCATATCACACATTTTCTCACCACACTGCAGCTAGTTCAGTCTTTGATCTTGCCACCTATCTTGTGGGTCATGTTCTTCAGATGTACTCTTAAAATGACAACATGTACATCTGTGTGTCTTTCAGCCACTGAATTTTCTGATTGTAAATGGCTAAAATAATCAATTGATAAAGACATTTTCCCACTCAACAGGTGGTCAAAGCAGGCCCTTAAATTTGCTCTCCAGCAATTTGATGCGTATTGAGAACTCCTGTATACGTTATTCTCTGAATCCCAGATATAAAAAAGCGTCCAAATATGCCTGATTACGTTTTTCCGAGACCTTTGAAAGTGATCGGTGCTTAAAGCAAGTTTTTTTTGCTGTGAAAGTTTTGTTTTTTACTTTATTTACATTTACGATGGCTACCAACAGCAGTGTAAAACGCAAATTAAATTTACAGTCTCTGGAAACTAAATATCTGGCTGTTAAGGAAATTGAGGGCTGAACATCTCGCAAAGAGGTCTGTGAAATTTTTTCACTTAAAAATATCACCCGTTCAGGAAGGATGAAAGCTGCTAAGTCTATAAAGAAAGACTACGTTGAACGTAACTGTGCTCCCCAAAGGAAGAAGCAAAAGACTGCTACATTTGAAGACATGGAGGAAGCCACAAATTAATTCAATGAAACATTTGCGAGAAAACTTAGTGTGGAGAACTTCACTGCAACAAGTGGTTGGTTCAGTCGCTTTAATGTTCGTCATATCATCCGATACAAAAGTATTTGTGGAGAATACATGTACTGTTGACAGCTTTTCATTTCCATGTGAATAGCACCATCCCCTTGCTAGCCTCAATAAGATGGGAAGAGACTGACCAAAATCATGGCCAATTTAAGTACATGAAGATGTAAATAACAACTTTTCAACCATGTGCTAATGCCGACATTGAATATTGTACTGTTTTTCGTATCAGGATGTGATCAGTGCAATATTTTATTGTGGATTTTATTACACAAAGGTAACCAGAATATAATTTGTCAATATACAGGTGTATTTCACACTGATTCTTTCTTCATGTACTCAAAATTTCCATTTTTTTTCTCAAAGTGTAAATGCTACTCACTGACAACGGGTCACTCTTTGCAGATGAATATTAACTTTTCTCTTTTAAATCAATGATATTACTTTATAACAGTTTAATAACTGTCAGGTCACCGAAAGTTATTTTTTTAACTTGCCTGTTTTAGGACACAAAAAAAATTATTGTTTCATGTACCAAGATTTACATTCATTACAGTAGTTAACAAAAAGACCTAAAACAGTAAAGTTTAGACATTGGTCCGCGGATAAGTCGACTGCCCCCCCCCACTCCCTTATTCCAGGCCTTTATTTTTTCCTAAATTATTCAGCTTATACGCGAGTATATACTGTGATAATGAAATATTCTGTCTCATAATCGGTATCACAATTTTATATGCGGTATTGGCATAAGCAGCAAAAAGTGACATCAGTACAGCTCTATCAATTTGGCATATATACATCTGTCTATTCATCCATCTGTTGATCCATCCATCTGACTGACCATATGTGTGTCTATCCACACATTAGAATAAAGGGAATGTTAAATGTCTTTAGTTTATGCTTAGTGTACAAGTTTTTTAATTTCTGGTTAAATAAAAGTTTGGTTTGACAACATGCATGTTCTTATTCTGGTATAAATAACTTCTGAATCTTGAGTGGATCATTTAATCCCAAATCTGAATCTTGAGTGGGTCATTTAATCCCAATCTGAATCTTGAGTGGGTCATTTAGTCCCAAATCTGTATCTTGAGTGGGTCATTTAGTCCCAAATCTGAATCTTGAGTGGGTCATTTAATCCCAAATCTGAATCTTGAGTGGGTCATTTAATCCCAAATCTGAATCTTGAGTGGGTCATTTAGTCCCAAATCTGAATCTTGAGTGGGTCATTTAGTCCCAAATCTGAATCTTCAGTGGATCATTTAGTCCCAAATCTGAATCTTGAGTGGGTCATTTAATCCCAAATCTGAATCTTGAGTGGGTCATTTAGTCCCAAATCTGAATCTTGAGTGGGTCATTTAGTCCCAAATCTGAATCTTGAGTGGGTCATTTAATCCCAATCTGGATCTTGAGTGGGTCATTTAATCCCAAATCTGAATCTTGAGTGGGTCATTTAATCCCAAATCTGAATCTTGAGTGGGTCATATAATCCCAAATCAGAATCTTGAGTGGGTCATTTCGTCCCAAATCTGAATCTTGAGTGGGTCATTTAGTCCCAAATCTGAATCTTGAGTGGGTCATTTAATCCCAAATCTGAATCTTGAGTGGGTCATATAATCCCAAATCAGAATCTTGAATGGGTCATTTCATCCCAAATCTGAATCTTGAGTGGGTCATTTAATCCCAAATCTGAATCTTGAGTGGGTCATTTAATCCCAAATCTGAATCTTGAGTGGGTCATTTAATCCCAAATCAGAATCTTGAGTGGGTCATTTAATCCCAAATCTGAATTTTGAGTGGGTCATTTCATCCCAAATCAGAATCTTGAGTGGGTCATTTCATCCCAAATCTGAATCTTGAGTGGGTCATTTAGTCCCAAATCTGAATCTTGAGTGGGTCATTTAATCCCAAATCTGAATCTTGAGTGGGTCATTTAGTCCCAAATCTGAATCTTGAGTGGGTCATTTAGTCCTAAATCTGAATCTTGAGTGGGTCATTTAATCCCAAATCTGAATCTTGAGTGGGTCATTTAATCCCAAATCTGAATCTTGAGTGGGTCATATAATCCCAAATCAGAATCTTGAATGGGTCATTTCATCCCAAATCTGAATCTTGAGTGGGTCATTTAGTCCCAAATCTGAATCTTGAGTGGGTCATTTAATCCCAAATCTGAATCTTGAGTGGGTCATTTAATCCCAAATCTGAATCTTAAGTGGGTCATTTAATCCCAAATCTGAATCTTGAGTGGGTCATTTCATCCCAAATCAGAATCTTGAGTGGGTCATTTCATCCCAAATCTGAATCTTGAGTGGGTCATTTAGTCCCAAATCTGAATCTTGAGTGGGTCATTTAATCCCAAATCTGAATCTTGAGTGGGTCATTTAGTCCCAAATCTGAATCTTGAGTGGGTCATTTAGTCCTAAATCTGAATCTTGAGTGGGTCATTTAATCCCAAATCTGAATCTTGAGTGGGTCATTTAATCCCAAATCTGAATCTTGAGTGGGTCATTTAGTCCCAAATCTGAATCTTGAGTGGGTCATTTAATCCCAAATCTGAACCCTGTTTTGAGTCATAATCCTAAATCTGGTATGAACACCATCTGAAATCTAAGTGGGTCATTTTAACCCAAGTCTGAATCCTGAATGGCTCATTTTATCCCATGTCTGAATCCTGTTTTGGGTCATTTAATCCTAAGTCTGGTATGAACACCATCGGAATCCTGAGTGGGTTATTTAATTCTAAGTCTAGAGAGTGAGGGCTTTAACAAATCTGTGAAATCCAGCAGATCTGTGTGACATAAATACATATACAAATTGCTTTTTTATTAAAATATTTTAGTGGGGATGCTGTTGCTGTACTTTTCATGGGTGACACACTCTCCCAAAATTTGATGTGTTGGATGTACATGATGGTCTCAGAAATAAGCCATCTATGATGGTCTGTGAAGAAATTAATTATATCTGTTATTCCTGACTGTGGAGAATAAAACCCATTAGCAAGTACTTTAGTAAAAATATCTTTTTGGGGGGTCTGAATGTGGAAGAATTAAACCCATTAGCAAGTTATTTAGCATAATATCTGTTTTTATCTGAACTTGTTCAACATAATTTCATTCTTTACTATGAAGAAATAACACCCACTCACAAATTGTGTAGCACAAGATCTGTTATTTCTGACTATGGAGAAATAACAACCACTCACAAGATGTTCAGCACAATATCTGTTTTTTATGACTGGAGAAATATCAACAATTAGCAAGTTGTTTACCATAATCACTGTTATTTTTAATTAATAAAGCATCCACCAAATGTTTGAAATGTAAAACATAAAGTAACACAGACACTGAACCATCCTTTAAACAATTCACACTCTAGAATACACAGATGTCATTGTGAAGTAGACCAGTTGAAAATATTCTTTTAGTTTTATCATTATTTCAGTTTCATTGAGCACATAATATGCTCTGGTAAAACTTTTTGCTTTCATTTATCCTTGAAAATGTAGGATAATTAATAAGTATACTTATTACATAATAATTTACTTATTGCATAATATTATACTTGTAATATGAGATGCTGCATAATTGTTTCACTGTGACCGTTAAACTATCTTGAATGCCATGACTTTGTGAAATCTGATGTTGATACATGAATACAACTACATGAAAGCATTTTAGTGCAAGAATTTTGACTATATATATATATATATATATATATATATATATATATATATATAGTGCTGCTCTCTCTTTATAGAGACTGGACCTGCAAAATCACTTGATACACAGTGTCTTCATCCGGTGTCTGGCAGATGAGGACATGCGAGTCAGGAAAAGTGCTGCTCTTGCTTTAGTCAGGTCTTGTTCCAGTTTCATTAGTAAACTTGTGAAGACGTACTGAAATGGAAAATTTATGTTCATGAAAATTATTTGGATGCTGATTATTATTTAAGAAAGCTGACAGTCCAGAAATCAGTCTATAAACTTAGAACTTGTAATGGGTTTTTTTATTTCAGAAAGTAGAAATTATCTGCTAAGCACTAAACAAGCCCCTATTTTTTTTTTAATGAAAGACGAGCCTATCTAATTACAATTCTAACAGAAGCTTTTCTCCAAAGCAAGCCAAATTAATAATTCTGATCTACTGAGACCTTCTCAGAAGGATTTAAAAACTAGCAGTGTAATACTGGCCATCATTACATATTATAAAAATAATTAGTTTTTCTAATTATGTCAAAATCTAAGTCTTTAGTACAAACCTGGACCTGACCGGTAAAACATTTGCTAACAAAAGTATTAGATTGTGATAACCATTAAGTACAATTTCTGCATGAAAATGGATAAATTTCATTTCTTAAGAGGCACAATTGCAAACCTCAAATATAAATCAAAATTTTAGAGGTCATTTCATCACACAAAATATCTACTTACTCATCTGCCATCAATGTGTCAAACATTATATAGGTGAGACTGAAAGGGAGATCTAAGTGAGATTAAAAAAACGCTTGAAGAATATATATAATTATAAAGATTACCCAGTGTCTAAACATTTTAACTCCTCTGACCTCAAAATAGATTGTGTTATACATCAGATAATAGAATTTATTATTATCTGAGCCAGAACTTTTTAGTAACACCATTTATCAGAAAGATAGAGAAAATATTTGGATACACCAATTACACTGTACAGCCAGTTTAATTTATTTTGTATCTTCCCATTAACCCTTTGAACCCTAATCTCCCCCATATTTCGGCACAATAACCAGAGCCTCCCCGGCAATTTTTGACAATTTTATAAAAAGTAACATTTTGCAAAATAAAAGTAATATTATGCCTTAGAATGATAATCCACTATGATATAACAGCAAATATCAAATTGTCTCTTTTCAAACATGCTTATAAAATGCTTTATGTAACAAACTGTCTCGAAATTTCGTTCATGTTGTACCATTCATGCAAGATCTATATTTCACTGACCATCTAGCGAATAACATAACACAGGCCGGTATACCGGCCTGTCAGGTTATGACGGTAGATAGCTAGGCTGGTATACCGGTCTTTCAGGTATATACACCATTACAACCGGCCGGTAAACCGGCCTGTCAGGTTCAAAGGGTTAAACATGTTCTGGCCCCAGTCAGAATGCTGGAGTTGTAAACTTTATTGAGGAAACACTATCCTCTGTTTGCTGCCCATGTGTTTTATTGATTATGTCAGAAACCATGATGCAGATGCACTGTTACACGATTATTACACATTTGAATGGATTACTGATGTGTTTTTTGTGTGGCATCATTTAAACATCGCCAATCATTGGTATAACTCAATAAAATTATACACATTGGTATCAGTAGTGTCATGCCTTATTTGCAGAAGAATCTTGAAAAGAAAAGATCTGATTAGGAAAAACAACACTGCTCCAAGTATACCAGTGGAATGGAAACCAGTAGCAAGCCAATTATAAAAATGGATACAATCAAGGAGCAGTTTTTACCAGATCACCCTGATTATAAATCCAAAACAATTTTTATACTACTTCTCATGAAGAAGACATTCTTGAAGACCCTTGGATTCCAACAATTGATTAAAATATCATACCATTTGATACATTTGGAGTCAATTTAGTATGCATCAAACTCAATAAGCAGCTTTGGAATACTAAGATGCCATCTGATAGAGTATATGACAGTTTCATCTTTCATCCTTATGTCATCCCTGTAGATAACCACATAATCCCATCAGGTTTAAAAATATATACTATCAGTATGGTATACCAGCAGATATGAATACTAAGATACCATCTGATAGAGTATATGACAGTTTCATCTTTCATCCTTATGTCATCCCTGTAGATAACCACATAATCCCATCAGGTTTAAAAATATATACTATCAGTATGGTATACCAGCAGATATGAATACTAAGATACCATCTGATAGAGTATATGACAGTTTCATCTTTCATCCTTGTGTCATCCCTGTAGATAACCACATAATCCCATCAGGTTTAAAAATATATACTATCAGTATGGTATACCAGCAGATATGAATTCAACTGATAAACTGTATAATAGTATGACAGTCTTATGCATAGCATTGCAGAAACAAGCTTTATCTACAATATAAAAAACAAAACATTTGTAATCTAATTAAAAATTTAAAAGAGTTTTGTAGCCATTTGTTTTGTTCATACCCCTATTTCAAACATAGTTTTCTTTAATTATGTTTTATCTGCCATTTTATCTAAACCCTGACTGCAAGGAAGTGGTATCATTTGAAACCCGGATGTTGCAGTAATAGGTCTCCTTGATACAATTGTTATGTGACCTAACATGTAGCAAAACATTCAACACCAACGACAAAAGGTTATATAAAAGTCTTATATTTAAATTCCATTGTATTGTCAGAATCATTTTGGTTAACTTCAGGCAGTTTTAATCCATTATTCAGGGATTTATGACTAGACAGTTTGTTTCATATCATCATACTGGTTATTTATCTTTAAAACAGGCTCATTTGCACTTTTAACTTCATTACATATCCTTTTATTGCTAGATAAAATGGCAGACTAATCAACTACATCAACAATAATGAATGTATGTAATGAATGTTTTAATTCACAACTCCTATTAAATTCAGCGACATGTATCAAAACATTTTATGAGATTGAAAACACTCATTTGTATTGATTTAATTATTTACCCAGTAGTTATTATGGATCAGTCTCCTGTAAGTTTCACATTTACAAAAAATATCATAATAAACACCACCTGTGGATACTAAATGTTTGGTACATCAGTCAAGTTTTGAATGAGATTAGCATGGTGGTTAATTGCTAGATGCAAATGCCTTTAATTTTGCAAACACACCAAAGAAATCTCTTGAGTTTTATTATTAGCAATTAAAACTACTCACCTTAAAATTGCTGACATGCATCAAGACATTTTGAAAAGCCAATTGCTTAGAGTCTGCATGCTTACAAACTGCCTGAAAGTCAGAAAATCCTAAAATATTGTAATTAAAGACTGATAAGTTAAAAATATCAATATTTATTCCTTCTTTGTCAAAATTTGCTTGGAATAGTAACTATTCACATGTCACACCTGTACGAGAAAATGAGAGACTGACTTTGATATGGACTACAAGATGCAAAAGATGTATGACAGTTATAAAAAAAAACTTGGAACAGTTACGTAATAGAAGAATGTGGTAAATATAAACACTAAATAAAAGATATATATATACTATCGTGAGATCACAGGGTATACAACTTGCAGCGTATACCATTTTGAATAAACAAGACAACCTGCTCTCTCTCTATCACTCATTTTTGGGGGCTTGCCTATGGACAAGTACCTTGGGAACTCTAGTATGAGCATGTCAAATTTGAACTTGTCCCAGGAGTCAATCTAGTGGATTTTTTAATTTTAAAATCCTGCTTTATTTACATCGATATTATCATCATAATCATCAGCTTGAATATCACTACCCTCATTGTCAACATTCAAGTTGTCACTCATTAATTTATTGATTTCAGTCAAACAAGCACAGACACATTTTAAAAAAAAAAATCTCTGCAATGTTGTTCTTTGATATTTTTGAAGTATAGCACTTGTTTTTATAACGACAACAAATATACAGTAGATTACAGCCATAGTTGTATTAAGAATAAATTAAGATTTTATTCAGGATAAAATAAAATACTATGACCATATTTGTATAGGATAAAATAGGTTTAAAGCACATAGGGGAAATTTCACAAAGTGATGCATGCATATATGCATTACCACACATAAGTGCATGTATGTACAGAGGAAGCAGGATTATTGTTTAACAGTGTCGCAAAGTATGAATGAAAATATTAATGTTTTACACATGTTTCAAATAAATTTGTTTGCTTACAAGCATTTCATCACTGTTTTTTCCACAGGCTTGTACCAAAGCTGTATTATCCAGTGGACAGTCATCTCCAGAATCCTGTAGTTGCCATAGCAAAGGAATACACTGATCACTTTCTCAATCCCATCATGCATGACTGGGCTCTGGAGCCACCCACCATTGTCCAGGGATTGGTTAAGCCATACCATGTGTCCCCTGATGTAGCATCAGACTTTTCAGTGGAGAATAGCTTGTCCAGGATTGTCATTGCCTTATTATATGAGCTCAACTTGTCGCAGTCAAAACATCTCACTGTATGTATAATTTTGTGAGACTAAATATAGACATGACCTAAACCTGTCCATTAAACAGGTCCATCCTTTTGACATTCGGTCATTAAATATATCCATGATACCTTTATTTCCAAAAGGTGCATATTTTACTATTTAATACAGCTGAATGAAATATTTTTAATATGGCCACTGATAAGCATATTGGATGTTTGAGCAACACCATTTTCATTTGGGACCTTCTAGAACTTGGAACTACATTTTTTTTACTGGACATTTGTAGCTTTCTATATTCGTAGACCTGTCTTTGAAATCAAGATTACAAGCTGCTTGGCATGCTGATTCTCAAATGGTTACTTGGTGAAAAGATGAATCACTTTGTATATATTTATCAAAACGGAAAGGAGTGTTGGATACTTTTATGTGTATATGTCCTTACAAAGTGTAACAAGAAAAAAGTGAAGACAACTAGATTTATAAAATTTAACAAATAATTTATTTCCCTCGAAAAATGAGGAAAAAAGTTATGGTCTTTATGAATCAAATCCAAAAAAAATCCAAAAATTAAAAAATAGGAGTCCTAGTAATAAAAAGTCACAATGAAACTAAGTTTGAATATTAATGGAATCCGAAATAAAAGTTAATGACATGCTGTGGCCAGCCTTGTACTGATTTGTCAACAGTTCTTTGTAGAATCACAGAAAATAATATTTGTATTTAAATTATGTATTTTGATAAATGTCTAAGAATTAACTTGAGCACAAGTATTACTAGGAGAAACAAACTTGAAATACAAATATTTTGAAGAAAGCAAAATGATTAGCCCAAAATTAGTCAAAACATAAAACACTTTAACTTCTTAAGTGTTAAGGCACAAAAGACTATTCTTTCTCAAAACATCAATAATAAATCTATCTGCAATGCAAAACATATACCTAAATGTGAGTCAGTCCTCGGGGGAAACCCTAATTGATACATGTTATTTGTCAAATACTCCAAGTATGGCCTTAATTTCACTTTATGAATCATACTCTGAGAAAGAATAATAAAATAAATAAAAGAAAGTTGTTTACCATAACTCTTACTGGTTCTGAATCAAGGTCCAGAACTAAGTCAGCATTAGATGCAAAGTTTCTATTATTAGTTATTTACTACTGAATTAAATATCTGGACAATGTCAAATCCAGTAAATAAAATTATATTACAATAACATGTCATATAATTTAAACAAGCAATTAAATTAAATCAGATATAATAAATTTAATAAATTATACATAACAATACAATATTCTTTTACCTTCCCTAATGGTAAAGATAAAACATAATTGTCACTTATTTTTATTAGTTACTTGAAAATCAATATTTTTCTTGCTTAATTCTCTGCAACAGAAACTTCATGATTTTTATGTCCATGGTTATATCCATTCAACCATCTAAAGAAACATGTTAGCAGATTTATTCAAAGAAACAATTAACACAAATTAAATTTAACTAGCATATTTTTATGAATATATAGATGGCCTGATTAGATTTTTTGCCCATTGCAGCAATTATTAATTTTTTTTCTTCAGAGAAATTTGAAGTATTTGCACTTAAGATCTTTTTTTTAAAAAAAAAACCTTGTTAGCTCAATTAGGCAAAGTCAACTCATGGTAGTCAGATATAATGTAATAGGCATATTTATCTTCAAATTAAAATAACTTAAAAGTTAAGGCTATTGTTGCAGCTTTAAGATTTTGTTTTTCATACATACATACCATAATGTGTTTATCCTGTATGATGCAATGTCTACTTTACAAGTTACTATACTCTTTGCCTGGCTCACACTTGCGATAAAGAAGATCTCAGTCAACTTTGGAGTTGAACTACAATGTCAGTATCATTTTCCTGGAGAGTAGAGAAATTGTTTCTGTATAACAACTATACTATAGTTGTTCGCAATCTGCAGTTACCAAACTATGTGGCAGGCTTGCATTTTGGGATTAGAAAGAAGCCTATTGATTTTAGGGTCAAAAATTCCAAGGTCACAATGAATAAAAGAAAGGAATTGATTTCTTCATAACTTGAGCATTACATCACAGACCTAGACCAAACTTTGTGGATGGTTTGCACTTGATTGAGGAAGAAGGATGTTGATTTTGGGTCTAGAGGTCGATGGTGAGTTACTTACTGAAGGAGGTAAAATGGTTTCTGTTCAGAATTGTGGGTTATTAACTTTCTGGATATGGACATTCTGGACATAAACTTTGTTGCAATGGTTTAGGCCAGAGTGCTTGTAATTTTAACAAAATGTGATTGGATTTCATAATCTACAGGGCTATGGGGGCCCCAAGATGCCGAGTGGTCTAAAGCTCTCTCTGTTATGGATCACTGCCATCTCACCTCTGTCTGCGTGGGTTTGAGTCTCAGATTCAGCCAATGTTGGTATGTGAAAAAGCTTGCCAGTAGCTTCTCATGGGTTGGTGGTTCTTTGTGGGGGGGGGGGTTCCTTGGTTCTTCCTCCATCTTTAATACTGGCCGCCATATATAGCCTATCTTGTGCTGCAAAATAGCGTTAAACCATACAACAACAGGGCTATGAAGCTGACATCCAGCTTTGTATCAGCATAGCTACACTTTACACATTGTAACTACCTGTACAGCTGATTATTCTCTTGGTAAATAATCTGGTCAAGGCCCCCACAAGCTTTTGCAGTGGGTGTGTATCTTTGGCCAGTGTCTGTCAAAGATTATGCAGTGGTCATGCATCTTTGGCCAGTGACCAGCAAAAATTGTGCAGTGCTCCAGCATCATTGGCTGTTGTCACAGCATTGCAGTGGTCTTGCATCATTGGCCAGTATCTAACAAGCTTTATCAGCAGCCCTGCATCATTTGCAAGTGTCTGACAAATGGTGCCTGTTGGCAATGGTTTGCTATCACTACACTTCCTAAACTACATGGATAAGTCATAAAACGTGACATGTGATTTGGATCCCAGTTAATCATTAATGAAAATGGTGCTCCTCAAATGTCCCTTGTGACCAGGTGTCCATCTTTAAAATCAGATCAATAACAGGGTTCTTATACCTCCATGAAAACAACTTAATTTTGATTGGATGTGGCGGCTTCACAGACCTGAAGCACAGTAATATCTGTTTGATGTAGGTAGGTTTAACATATCAGAGCAATATAGAAGAGATGTAATTACAGCTGAAGTTATTATCTTAAAAATCTTGTGACTATTCCTCTTAAAAGAATAATTATATTGACTTCCCATTATGAGTTGATAACATATGCCTGTTCATTGAACAGTTGTTTTATTTATTGCAATGTCTAGGTGTTCTGAATAAAAATGGCACAGATTTAACCATCAATGTGTCTTTTATGGTAAACAGCTTGAAAATCAACTCATTTTGAAAGGCTTGTCATATTGTCAGGTAATTTTCACATAAAGGCTTCTTGCACCAAAGATTTGGTCAAAAAAAAAAGATGACATTGATCAAACCTCCTTCACATATTGGTATAATAAATGCTTATGACCAGACTTTACATTTAGTTGAATTTCAAGAAACAAACTGATAGTCAGAACTCCTTATATTGATTTCAAGGTCAGAGGTCATGCCCTAGGTTTTATATGTAATGGTATATGCACATGATGATGCAAGCTAGGTTTGTGGAACTAAATGAATATTTATCTTTGAATTAATGCCAGTTTAGAGGCCATAACTTAGGCTTTTGAACTGTTTTGTTTTTTATTGTTTTTTATGGTTTAACGCCATTTTTCAGCACAATATATAGGCTATACATGGCGGCCAGTATTAGTGGTGGAGGAAGAAACCGGAAAAACCCCGGAAAGAACCACCGACCCACGAGAAGCTACTGGCAAGCTTTCTCACTTAACTACATTAGCCGAATCTTAGACTCGAACCCACGCAGACAGAGGTGAGATGGCAGTGGTCCGTAACGGACGGCTTTTGAACTGTAATGGCCTGTGAATAAAAGTATTAAGGCACCCTCTATCCATTTCACCAGGTTTAAGGTCAAAGGTTATGGCAGTTTTTTTATTTTCTGCATTTAACTCATTTGCATATTAAGTCAAAAATACAAGAATAAGTCTTTCAACCAATTTGGGTTGTTTCTTTAGAAAATCACGTTTTATGTACTTGGCAGATCCAAGGAATAAAGGATGTAATGAGTTGACAAGAATTCTTTTTCAGTCATTACAGCATCAGACCCTTTGAGCAACTCTCATAAAGCCTTTTCTATTTACATGAAATCATGCACTAAAGACCTAATGATAGCAAGTACAAAAAAATATGCATTGTAGTTTAGAACTTCATGTGCTAAAGTTTGATCTATTCAAAAGCAGAGAAAAGCTCTTTTACTTTATTTCTATGTCATTTAAATATGTTCTTTCAAAGCATAGAACACTGACAATAATTGTTTTCTTTCAGTCTGGATGTTGTCTAGCACTTTGCCTCCTCTCAGAAACATACACTACCAGCTTGTATCCCTATGCCTGGGGTTGTGGAATCCCCTCCCCTATCCAGCCACGGGAATCCTCATCTAAGGTCAAGAGACCACCCACAAGGTCACTTAGTTCATCAAGGTGAGATAATGTTCACTTAGTTCATCAAGGTGAGATAATGTTCACTTAGTTCATCAAGGTGAGATAATGTTCACTTAGTTCATCAAAGTGAGGTAATGTTCACTTAGTTCATCAAGGTGAGATAATGTTCACTTAGTTCATCAAGGTGAGATAATGTTCACTTAGTTCATCAAGGTGAGATAATGTTCACTTAGTTCATCAAGGTGAGATAATGCTCACTTAGTTCATCAAGGTGAGATAATGTTCACTTAGTTCATCAAGGTGAGGTAATGTTCACTTAGTTCATCAAGGTGAGGTAATGTTCACTTAGTTCATCAAGGTGAGATAATGTTCACTTAGTTCATCAAGGTGAGATAATGTTCACTTAGTTCATCAAGGTGAGATAATGTCTTCTTTAACTTTTGTGATATTACGTTTTTTTCAAGTAATTTTCCTTATACAGTATACTCTTATGATCCGGTACATTTTCATACAGTTCAGTTGTCAAAATATTTTTTTAATCTAACAGATTTTAAGTAGACATTTATTAATTGGTTCATTTTTTTTAAAGATATTTAGATAATCTACAAGTTTCATATATTTTGTTTGAGTAATGGCTTATATAATTGTTATTCTTCCAACAGACTTATTCTTCGTAACTTTAGATATTCTATGTGATATAGGAAGTGATTAGGTCGTCATGTATACAGTGGCATATATTTGCTATATTTCCTCCTGAATTTCTGCAAAAAACTTGCAGTTTACACAGTAAACACAGAACTAACAATGCCTGAAGTTTTTGTTTATCCAATATCTCTGTAATAGACAAGATATAACATATATTGTACTAAAATTGTGTAAAGAAATCAACCATGTTTCATACTTTATACTTACCAAAGTAATGCTGCTTGTGATGTCTTAATAAGCAAAATTTACTGTATTTATATTTGTCACATGAATCAATATATTAAACTGTTCATAAAGTCATCTTTTTATCTAGAAAGATTTGTATAAAATTCTCTAGACAGTAAACTCTGAATTAAGAGAGACCTTTTCTGCCAACAAGGCATTCTCTCAAGGCATTTGGTCTTTCATAAGTTTTTTTCAATATGACAAGTTTTCAGAGTTGAATTTAACATGGTGTAAAAAAAAAAAAGGAAAAATACCAATAAATATTGTACATGAAGTTATGTTTTCATCGAAAATGTTAAAATTTTCTATTATATATATTATTTTGTTAAAATATTGTATTATATATTCATTTCAAAATAAGTTTATATTGCAATAATAATGTATATTATAAAACATTGACATATTGGAAGATCAGGCGTTAATGAATTAACATATGAATGGCATTCCCAGCAGTGTTGAAATGGCTGTTTTGAATAAGAGACCTGGTCATCATTTGCATTAATGCCCATCTGCAGGTGCTAACTCATTACAGTACATTTGTATCATAAAATCAATCCATGCATGACAGGTAGTTGCTGATAGCAAAGTTCACTTAAGACAAGTAGACAGGTTCTACTGTATTTACATTTTCAGAACTTTTATTTGTCACCATCTAGTCATTATTGTCATGATTTGCTATCATACCCTAATACATAGTATTTACATAATGTCTACTTTGCTCTTTATTTTGACGCAGTTTTTCAAATATTTGTTTAACTACTATTCTTTTTTTTGCTAGAATTTAGGGGTTTTAGGCATGCATTGGGCATGACAATGTTTGTTCAGTGGAATTTACTAACAATTAATAACTGGGAATCTTAAGGGAATTGCCAAATTTGAGGAAACTTGTGTTGAATAATGTTTGAAAACATTTTGGTTTGAATGGCTTTCTATGATTGCCTCTTTTTAGGAAAATCACTGGCATGTCAAGGAATTTAAATGATTTTCATTTTCATTCCTGATACTAGAAAATGCACAAACATTCAAGTCATAGTAAATAACAAAAATTGGCCAGTTTTCCTTTGAAAAAGAAGGAACACAGTGCAACTAATGAGGTGCTGTGATCACAGAATTAATGGACTATAATGTTTTTTTTTTTTAAGGCTATTTCACTGATCAGAGATCCTTTTTGTTCATTCTCCATTCTCTCATTTAGTTCCCTCAGCCTGGATGAACTAAACCCTGGCTCAGGTGGTGGTCCTCTACCCATAGTCCTCTCCTTGCTGACATCATCATCTGTCAGCCATGACATTGCATCCCACCAGACAGCATTGCAGCTTGCAGGAAACTTGATAGCTGGTAAAGTACTTCATTAATAATTTTAAATAATATGAATATTTTTACGCCATCAGTAGAGACATCTACCTCCATCTTGGGTGATTATTGGTTTTGTTTTGCCTGCCCATCTGGCTAATGATTTCTTGTAACTGCAGAATACAAATTTAGAATATTTTTGGTTGCGGAGGGGGTGGAGGATGCATTTGCCTTATTTTATTATTACCTTTACTCACCAATCAGATAAACTTAAGGTATATCTTTTGTCTGTACAACCATTAGCACAAGTTTGTTATTTCTCTGAAACTACTTAGGGGGTTACCACAAGATTTAAGAAACAGTCATTCCAAGTTCTAATTAGTCCTAAATGAAAATGGTCTACACAGAACCTCATTAGGCGCTCAGCATGAAGAAGTTTGTGTTAGGACTGGTTGGCCTGGTGTCTGAATAATATGACAAGGTGGGACATCTGCTGCATGATGTCCCACTGCTAGACATTGTAGCGATATGACTGAAAAATTGTTAAAGCTATGTTAAAATTCCAAATGATGCATACTTACACTATTTATGGAAGGATTATATTAAATATTTTTTCACATCTAAGTATACATCTAACTATAAGTAGTTGGTCCTAAAATAAAATAACGCCAATATGTCTTCGCAAAATTTTAAAATCTAATAACAGCTTCTTTCTTGCAGCATATAATTATTCCTATATTAAAAAGATGCTGATCTAACTTCCACAATGGCTGCCTTGATGGCTATCCCAAAAATCTTTTTGTGACAGTATTGAAACGATTTTATTTAGTTCTGTCATTAAAATATTGATGCAATGAATTGCAAAATTTCTGCTTATCTGTGAGCAAACCTGGAAGTGCCTGTTTGGAAGGTTTAAATTCACTACAAACTTTGAAACTTGCTTCATTTAAAAGTGATTTGCAGTAAAATTCTATCGGGGTAAGATTTTTATCCTATGTTGATAAATGATAATGAATTAAAAGAATCAACTCTAACAATACATGTAATTACTAATTGTACAATTGATAATGAAGATCTGCCATTTTTTCATTTGACAACATCTTCAGGTAATTACTATAAGTACAATTGATAATGAAGATTTGATGGGGTTTTTAACATCTTCAGGTAATTACTATAATTGCAGGGGCCCCGAGTGGCCAAGTGGTCTTAAGCACTGTCAATTATGGATCACTGAGATCTCACCTCTGTCTGCATGGGTTTGAATCTAAGATTCAGCTAATATAGTTGTGTGAGAAAGCTTGCCAGTAGCTTCTCTTGGGTCTGTGGTTCTTTCCGGGGGTTTTCCGGGTTCTTCCTCCACCATAAATACTGGCTGCCATGTATAGCCTATATTGTGCTGAAAAATGGTGTTAAACCATAAAAACAAACAAAAGAAACAAACTAAAATTGCAATTGACAATGAAGATTTTATGTCAATTTTAATATGTTCAGGTAGTTACTATTAAGTACAATTGATAATGAAGATTTGATGGTTTTTTTAAATGTTCAGGTAATTACTATAATTACAACTAATAAGAACTGTTTTTCATTTGACATGTTCAGATAATTACTAATGTTACAATTGATAATGAAGATCTGCAGGGTTTTTTCATTTGACATGTTCAGGTAATTAATATACTTAAAATTTTTGATAATGAAGAGCTGCCATTAGTTTTACAACACATTCAGATAATTAATAATTTTATAATTGATATTGAAGATCTTGCATTCATTTGACATCAGCCTCATTATATCCCTATTGCATTGCCACTATGCAGTCATAAATTCTATACAATCGCTGTATCTTTTTTGACAGGTGCAGCATATAAGTGTTTGCGTTCCCCAGATGATGTTGTTGGTACCTCTGGTCAATCTGATGAAGTGTCATGGTTGTCTATATCCGACAGAGTACTGGCTGCCTTGATTGGTACTCTTCTCACACATGTGGCAAGGTTGGACTGAGCATAAAACCTGTTATACTACTTTGCATTTTGTGGGTTGCCATTATATTAGAATTTCATTGTTGCTGTGAATTTAGGGACCTAATGAACAATGTTCCAGTAAACCATCTTCTCCAATCCATGAATGTAGGTACCAAATAAATGTAATTTTGTGCAAAAACTTGACAATTTATACAAAAATATATTGAAATAGGTAATGTTACAAGTGAAACAGAATCAGAATGTAAATGAAATGAAGAATGAACACAAAGTGCACTAATGATGGAGACAAAATGCAAACAAAATGCAGCATAAATGCAGAATGTACCATGAATGCAAACAAAATGGATGAATACAAACATAATGTAGTATGAATACAAATAAATTATTGTATGACTTTAAAACAAAATGTACTATGCACTCAAACAAGATGTATGACTGCAAGTGATATGTAGTATGAGTGCAAACAAAATGTACTATGTACTCAAACAAGATGTATGACTGCAAGTGATATGTAGTAGAGTGCAAACAAAATGTACTATGTACTCAAACAAGATGTATGACTGCAAGTGATATGTAGTATGAGTGCAAACAAAATGTATTATGTACTCAAACAAGATGTATGACTGCAAGTGATATGTAGTATGAGTGCAAACAAAATGTACTATGTACTCAAACAAGATGTATGACTGCAAGTGATATGTAGTATGAGTGCAAACAAAATGTAGTATGTACACAAACAAGATGTATGACTGCAAGTGATATGTAGTATGAGTGCAAACAAAATGTACTATGTACTCAAACAAGATGTATGACTGCAAATGATATGTAGTATGAGTGCAAACAAAATGTAGTATGTACTCAAACAAGATGTATGACTGCAAGTGATATGTAGTATGAGTGCAAACAAAATGTACTATGTACTCAAACAAGATGTATGACTGCAAGTGATATGTAGTATGAGTGCAAACAAAATGTAGTATGTACTCAAACAAGATGTATGACTGCAAGTGATATGTAGTATGAGTGCAAACAAAATGTACTATGTACACAAAGACAATGTCATAAATGTCATGAATGTAAACAAAGTGGAGTATGAATACAAATAATTGTTGTATGAATGTGAAACAGTGTACTATGTACAAAAACAAGATGTATGACTGAAAGCAAAATGTAGTATGCACACAAACAAAATGTAATATGAGTCAAACAGAATATAGTATGAACACAGACAAAACAATATGAACACAAACAAAATGTAATACAAATATAAACAAAATGTATGAATACAAACAATATGTAATATGAGCACAAACAAAATGTAATATGTACACAAACAGAATATAGTACAAACACAGACAAAACATAATATGTACAAAAACAAGATGTATGACTGAAAGCAAAATGTATGCACACAAATAATGTAATATGATCACAAACAGAATATAGTACAAACACAGACAAAACATAATATGAACAGATACTGTAATATGATTGCAAACAACATGTAATACAATTATAAATAAAATGTATGAATGCAAACAAAATATGAATGCTAACGAAATGTATGAAAGCAAATGAAATGTATGATTGCAAGCAAAATATAATATAAACATAAAAAAATGTTTTAATGCAAAACAAATGTAATATGAACACAAAAAATGTAGTTTGAATGCAAACAAAGTGTAATATGAATGCAAATTAAAAGGCAAATGCATTTTGAAGAGACAGAATGCAGATTCAAACTTGAGAATGCAGAATAATGAATGATTAGCAAAAAATAAAATAAATGGAATTTGATGCAATTGGTTTTATTGTACCACAGTTTTGCTAAGAGGTGATACAAAATTGAGTAGTATGAATGAATATAAAATCTAATATGAATAAATGTAGAATTCATAATCCATAGGTCGCGTTTGATTTTTGTGGCCATCGCCAATTTTTGTACGAGTTTCCCTTCCCAATCACATTATTGTGCTTTAGCAACATAAAATTTATACTAGAGTTCTCTGTAGCAGTAACAGAGCCAATCAGTAAAGGAAGCTGTTATTATTTCAGTATTTCACTTAGGGCTGTTTCACTTAAAAATACATAGTACCAAAGGAAGGTCCTTTTTTGAATATATATGCTTGGGTACTCAGATTACAGAAAGAGTTCATATGAAAACAATACATAATTCTATAGGTGACTGTTCTATTTTTAAAGTGCTTTATATATTACTGGAACCGCCCTTAAACGTTTTTTTTTTAGATGTCAAGCATAATCTAATGGAAAATGAACACACATTCTTGCACTCTGGTGTATCATTACTCTTGCAAAAGAAAAATATTTCAGATTTCATTAAGGCTTCCTTATTGTAACAAGATAACTGGGTGGAATTTTCAGATTCACAACAGAACACTTTTAACAATGATATAAATGCAATGTTTAATAATGAATGATTTGAATGAGCAATTAAATTTTGAATATGTGTGTGTGTATTTAATCCAAGTATTGGATTATTAACATAATAACGCACACATGTAATAAAGAAGAAAAAAAAACAAATTACTCTACAAAATACAAACACAAGGCATGAATGATTCACAGTGACTAAACAATGGAAAGATGGATATAGTTTACTCAGCTAGCAAACAATTTAGAATTTTACTTGTGTAGTAAAATGAATTCACTCATAGTGAAATTTTGCAGTTGAAAAAAAGGAGATATAAAACTTGTCTTTACAGTCCCTAAAGATACAATGGGTTTACATAAATTTTGCAGAGTGGGTATTTTTGTCATGCACATTGTAAATGCATTCAAAAACGTCATTTACATCTTGGTACATACATAATTATCCTATCATTTGCTCCATTTTTCCACTGCTGCTGAATAACCTTCTTATTGGTTATGACTTTGTTTATTCGTATCATTTCAACAAAAACTTGTTTTTTCCAAGTCTTTTCTACATAAAATTGTTCAACAAGTCCCCCTCCCCTGATGTTGTCGAGTAAAATAACCGAATTTCTTCGAAAATAATGTCTCCGTTAACATGATGACATGTTGATGTTTGGTAATGATTTATTTGGTTTTTGCTAACTGTATGCAATTTAATTAAGCAGACAAAACTTTTGTCGAGTGGATGTAATGCAGTCTTCGTAAAGGAATCCATAAATGTGTTGTCACGTGATTTTTTTTTCCTTGTCTGGTACCCTGTTTTCTTCAAGTTTCTCTGTGTGTGCCAATGCTAAAAATCTATTTTTAGCCTATGCTGACCCTGTTATGATCTGAACAATTACGTCTGGTTATAATCATCAAAGAGAAGAACTTAACATAGGTGTTAAGCCCTAAACTCTTATCATAACATTATTGAGCCCATTTCCAGTAAACATCGACATTTATAGATAATGATATACTAATAATCTTTAGTCAACACTTCTAACAGAAACTTGACACTGGGAGACATGTATCAATAATGGAGATAATCAACTGCATACCTTACATCAAGATTTGAATTAATCATTGGTTCTGGATGCATTAGAAGAAACAAAAGTGACCGCTAATGAGGGGGACATTTGACATATTTTGAACTAAAATGCTGGTCACGTTAGAGGGGAGGCTGTTCTTGAGAGGTACTTTTGAATACAAACTCGTTGGTGCCAAGGGATTCTGGCCATAAGAAGCATGTGCCTGCTAGTTGGGGTGGGGAGGGGACGTTTAAGAGGGGGACAACTGTATTACTTTTTCCTTTGAATTTAATCTCATCGTGATCTATGCTGAAGGGAATAAAATGTATGCATCTTTGTGCATATTTTATTTATAATGGATTAAGTGTTATGAATGCATGGTACTCTGCTTAAAGTCAAATATTAAGTATGCAAGCAGTGTATTTTCACTATCTCATTTTATCTATATTGATTTAAGATGATAGCTGAACAAGCATGGCATCTATGCTTATGCCCCTTCTCCAACCCATCCCTATTTTAAGAGCCATGGGGTGTTCATGCACCATTCTCTTTAGTTAACACTTTCATTGCACTAGTGCACAATTTAAACCCCCTCCAGCCCACCTCCATCTGAAGAGCCATGGGATCTGCATGCAGACTCATAGTATGATTGTACAGCTTATACCCCCCTCTAGCCCACTTCCAATTGAAGAGCTATGGGATCTGTATGCACTTTATCTTTAGTTAACTGAATCACTGCACTGTTGTTAAGCTTATACCCCCTCCAGCTCACCTCCATTTGTAGAACCATGGGATGTGCATGCCTCATTTTCTTTAGTTAACTGACTCATTGTACTACTATACAGCTTATACCCCCCTCTAGCCCACCTCCATTTGAAGAGCCATGGGATCTGCATGCACCTGTATCTTTAGTTAACTGACCAATTGCACTATTGTACTATACATTACATAGTTTCATAGCATTTTGACACACTGTGAAGCCTGACCATCATATAATGGTTTCACTGTACTTTGAATTCATTTCTTTTTAAGAGTATCAAATTTTATTGTTTTAGGGAAAAGTAACATTTTTACCTCTAATTTAATTTATGGACTGAAAAAGGGATCTTGTTGTTCAGGCAGAAAATCATTCATGGAATGTTGAAGCAGTCTTATTTCAAAAGAAGAATCGTTCTTGGCAATGGGGAAGGAGTCTTATTGTTTCCACAAAAGCATCATTGTTCTTTGGGACTTTAAATTGGTGGTTTGTACTAACCATGAAATCAATGAAAATTAAGACTTCATCAAAAGTATAGAATTGACCATATGCATTAAGCCTAGAATCATTTAGTTATGAATAATATGTTGCCTGTTTTTAAAAAATTCTTAGACAGTAAGGCTTTTTAAAGTGTATTTGTATTCAGGTTTTTAATTTCTCCAGGATTTTATTTTGTGCTGGAAAAATGTATTTAACAACTAGAGAGACTGGTAGAGAGTTTTATATTCACTGACCTGTTTGAGGTGATTCAGAAAATTGTTTCTTGCAAAGATGTTACTGTGTTTCAGACTCTTGAATGTGTACACCCATGTTATAGAGGAGCAGTTACCAGGACCTCCCCACATGAAGACCTCCCTCCCATCCCTCCCCAATGCCCCCTCCCTCAGCCCCATCAAGCGCAAGGCACGGGGAGAGAAGGATGCTAATACAGGTCAGACCTCAACAGCACAGCAACAGGAGAGCAAAAACAAGGAAAAACAGGCACAGAAAGGCAAGCTTTATTATTTAATGTACATTTTATTTCTTTAACAGTTTGGAACATTTTATATGCAGTAGAGACCAAACATGTATGTAAAGCACTTACTGTAAGTGTGTAAACAAATGGTCCATAGCAGCACTGTCTTTGAAATGTTAGAGATGTAGCTAACCCAAAGTCTTTTCAGTGAGTATTAACCTGTATTTTAGAAATGAATTATACATGTCTTGGTACTTTTGTAGCTCTGTTGTGAGTCATGTCCATCAGTCTATGTGTCTTATCTGCCTTTCATTTGATTATCCTTGTAATATGAACTTCCTTTACACTGATTGAGAGATCATGTTTTTTTTTTTATATTTGGTTTAATTTTATCATGAAGATTAACCATTAATGTGTTTGGAGTCTGGATGAAGACCCAATTCTACCCCGAGTGCGGGGTGAACAAAAAAGTCACGATGTCATATTTAAACTGAAATTCTGCATTGAGCCTGATTTTGCTGTTGACACCTATTTATAGTGATTATGTTTTATATGATGTTTCATAAAGATAATAGATAATAGACACTTGCAAAGATTTCAAGTCCAGGTTGCACCCATCAGAATCAAGATCATTAAAATTAATCACAAATGCAATAGAGAGCAGATGTGCAATGACTTCCAGCTCTGATGAAGCTTGACTTGAGGTCCCCATCTTATGCTTTGAACCTTTTTTTTTTTTCCAGAAAAAGAAAATGAGAAGGACAAGAATAGAAAGGATGGTCTTGGGACCTTTTACACTCAGCCACATTATCTTAAATTTTATGACGTGATAAAGGGAGCTTACTCTAACTACAAAGTAAGTACCACCAAGCATAGAAAATGTGTTAAAAATGTATTAAATTACTACAACATAGGCTAATAGAGTATGACCAGCTGAGGGCATAAATTAATTAAGATTCCAGTAATAATTGACATATATGTCTCCTTCAAAGAGCCATATTTAAAGTTAGATTTAACCATATATGTTGTGGGATCAAAGTCCAAGGATAAAGTCAAAGGGATTCTTGAAACCAAAGTGCATGGGGCAAGTCAAAGGGGTGCCAATGCTAAAGCTGTATTTTCCCCAGAGTGATTGCATGAAGCAGTAAATGTGTTCCATGTCAAATTTACCCACATCCCCTTTATTAATTTTGTTCTTTCATTAACCCATGCAAATAATAGTTTAGGCATACAGTCCATAATATTGCTTTTACGACATTATTGTCCTGGTTGTTGGCATAGGTTATCTATATTAGATTTATATCACTTTTACTACATTGTTGTTTTGTTGGCATAGGTTTTTATATTCAATTTATATCACTTTTACCATAGTGTTGTTGTTGTTGGCATATATATATATATATATATATATATATATATATATATTAGGTTTTTATCACATTTACCAGTGTTGTCCTTCCTTGTTGTTGGCATAGGTATCTATAGTACATTTATATCACTTTTACCAATGTTCTTGTTGTTAGCATAGGTATCTATATTTGAATTCTATCATTTTTGGCACAGTGTTGTCTATATTGTTGGCATTGCTCCAGCTCAGTAAATCTGTCCCAACACGTCTGTGCATTTATATAAATTACACAACAAGAGTAGAGTGATTACCAACAAATTTTGTATAATTAAAAATAATGTACAGTATGGTGAATTGATTTCTTAAATCCTAAAATATCTCTCAATTTCAATGGTTCCAGATAACCTGAATATGTTGCAGATGTATTCCAAATGATTACTGTATTGTCCTGCTGTCCCAACAATACAGAAAAATCACTATAGTATAAGTACAAGTGTATTATAAATACAAGTGTCTTTAAATGAATATATGGTAAATTTCAATACAGCCATTATTCCAAATGTCATTGAATAAATATTAGAGCATAATAATTTGAACGAATGATTATTAAATGAAATAAATTAATCAAATCCCGTAATCACTCTTACAAGACCAAAATTGTTTAGTTGAACATAATAATTCTTTCATATTTAAAGTCAGCATGCAATTGTGAAAATGCAATTGCAGGCTTTCACTGAATCATCAATATATTTTGAAATACCCTTTATAGTCAACACTGGACAGATATTCTATGATCTCCATTTCAAGAATTTGTGTCCTTGTTGGATCATGTGATGTTTACTCATACTTAAAAGTATGACATTACCTTGAAACTTATGAATGAATGGATAATTGCATTTTATACATGACTCATCTTATATTACAAACTACAGTGATAGGATTTTATTATTAAAAATGTCATTAACTAAATTATCCTTATAAAAAAACTATTACTATGAAATTAGTGTACATGACATAGATATGCAAAACAGTTGTTGCTGTGGTTCGTGGGCCGATATATTGGACTAGATGTTCAACTCTTTAGTGTACTGGAAATATTAATTTGATTTCATGACAATAGTGAAATGTTTTAAGACCTGCCACAAATATATCAGGAGCATATTGGAGTACCCATATTTATCCATCCATTTCTGTGTCTCCTTAGTTATAAATTCTGTTAATATCAGGAAAATTACACATTTAAAAGAGAGGTGGCACGAAAGTTATATTTTGTGAACACATTTCCTGTCTGTTGTAAACTTAATTTGTTTAGGAAATGAAGAATTAAAAGTCTTTGTGGTTAAATACCATTTTGGATATTAAATTTTTTAACTATTCCTAAGTGTGCAAAAGGGCTAACGAAAAAATAGAAATATTGAAAACAACTATTTTTCTGTTATAGTTAATAAAGATTTGTCATCAATTCATTTCTACAGCAGGGACTATTACATCATAAGAGACTATTACATCATTGTTACAGTAAGGGACTATTGCAGCATTTATTACAGCAAGGGACTAGTACAGCATGTATTACAGCAAGGGGCTAGTACAACATTTCTTATACATAGAGACTAGTACAGCATTTGTTACAGCAAGGGACTAGTACAACATTTCTTATAGAGAAAAGTACAGCATTTGTTACAGCAAGGGACTAGTACAACATTTATTATACACAGAGACTAGTACAACATTTTTTATACACAGAGACTAGTACAGCATTTGTTACAGCAAGGGACTAGTACAGCATTTGTTATAAGGGACTATTATGTCATTGTTACAGTAAGGGACTATTGCAGCATTTGTTACAGCAAGGGACTAGTGCAACATCTGGTACAGCAAAGGGCTATTACAGCATTTGTTACAGCACGGGACTAGTACAGCATATATTACAGCAAGGGACTAGTACAGCATTTATTACAGCAAGGGACTAGTACAGAATTTGTTATAGCTAAAAACTCTTACAGCATGGGACTATTGCAGCATTTGTTATAGCCAAGGGACTAGTATAGCACTTGTTATAAAAAGTGACTACTACAGCATTTGTTATTGTGAGGGACAAGTATGGCATTTACTGTGCCTGGGGACTGATAATTATAGCTAGGGACTAGAGTATATCATTACTATCTATATTTCAGATATCCCTAGATCTGCATTTGGTTGACAAGTTTTGTCAACTACTGAGAACTGCCCTTCAAGTTCTAGCTCAAATTCTAGAGGTAGCCACTCTGCATGACATAGGAAAGTATTCAGAGGAGTTCCTGTCTTATCTCAAAGCCACAATAGTCCTAGAGCCAGTGATTAGTGTACTTTGTGTACAACAGGTAGGTCTGTTCAGAAGATTAGCATGAAGAAGGGACATTAAGAGAGAGAGAAATGGATCAGTTCTTGGTTGGAAGATAGATAGGAAGATGGGATAGATATATAGAAAGACAGTTATAAGCAACCCTTAAAGAGAGGAGCGGGAAGAGATAGAAGAGAGTGCTACAAATAAGATCTAAAACTTGCAAGGTTTGTTTAAGCAGAATGAATGAGTAGTTTGTATGATTATATGCATCATTCCCTCACTATAAGGCATTTCAATAGAACTTCTGTTACAAGGTGAGTACAGCCATAGATCCCATTTCCTATAAAGGTAAAATTGTAGTCTTCATTATAAAAGCAGTCTCATCATATGACTTAATACTTTGTGGATCCCGTGGACAGTAGTATAATGAGGGAATACTGTATTTTTTAAGATTTATCAGTGAGGTCCAAGTACAGGCTCACAGGTCATTTTGTATTTCTGCACACGTACAAAAAAGTCATTTCTATAATTATGGTATAGATATTTATAAGGCCCATAAACTTTATATTATTGGTCTATGTGGTCTATTTTGACAAAATGTTTGAGCAGTTAAGAAAGTCTGTATTATTTTTTCTGTTTAATTTTGCCTTACCATTCAAAGATAAACTGATGCACCATGCTTAAACAGGAAACTTTATTAACATGGTAAAGCCTTAATACACCGCTCCCTCGATAACTCGCGCCCTGATAACTCGCGAACCCGCTTATAACGTGGTGTCCAGTGTGGATCCCGTTTTTTTAAAAAGAAAATATTTGTAAAAAAATGAAGAAAATAATGATCAGAACTGGTGAATGAAACCTTGATATATCGCCCATTTTATTGTCGACAATGGCGGTTAGTGCCTGAAAAGTTAGAATCAACATCGTGAAATCTTCAGGTTTTAAAAGGGAATCACATATCTTGTTAGATTTTATCAGAAAAAAATATTTTCTCAGTTCACTGTAAATAATAATACTGTATATGTATACGGTGAAACAGCGATCAATGAATTATAGTAAATGCTAATAGGTGGCAACACTAAATGAAATGAACACTAATTAAATGTCTTGTAAGGGGAAATTAGTGTTTTAATCTTTTCATTGTATTGCAGTGTAAGCAGTATAATTGTTGCATGTTCTCTTCTATTCAAACATCAAAAGAGTCAATTGACCGTCACATCGATGCCCGCGAGCACATCTGTGAGAACCTAATCAAGTGCCGCCTGCATTTTGATCGACGACTTGGGGAAGTGTTTGTTGCATTGTGCATTGTAAAAATCAATTAAAATAGACCTGCTTTGTTTTATCACGTTAAGTCGGTCTTTTGTATCAAATCGGGTTAAAGACTTACAATACAACTTAAACTTGCTGAGTCGACAATACAACTTAAACTTGCTGAGTCGACATTCAGAGGTCGGCTCAAGGATGAGCAGAAATTTTGGGATTATTTGCACGAAGTTGATTCTAATGATGGATTTAAACAGAAACGGGCATGCACTTCAAACAACACAGAATTAGATGATGCTGTGTACACTTGGTTCACACAGCAACGTGAACAAGTTGTTCCGATTTCAGGAACAATTCTCAAGGCCCAGGCAGAGAAAATGGCCAAAACTATGGATACTGACTCAGATTTCATGGATGGCTTTGGAGATTCCAGTGCCGACATGGAATAAAACAAAATTTGTTGTTGGGAGAGATACGCTCAGCAAATCAGGCAGCCGCAGCTAGTTATCCCAACCAACTCCAAGAGATACTGACCCATGATGGATATACAGACGACCAAGTTTATAATTGTGATGAGGCTGGTCTATGCTACCGGATGATTTTTTTTTTTTTTTTACATTTAAAAAATGTAATTCTGATGTTTAGACCCATTAAATTCATGGTTGGTAATGGTTTATCTTTGTGAATTTATTTTTTTACATTTTACTCTCGATTGATTTTGAACAAACAATAAAACTAGAATGTATCCAAATCAACACAAAAAGCAGTGACGTAATACGCAATGTGTTTAGCGATACACATGTTAAGAGTACTGATACCTCGTGGAATAATGTTTGTTTTTAAGATCTTTTCAAGATATTTTATCCAGAAATTAAAGGTAATTTATAAAGAAAAACGAACAACACCTTTATTAAGAAATATTTATTCACAGTTATTTTTAGCACGATTATGAAACGAGTAACAATGCAAACCCCCCCCCCCCCTTTCGCCTCTCTCTGTCGATCTCCATCTCTTTATTAGTTTTTTATAGGTCCCTTGGTAACTCATGCCCTCGCTTATAGTACGGTCAATGTTTTTGGACCCCATTGTGTGCGAGTTATCGAGGGAGCGGTGTAGTTATTTGTATCAGAGTTAACATTTACTGCTTGCTGTATGTAGATGGGATTCTCGATGTTTTAATGAGAAGATTTATTGAATATGTTTATATGTCATGTAAGTATTTTTGTTACAGTTGCTGAAGGCCTTGTTTGGGACTAACTTATGTAGTCAGTGGGAAAGTCAGCAGGGCTCTGCTTTGTCTCAGAAGCCGTGGAAGGCCAAGCCACTTTCCACTGGTGCTAAAGTGGGACTGTACCACTATGGCTTCACCCAGCCTTACTCTCACTTCACACAGTCATTGGCTGGGGCTGCTTTCAGGGCATCAACAGTGGAACAGGCAGATCCGTCAGGGTAAGTACTCTGATTGACACATATTCAGGCTTCATTAATTGGCCATTTGCTTAGGTCAATCATATATTTGAAACTACAAAGTTTTTATATGTACAAGCATGTGTGTGTGTGATTTGGATTTTTTTTAATGATGCTTTAACAATTTTTAGTCATATTGCTACGATGTCGGCAGTGTGCAGTTTATAGTGATGTCTAGCACTGGGGCATGCTGCAGACATGTGGCAGTTTGTCTCACCCAGTCACATTATCCTGACACCAGGCTGACCAGTCCTAACACTAACCTTGTAATGCTGTGTGCCCAGTGAGGCAGCCACTAGTACCATTTTCCATAAGTCTTTTGTACGACTCTGTAGAGTTTAAACTCACGAACTTCTACATCCGAGATGGACACTCTAACTACTTAAGCCACTCAAGCGGTCAGTTGTAAAGGGCATCATTGTGAATGGTCTTTGTAAGTGGCACCTCATCATGAATAACATTATCTAATTAATTATAGACAATTTGCCTCTCTCAAAGCCATCTATTTTGAAATAATTTTAAATGTAGGGAAAATAAGATGATAAATATTATGAATGTATTGATAATCTGAAATAATATTGTCCAGGTCATTGCATAATGATATCGAATTCTCAACAAAAACAAGCTTTGGTGCAGTAAACACAAATGAAATTGAAAACTTGTGCTGTTCAGAAACAGCGCTAAATTTTGGGATTGTGAGTATTGATGTTCTAGGGGAGACAACATGATAAATGAGTTATCTTTCTTGGAAAATGTCCAAAATCATTGAAGGTATGAGTAGATTATGTTTTAAACGCTTCTGAAATATTTCTTCACCAAGAATCTTTTTCAAGAATCAGAATGCTTTGGAAGGTAATGATCTGAAAGGTAAGTGCCTCTTATATATTTTGGTAGAAAGTAACTTTTATTGTAAGCATTGTAATAAATTGATAGCTGTTAGCTGTGGCTTTGAAGGTGTTTTTTTGTTCCAGTGTAGTAAAAGTGTAATTTTGAAAATATTATTAAATATTGTATAAGAGAATTACTTGTTCATTAAAAAGTTTCTAATATCTGCATCATCAAGGAATTGGATCATTATCTACAAATAATATTGACCTTTATATTTATATTTTTTTGGACATAGTCCAAGAAAGATAACTCATTTATCATATTGTCTCCCCTGGATTATACTATTGTAGGTTACCTGATTTTCTCAAATTTCAAAGATCTGTAAAAAGATAAATGAGATCTAATGATAGCAGATAATATAGATTAATTGATTATTTGTAAGAAATCTACTACATACCTCCTAATGCATAAAACTTTTAAAAATTTATAAAAATAAAAATAAAAGTACACAAACACCTATAATTTATTAATTTATCCTTTCTTATAAGTAATGTAGAGATCATTATTAAATAAAAGCAATATCTATCCCTTTTACTGCCACGTTTACTGCTCAAAAATTGGGCAGGGGATGCCTTAAATGGGATTAGATAAAAATCCTGAACATTGAAGCAGGTGAGTTTTATATAACTCATCTGTGCCGACAGTTCAGGTACATTTGTTGAAATCACTAATTGCAATTATTTAAATATGACATTCACATCTAATGGTGTTTGTGTCGAACCTCAAGTTTCTTCTGTATCAAATACAAACCACACTATAACAGTAACTTTTGTATGGTGGTCAATCCCATTTCGTGAAGTGGTAGTGTCATTTGTCACATGAAAACTATTATTTAAGTTCATATACCCATATCAGTATTCGCAGATTAAGTTTTATAACACCTGGAATGATTTTGTTTTGTCAATTACCTTCATCTTAACATAGCTGATTCTCTGTGCAGTGACCACAAATATGATTTTGATTGGATAGTCATGTTGCACTAACTTACTAGTTTGTATGCATGTAGACAGAACTACATAACTACTTTAAGTTATTATAAAGCTGTAAAATAGCCAAAATGTGCTCATTCTTGATAGGTACAAATGTTAAAATGGATGTGAAATATAAATCAAATATACTAAAATGGAGGAATCTATGAAAGGAACAGTTTATACTTTTTTGAGGGGCCCCAGGTGGTCTAAGGTGTATGCCTTACTGATCACCGGTTAGTACATGAGAAATAAAAATAATAATGAAAGACTTTGTACAGTACCTAATCTTTAGAAGCTCTAGGGGTTTTACAACATATATTATGAGGGGGGCCGAGTGTTCTAAAGCGCTGTACATTATGGATCACTGCCATCTCACCTCTGTCTGCGTGGGTTCGAGTCTAAGATTCGGCTAATGTAGTTTTGTGAGAAAGCTTGCCAGTAGCTTCTCGTGGGTTGGTGGTTCTTTCAGGGGGTTTTCTGTGTTCTTCCTCCACCATTAATACTGGCCTCCATGTATAGCCTATATTGTGCTGAAATATGGCGTTAAACCATATAAAACAAAGCAAACAAAACATCTATTATGATATGACTACCCAAAAAACTACCATGAAATTAGAAAACATAAAAAATTATGAAAATATTTAAGGTAGGAAACATTATTAGGTCTTTAAGTTTGTTCTTGCAGTTGAAAAGAGTGAGTTCCAAGAGCACTCTTGAAAGGGATCAAAGTGTCTTTGTGTCTACTTTCAATGGGCAATTCATTCCATGTTGCTGGGCCCTGGTATGGAAAAGAATGTTGTCCATATGACTTCGTTTTCATAGTGGCAATAATGAGTATGCGATTGTGAGAAGAGGTGGGTGGGGCCAGATAGGTATGTTGGGCTGTAGTCTGATTCTGGATCAAATGGATAGCCATTTTTGGGTACAGAGCAGTGGGAAGGTGGTCTCTGATCGTGCTACTCAAAGTATGATCTGAGCAGCTGTGTTTTGAACTTTTTGATGTTTCTGGAATAGACATTGAGACAAACGAGACAGATCTGAGTTACAATAGTCCAGTCATCAAAGTATTAATGAACATAAAAGTGTTTTACTTGCATCAACTGAAAGATATTTGCGAATAGAGCAGATACGTCTCAGCTCAGGATATGCAGCCTTGCATATGTTCCTGACAAGTTGGTGCAATGCAAGAGTCCTGTCCAGAGTAAACCTAGGTATCATACTGACTGTGTGAATTTAATGTTGGTGTTGCTGATATTTATTGTGTGAGGTAAAGGATGTGAATGAGAAAGACTGTGTTGTGATCAGAATGGCCTCTGTTTTATCATCATTCATCTGCAGCTAGTTACATGTTATCCATGATTTCATATCAGAAATGCACCACTCTACTCCTTGGATGGTAGCAATCAACTTCAGTTGGGTAGCTAGACTTGTATATTTGGGTGCCATTAGCGTACAATTGGTGAGACACTGGATGATGATCTATGACACTTGAAAGCAGCTGAGTGTATGGAATGAAGAGAACTGGTCCAAGAACAAACCCCTGTGGAACACCACAACATATATCAACTGGGCCGGAGTGTATTCCATTTGCAGATACAAATTGTGTCCTGTTCACTAAGTTGGACTTAACCACAGTAAGTCTGTATTGTGAATACCAAATACATGCTGTAGACGGTGAAGTAATATATCATGGTCTATTGTGCCAAATGCTGCAGTCAAATCAAGGAGGGTGAGGACTAATATTTCCACGATCCAAAACAGAGAGAATGTTATTTAATACTGTCAGAAGAATAGTTTCATTACCGTGGCAAGGGAGATATGCAGACTGTACATTGCTGAAAATACTGTTTTAAATTCAGATGAGATACAATGGGCTAGAACAATATTTTCTAAGATTTTTTTATATGAACAAGAGATTAGAAACTGGGCGGTAATTCTTTAAATCGTTATAGTCAAGTTTTGGTTTCTTCAGCAGAGGCTTAACAATGGCAATTTTGAAAAATGATGGAAATTCATTGGATAAGAGAGAGGTAATAATAAAAGTCAATTATTGAAGGTAATATTTGATCTAAGCACTGGAGCAGCAGTGATGTTGGAAATTGTGTTGTTAAGCTTATCTCTAATGGTTTGTACCTTGGTCATGGAAGAAATTTGCAAACAGGTCCACATGATGTAGTGGAGAGAAGGTAGTTGGAAGTGATGTACATTTGTTGTTAGACATTATTTTGTTAGTTATCTCAAAGAGCTTTTTGCAGATGGAACTCTCCATGATCTTAGTACTGTAGCAGAATAATGTTTCTACATGGATTGTGTTTGTGACGTTCTTCTTACCAGCTTCATAGATTTGTTAATGAATAGTGAGTCTGACTACAAGCCAAAGCCCCTCTGCTTTATGGCAGTCTCTTTTAGCAGTGCAAAGCTGGTCCTTAACACGGCTATACCATGGAGAAGACTTCTAAAATTGCTACTCTATATTTGGTGGCTGGGGCATGCAAGCTTCCCATTAGTTTCCAATGAGTTGGTGGTTAATCCCATGGCTTGTGGGGTTCTTCCTACACCAGACATCCTGGTTGTTATTATATCAAATAACAAACATTGGTGTTAAAGCCACAACAACAAGATCTATACTGTTTTGTTTGACGATATTAACTTTTATACTCGTATTCCTGGTTATTATGTGTCCCAAAAGAAGAAATTATAAATGAAGAGCTGACAGATGCATCAGAATAATAATTAAAAAATGCAAAGAAAACAATTGTGGCTCTAACAACTTAGCTAGCCAAAGTTTAATATGATAATCCTATCTAAATATTGCTGTGCTTTGGTTCTGTATAATTCATTGGATGTGGTACCATGCCACTTACATCCAGTCAAAACTAAGTTCTTCATATTTAAACACTGTTCCTACATGATCAAGACAAGGAGAGCACACAACTTTAATGGACTGATAAATAAGCAATTTTTAACTGCCGGTCCGTGTTTGTGCAAATATCTTTCACTCCAATATAACTATAAAGACTTTTCTCTGGTGTTTAGTTATACTTTCAATGTTAAACTTACAAAGTATCCTTTTTCAGTCAATTACCTTCACCGATTCCGGTTGATGTACAGTGCACTGCTGTTACATGCTATTGGTTAGTTGGCATTACATGCTAAGGGAGGCAAGCTCATGAAATCCAATAGATGTCGCTAGGACAAAGCCAAGGCATAGATAGCGTTATCATATCAGAACCTTGGCTTGGGAAGATGCGTCTCTAAGTGAACATTAGAATCAAACATTTGTGGAAAATCGATTTAACACCATTATTAACACTCCTTGGCTTAATAACACAGCTCATTTCAGGCTTCATCATGCTGTTGAATAGAGGGATGTGTGTTGGAGGGATGTTAATCTATGTATTTTCCAGAACATAGGGATATGTTTTGGGTCATGTGTATTGATCCCAGAAGGGATGCGCATTTAGGTGATGTAATACTGTGTATTGATTTCAGATTACAGGAATATGTTTTGGATCATGTGCATTGATTCCAGAAGGGATGCGCATTTAGATGCTATGTATTGATTCAGAACATAGGGAGATTTGTTTTGCCAATATTATACTCTGTATTGATTTCTGCTATCACGGTACCAATTGTATTTTCATAAACCTCAATGCTAATGTTTTATGAAATAAATATTCTTTAAAATATTCTTTCTATCCTACTTCAGTATGCATGTCACACAAAGTTATAGAGAACAATGCTAGATTGCTAATTTTTCAAGGACAACACCAGGTACTCCATTGCAGTTAGGAGAGATAACTCTGCTGGAACTGTACAGAATATGTGTTGATATCTGGAGAATAGACATGGTTATCATAACAGGTCTAGAAATATTTGTTGATATTTGGAGAAAAGACCTTATCACAGTTCAAGTCTAGAAATATTTGTTGATATGTGGAGAAAAGACGTTATCACAGTTTAGGTCTGGAAATATTTGTTGATATCTGGAGAAAACATGGTTGTTACAGCATTGGTCTGGAAAAATATGTATTGATATCTGGAGAAAAGATTTGGTTATCACAGCTTAAATCTGAAAAATGTGTTGATATCTGGAGAAAAGATGTTATCACAGCTTAGGTCTGGAAATATTTGTTGATGTCTGGATAAAAGATATGGTTATCACAGTTTACCATATATACTATTGTATAAGCCAAATAATTTAGGAAAAAAATAAAGCCCTGGATGAAGAGGGGTCAGCTTATCTGTGGACCAGTGTATAAACTTCAACGATTTTTTTTTTGTCTTTTTGTTAACTAATGTAATGGTTGTAAATCTTACGATATGAAGAAACTAAATTTCTATGACCTAAGACATTTGAATGGGAAACAAAATCATTTTCAGTGTCCCGACACTTATTAAACTGTTATAAACTTCACCAAACCTCGTATTTTGCGGGCCAGTTGAGTTTACCCGGGAGACCAGGCTGAACTATAATGTACAGTACTTACACAGTGCAAAGCATGCATAACATCACTTAAATCCTTATTTATTTCCAAACATATTAGATGCAGATTTCGCTTTATTCATTGTTTGGACCAAATTATATTCTTCCAGATAACATTTCAGTTAGTCCTTTATAGCTGGCTTATTTACATTGGACCACGCACTCACAAGTTACTCATTTTCATTGACAAAAGCGATCCTACAAAATGAGGTAATATTTATACAAATGTCTGCATGTTTAATTGTACAAGGCACATAACCAGCATAACTTACATGTTCATGAAGAGTAGCCATAATAAAGACTAAAATTCTCATTATAATCTACTATCATCAATCTACTTTATTGATAGTTGGTATGATTTGTCCTTTTGACAGCAAAACAGCCAGTTAATTATTAAAACCCGGAAACTGACTTATGTTAAGAGGAAATTTTGACCATCAACTATGCCAGCATATTTCATTCCATAGTATGAACTCTAGTACCTTAGTTTTGTAAAACAGGGTGTAAGGCATTTTTGTAAACTTTTCTAATCCATGTAGGAAGACTGAATAATAGAAATTGGGAGATTGGGACCTAAAATTGGTACATTTTTTGTGGCATTTTTAAAACCTTGTTTTCACGAAACTGAGCAATCTTATGGGTCCAATATGTTTGAATTCATTAAGGATGCACTATTTTTTCCTATATTTTCCCTCCGGACATGTCCTGTTCTCATATTCAGGTCAGCTGTGGCCAAACTACACAATAGCTAAAGGTTAGTCTTAAATAAACAAGCAACAATGCCAGCATGACTAATTAAAAGTTAATCCTGCTTATCGATGCAAATATTTTGTGAAAACAACTGGCCTCTGTCATAATTCAAAGATACCATGTTCTACACTAATGTGTGTTATGCAAGCATCAACAATTGATTGGCAATAAAGGATTCCCAATTTTGGTGCACTAAGAGGTACCTAAATAGGCAGCTTCTCTGTACCATACATGTGGCAACTATTTTCTCCTTGTTGTATATCCGACTTTATTTTCATATTGTCAACCGTAAGGCATTTAGTATTGTTTACTATAAAACATATGTTGTCTGGATTAGTCTTTTGAGGACACACATGCTACATACATGTCATGTATTTTCATTCTTTTTTTTTAATTTAAGAATGGTAAATAATATTCATTTATATAGTATAAAAATGCCATGTTTTCACTCGTGTAAGTTTCTTGGGTGGGAACTACACAATAGCATATGGAGTTGCAGCATTCAGTGATCAATTTTGGGATTGAAATTAATTGTCGGTAGTTTTATTGTTGTGGTTTATTTTTTGTTCTGTTTTTTTTGTTCTGATTTTTGTATTTTTGTAGATGTAAAAAAAATTGTAAATTTACACGAGTAATGTTTAAACATAACATTCTATTTACTGAAGAAACGAATTCTTTATAGTAAAGTATATATTTTGTCACAATATTCACAGGTGATAAAACAGAGCATGACTTCCATGGATTGCATACAATATATCTATTTATATAGGGCTTTTCTTATTAAGGATAAATAAAAATCGAAGACAGAATGTAATAATCATGAGTTGTATTTGCTTGCTCTAATTGGGAACATTAATGTAATCCAGAGGTTAGCATGGAATGACCCTAAATATTGGGAGTTTTTTTTCTTCTTCTGGTGTGAGAGTTGACAGGCATGTTTTTAGGTCACTTACATCAAAGCAAACTACATCGCTCAGGTGGCCTAGTGGTTAGAGCGTCTGCGGAAGGTTGTGGGTTCGATCCCAATTCCCATACCAAAGACTTACAAAAGTGGTACTAACAGCTGCCTTGCTTGACACTCAGCATTAAGAGGTTAGTATTAGGACTGGTCGGCCTGGTGTCAGGATATTGTGACTGAGTGGGACAACATGCTACATGTCTGCGGCATGATGTCCCAGTGCTAGACATCACTATAAACAACCTCACTGCAGACATCGTAGCGATATGACTGAAAACTTGTTTAAGCTACGTTAAAAATCCTAATCAAACAAACAAACAAAGCAAACTACAGCTCAGCTTTTATGGCATTAGCATAATTTTTAAAGCATTATTTCTGAAACTTCGTTATTGTATATTGGTGATATCATTAAAGTTTTGCGTAATGGTACCCATGATTTGACTTCAAAAGATGTGCTTCATTCAGTGCATTTTTGAACCTACAATTTACATGTGGTGGTGCCATTATGTAAATACATTCAGGTGCCTAATTGCAAGCGTTGAATCAAACCGTATTGTTGTTTATTGGTTTGTCTTACTGGGATTACATTTTAATGAGTTAGGTATTTACAATTTCAAGGCAAAATTAAAATGTAATTACTGGTTCTCTGATATAAAATGACCTATTTAATAATACATAAACAAACAATAAATGAGTCAAAAGAGAGAGGTAGTGTAGCAACTCACAATTGCTAAATTCTTGTCATCATTCAATCAAATTAATGACAAATCTAAATTAGGCAGAAACAGTAAGAAAACAGAAAATTAGATAAATTACTTTTCAAAAAAGTTACTACCATTTCTTTATAATAATTATGTTAATATAAGTTTGCCTAAATAAATGCATGTAGAACCTACCGTGTGATGTCTCAGAGTTGTGAATCTGTTTACATGCAGGTCTTGCTCTTTTTACTGTTTATACCTATTAAGTTTGGGGGTCTACTTATACATGAGAGGGGCCTGGAGTGGCAGAGTGGTCTAAAGCGCTTTCCGTTACAGATCACTACCGTCTCACCTCTGTCTGCGTGGGTTTGAGTCTAAGATTTGGCTAATGTGGTTATGTGAGAAAGCTTGCCAGTAGCTTCTCATGGGTCGGTGGTTCTTTCCGGGTGTTTTCCCAGGTTCTTCCTCCACCAATAATACTGGCCGCCATGTATAGCCTATCGTGTGCTGAAAAATGGTGTTAAACCCTAAAACAACAACAACTTACACAGGAACAGGCTTATATGCAAGTATATATGGTGGGTATGTCAATATTTGTTGATATCCGCAAACGAACAGTCCTTTAAGAGATTGGGGGAGAGCATTATGTTGGAATTGGGGAGTAGGGTGCTCATGGATGTCAGCCTTCTCACACATCAGATACACTTGTATATTGCGTATCCAATTATGTTTCATGACTGTGCGTTATAGACAAGTTCCACTACGGATTTGCATACCTCAGCATGAAGATTTCGTTTCTGTGTTTTTGTTTTGTTTATAGTCTTTCTCATTTGGAGAGAAGTTGTAAAAGACAATAGACTGGTTACAATTTTCTCCCCTCTGAGTGGTTAGCACGCAAGATAGTACAGAAAGGGTATGCGTTTGAATCCTATCTTCAGATCAGTCTGGGTTGACTAGTGCTATGTCCTTGACCATGGCATTTAACTTAACTGACTCACATATAAATAACTTCCATGTATTGCTAATTTTATCATAATATTACTATATTATGGGGAAGATACAAATATCTTATCCTAATTTTTATATTGACTTGGAAAACATTTTAATGTTTTTTTTGTTGTATTACATGTATCTCAGTCTGTGTATTTACAGCATATTGGCATGGTTAAAAAAATGTGTAGAAAGAAAAATACCAGCGATCCTGAAGCCCAGCAGTAAGGCCGATAAGGTAATTTCTTTTGTAAAAAAATTGCAACATTTGCTTTGTTTGCATACATTTTTTTTTTTAATTGATAATGAAAATTTGTGTTGGTTTTCATGTTTGCTACTGTTTTTCACAGTCTAAATATTCATTATTGTATATAAAGATGCCTTTAGAAGTTAGTGCTATCCCTGTCCTGTTAGCTGTTTTGTTGTTGTTATGGGGTTTAACACCATTTTTCAACAAGATAGGCTGGCTATACATGGAAGCCAGTATAGCTGGTGAGGAAGAAGCTAAGAAAACTTTTGGAAGAACCACCAAACCATAAGAAGCTACTGGCATGCTTTCTTAATGTACTTACATTGGCCAAGCCAGAGACTTGAATCCTTGCATTCAAGGTGACATGGCAATGATCTGTAGTGATCAGCACTTTAGACCACTTGGTCACTCATAATCCTGCTTGCGCTCCAGTCTTTGAGTTGAGTGGTAATTTGATTCCTTTAATTTGATTTTGAAGCCAATAAAACTTGAAACTATTTTCATATTCTAGTATCCCAGTATTTTAGTCATTCAAATGATTATTTTCATAGCAAATAAAAGTCATTAAAGTAGTCCTTTGCCATCCGTAAGCTGATAAACGATTTCTACCCAAACATCTTTGCCGAGATGGAAGTCAGTTTTTTTATTTGTACGTCTGAAAAAGAACTTTACATAACCTGAACTATTGCCATAATTGCTGTAATACACATGCATTGATACACCAGGAAATTCTACCTAGAAACTGGGAACATTCCTAGGAAATCTTCATTCTACCTAGAAACTAACATGTAATATGCAGACATTGATGCACCAGGAAATTTTCATTCTACCTAGAAACTGGGAACATTCCTAGGGCATGTCCATTTACTTGGAAAATTGGTAGAATAGGAGTAAAACATGTTCTTTCATAAGTTTCAAGGTTAAGTCTAGCTGTTAAGTACAAGTAAACATCACATGATGTAACTAAATGTTTGCTTATTGTATTTGTGAACTGCCTTTTCATTCAGCATCCCAGTGCTGAATATTACCTCTGATATTACAACAGAGATGGTACTCCATGTAGGTTTCCATTAAGTGGTAGACTAGAATGCTGAATATAAACTGACACCAAAAGACTGAACATTCTTCTCTCAGTTGAGTGAGTAAAGAGAAGCATAAATAATGGGACTGTAATTCATTTTAATGAGATAATGGTTAGAGGGTAAGAACATACAACTGTTAACAAACTCCCATACTGTCACCAGAAATAAGCCCATCTCCCACTTTTGACCTGTCTGTCTGTTTAAAGTTTACCTCATTGATCTATAACTTTGTTATTAATTGATGTGAAATTCTTCCATTCTTTTGAATTAATAGTCTTAATAATCTTTGCAAACTTTTCTTTCTTTTTCAATTTGTTTGTAATTCTCACTTTTTTACTCAAAAACATTTTGCTTGTCAGGATATTGTCCAGTAAAAAGTCCATGCAGTACATTTTAAATAAATTATTAGGTGGTACCTTATTCTTATAATCATAGAAATAACAAATCATTTCAGACTGCCATTGGTTCATACATCCGCCTGTTTGAGCCGCTGGTAATTAAGGCACTGAAGCAGTACACAGTAACAAGTTCATTGGAGCTACAACAACAGGTGCTTGACCTTCTCTCCCAGCTTGTCCAGCTGCGTGTTAACTACTGCCTTCTTGACTCGGACCAGGTCTTCATTGGTTTTGTCATCAAGCAGTTTGAATACATTGAGGAGGGACAGATCAGGTAAAGCAAATCTGGAAATTACAATACATATTACATATATGTCATTTCTAAGTAACTGATTTTGTCCAGGGTACTTTACAAGGCTGTGATAATATATTTTCTTTGTACGTGTCCAATCCTCGGTTTGATTCCAGAAGTTAGGATGTGCAGGGGTGAAATGTACTTGAGTATAATTATTCCATTTTTTGTTGTGTTTCTGAGACAAAAGATTTATTCAGATTTATCAGCATTTTATTTTCATTCCATTTGCCTTGCAATTTAGTTTTCATTTTTTTTTCTTCATATATGGTCTCTGAAATGCTTTTTTTTGTGTTTATTGCATCCATTAATTTTTTCAATTACTATTCTTTAATTTGGAATGCATTTTCAGAAGTTAGGTTTTGCATTTTTGTATATATTATTAAATGGAAATCACTATTGCTTTTGTATATTGCCTTATTAGAATTTTGTTTGAAAAAAAATGCAAAATATGTAATAAGTATAAAAAAACAGCATTGAATTTACAAACACAAAACAACTGCACCTGTTAAAATATTGTTGTAAAATATATGTTAGCTAATTTTGTTTAAATAATTTTTTTGGTTCAAAAGTAAACTACAAATACAGCTACTTGTGATTACGTTGTCTTATCAGGGGTGGTTTATTAGAACAATCCACAGCTTGTACAGACTCAACGTTATCTGTCATTGTAAAATATCTTATCATGGATTATCATGCAAACCATGGAAAGTTTTTGATCACCTAATAATTTAAGTATACAGACTTTTAAATTCATTCAGAAAATGCATGCACATTATCATTTCATTTTTGTTTAGCATTCATAATTTCGAATGACACATTTTGCATTTGTATTCATTTCATTTTTGTTTAGTATTCATAATTATGAATGACACATTTTGTATTTGTATTCATTTAATTGAGATTGCATCCATCATTTCATCTGTGTTTATTCTGCATTTTGTTTTCATTTTCATTTTTATTTCATGGGTAAAATTGTATTTTTCATTTCCAAATCTTGTTACACTTGTGTCTGTATAAATGATATGTCCAAAAGGCAGGTCACATCACAGAGTTATATTTCATCTTTTGTTAAAACTGGATGTCATTAGAGATTTTCCCAATGAATGTTGTAGCTTTTTAAAAACAAAATTATTTATCTTTTTACAAATACATGTAATAATGATAATAATAATTGTTAGAATTAAAATTGGTTCACATGAACAGGCCAAGTTCTCTGTATTTTATATCTTCTTTTTGCTAATTTTTATTGTTTTCAGTTTGCAAACAGCGGGGTTTAATTATTTTAGTCATTTATGTCACTTTTTGTTTATCTTGTCTAGCTTTTAGGAGATAGGGGATGATGAACATTTTATCATTTCAGAAACTCCGAAATCCTGATACCGAACATTTTTAATTTTCTGGTGATGCTGTCCTATGAGAAGTTCCACAGCAAGACGATCATCGGCATGCCTAAAATAATCCAACTGTGTGATGGGATTATGGCCAGTGGACTCCACCCCACAACTCATGGTTGGTACAGCTGTCAACTAAATGAGCAGCCTTAATTGACTGCAACTGACACAGAAAAAACATTTTGGATGATCCTTGACCAATATATGGCCAAACAATATTGATATGTATTTTTGAGACACATATACCCACAATGCAGACCCAAAAAGTGAAAATATGAAAAATTCAGATGTGTATAATTTTATTTAAAATTGCTGAAATGGCATGAATTTTATTTAGGTCATCTACATGTGCATTTAATATTTTATTTGGCTACCTCCAGTGGTGTTTTTTTGTGAAATCATGCTAACAATGTTTTCGTCAAAAAGACCAAACTGTAAAAAAATTAGTATGGAAAACTATGGGAAAATGCTGTAATGATTTGAAAACTAATCAGATCATCAATGTATAAATACATAAAATGTATGCAGATTAAATTTCCTTTGCTGCAAGTTTCTCAGTGGGATCAACAATGTCAAATAGATCAGTGCATCCTCCCATTATGTTGTAAGAGATGATTAACAGAGATAACATGTTTGCCATGGGCTGTGGCTTGTATCATTGGAGGAAGGGATCCTGGTAGTTAAGCAGAGAAGTTTGAGCTTACCATATCAATGTAGCACAGTAGTTTGACCTCACCTTAATTTAGGCAAGTGATCAGTAGGATAAGGAAATCATATTTCTTACATTCATCTTTTATTTTCTATTTCTTTGACAGAGCTTTAACATCTTTGCCTTATATCTTGCTGAATTACATGTATTTTCTTTATGGACTGTCTTCCTAAAAGTTCCATTTTGTTGCAGTTCTTCATCTTATATTTGAATAACTTCCCATTTTAATTGGCATTATGTAGGCAGTATTGTGCTGATGTACCATTCAACCCAGTACATCCATACATATGACATTAAAATGTAGCCATGTTATAATTTTAAATGATTAAATGATACAACATAAAATGTATGTCTCAAAAATTTCATTCTATTAATTTCTCCAATCATACTCACTAAAAATTTTCTCCATTGAGTACTTTCCCCAATCATATTACACTAAGAATGCTAACCTGGTACCTAGCAAGTCCAGCCCTACTAAAAGACGAAAATTTATCTTTGCCTGTCTATATCAATAGGGGAGAAACTCGTGCCCTTAACTGGCTTTCCACGGACTGGAAAAATTTAATTAGACATCTTGATTGTGGAGGAAATGGAAGCATTAGAATGGTGCTAATGTGATGGCAGGTAGCACGTGAAAACATTTAACTGAATTATGCACTCTGTGAAATCTTTTGTTTAATGCACTTATACACGTTCATTATACGCAATTGATTGGCAAAGCAAGAAAGTTTAAGATATATTAGTGCTATATGGTTTAGAGTTTAAACATAGTTTAATATTTTTGCAGCCATCCCAGCCTTACAACCCATAGTCTATGACCTGTTTTTGTTGAGAGGTTCAAACAAGAGTGACATTAGCAAGGATCTGGAGACACAGAGGGAAGTGGTGGTTTCCATGTTACTGCGACTCATACAATATCATCAGGTGAAGAAGACACTTTAAATTGAATGCACCACATGTTGTAGCACCTGATGCATAGTACTCTCCATAAATTTGATGCTTGCTTAATGTGTTAGAACATAAGCAAGTAAAAGAAAAAAGGAAAATTACAAACTTTGAATAGGCAGCCATATTTTTTTTCAATGCAGTAGCAACTTGGTAGAACATCAGGCTTGTAATCCTAAGGATATTGTGTACAATGCCCACTTGGATAAACCCAGGTCAGCCACCTTATATCATCTTTCAACAGTGATATTTTAAATTTCTTCTAAAACACCATTGGGCCAAATGCATTCCGACTTAATAGGATTGTTCCTTGCAAACAAATTTTGTTAATAGCAACCAAAATGGAAAAAAAATTACAACATCTTGTCCAGAATAGTTTTAATTAAATATGGCAGGACTCTTTCTTAAGACATACTCTTTCAAAACACTTTCCATGGTAGCTTCTCTGATAATGGTGTGGCACCTTAGCAACCATTAGGTTGTCACCTACAAGGCTTATTATGTCTGGCTAATCCTGAATGCTGATCTGACATCCAATATGGCCATCATGGCAGCCATCTTGAAAATCTTATCACTGTTACTTCAAACGGATGGTCATATCAGCATGGGTTTTTCATTTAAAGATGGGTGTGATATTATATGGATTTTTAACATAGCTTTAAAACATTTTCAATCATTTTGCTACAGTGTCTGCAGTTTATAGTGATGTCTAGCACTGGGGCATCATGCCGCAGATATGTAGCATCATGTTCCTCCCAGTTATATTATCTTGACACCAGGCAAACCAGTTCTAACTCTAACCTCTTAATGCTCACACACATATACTCTGCATCAATGTATTTACCTTTTAGATATTTTGGCAAATTCATATGCCATGCTAACCTTGCAAACTTTGGTGCTAACATTTATTGTTATTTATCATAAACATTAAGTGTCTTTTCTTCATGTAAAAGATGAATTTCGCTTTTGATTGTTTGTATTTATAATTTTTAGGCACTGGATATGTTTGTGATAGTATTGCAACAGTGTCACCGGGAGAGTGAAGAGCGGTGGAAACGTCTGTCCAGACAGGTCACTGATATATTACTTCCAGCCCTCGCCAAGCAACAGGTCAGTATTATGCATTGGGGATAGAAACATGTTGGACACATGGACTTTGCCTTGTCAATAAAAATATATACACATTTATTGCTTCATCCAGTGTGACAGTACTGATGTTTTAGTTTTAGTTATAGACCCAGAAACTTGTAATATTACCAGTAAAAGGAAAATAATGCAGATTAAATGTAGAATGACTGCAAATGAAATGCAGAAGGAACACAAATGCAGTGACTATTTTCAGGACAACTGAGATCAAATGCAACATACAGAACACAGAATGATGAATGATAAATGAAAACAAAAAGAAGCATGAATGCATTTCTCTGTTGAAAACAATCTAAATCATACTAACATTGGAAATAAAATTCTCTATGTTGTTTACCCCTTTCACCACTAGGTGGATACCTGTACACTGTTTTCTAGCTTAAGCTTTCACTCCATTATGAATATTGTTGGACCACAGCACCACAAGATATCCATCAAGCTAATTTTTAATTCTACTTATTAGTCAATTAGTAAGGTTCTGCAAAGTGCTGGTAACTGTTTTGAATATATGTTGATTGGCAACATCACGTTTTAGTTTTTGAGTATATTTATACATATTGTTTTCACAATTTGTCTACTTAAGTTTATATTTCCAGCATGTGCTTTGTAATTGAAAACAATGGTTGAGTTTCTCTTTTGAACATATAACTGGCGCAGTTATTGATTCATTGACACTTTCAATTGTTATTTCATATTTTGTGTCATTTGAGATACATAGCGACAACAATATAAGCTCAAGGCAGTAAGTTTGAAATCAGCAAAGACAATCATGACACGTGTCTCGCCTATACAAAATTTATTTCAACTTTATTTTCAAATGTTTGCAGTGTGTGGTCAGAGGGAATATAGTCCACATTGTTGTAGAGAGTTTTGAAAATAGAGAGATTGTTCAAATCAAAGTCAACAGAAAGCAGCGACCCAAGTCATTATCCAAAAACCAATCCTTTTCTTTAGCAGTTGTTATGGGGATTCTTGCAAGATTCTTGGAACTGTGCCATCAGTTACCATCATGTCTGGCAAGCAGGTGAAAGAGAATCAGCTGGCATTGTGTGCTTCAATGCAACACCCATACCAAGTGTTGCTTGAATCACAGATAAGGAGACATTCCAGAAACGACTGTGCAGTTGTTAACTTGAAAGTGTTTCTGTCATGCCATTTGTCATGTCTTTCCAATACATTCTTGGATTTTTCTCAGTTTTGGTAGCTCAGTGGACATAATGCCCCATGTACACCTGAGCATGGCCATCATGCCCATAAGTCGGGGTGCCAGGGGCATTACTCTGACATCACAACATGTTCTACAAGTCATATTTGATACCAGCTGTCATTCTGCTCTCCCACTATCCAGTCCAGCAATTTGTATGGCAATAAATACCACAATGCTGCCAGGGACAATTGCATTGATATACTCCATTGCACCCTGTCTACCTTCCTATTGTATATAAAACCATATGGGGTCTGGTATAAACTAGTCTATTAGTTTTGACAGCTATACATACCAGCAACACATACCTTGGTAGTTGTCTGACTGCCAATCCAGCAGGAGGGCCTGTAGTTTGATAAATCACCCCCCCCCCCACCCCAAACATCTGTGTCGATACTGATGGATGATATTTGGGTCTGATGTCACCTATTTATTAAAATGTGCAATTGGTCTGTATGCAGATCTTTCTTGAACACACCTGTGTATACCTGAGACACATACTGGTAATTGGCAACATCCATATTTAACCTGAAATTCAAAATGACCATATGACCAATGGTTGTTCTATTTCACTTTGATTTAAAAGTCCTTAAACATAGGATTTGCTCCAGAAACATAATGTATATCTCACCAAAAGAACCCTTCAGCCAACAATAGCTTCACAGCTTCATGAAATACTGTTAAATGTATGTATGTGGTTCTTTCCGTGGGTTTTCCCAGGTTCTTCCTCCACCAATAATACTGGCCGCCATGTATAGCCAACAACAACAACACCTCTCATACTCAGTAAAAAAAAACACTAAATCTCTGGTCATCTTTAGACGAATTTCATACTCAGTAAAAAAAACACTAAATCTCTGGTCATCTTTAGACGAATTCCATACTCAGTAAAAAAAAAAAACACTAAATCTCTGGTCATCTTCAGACGAATTTCATACTCAGTAAAAACAAAACCACTAAATCTCTGGTCATCTTTAGACAAATTCCATACTCAGTAAAAAAAAAACACTAAATCTCTGGTCATCTTTAGACGAATTTCATACTCAGTAAAAAAAACACTAAATCTCTGGTCATCTTTAGACAAATTTCATACTCAGTAAAATAAACACTAAATCTCTGGTCATCTTTAGACGAATTCCATACTCAGTAAAAAAAACACTAAATCTCTGGTCATCTTTAGACGAATTTCATACTCAGTAAAAAAAACACTAAATCTCTGGTCATCTTTAAACGAATTTCATACTCCGTTAAAAAAACACTAAATCTCTGGTCATCTTCAGACGAATTTCATACTCAATAAAAAAAACACTAAATCTCTGGTCATCTTTAGACGAATTTCATACTCAGTAAAAAAAACACTAAATCTCTGGTCATCTTTAGACAAATTTCATACTCAGTAAAATAAACACTAAATCTCTGGTCATTTTTAGATGAATTTCATACTCCGTAAAAAAAACACTAAATCTCTGGTCATCTTTAGACGAATTTCATACTCAGTAATAAAAACACTAAATCTCTGGTCATCTTTAGACGAATTCCATACTCAGTAAAAAAAACACTAAATCTCTGGTCATCTTTAGACGAATTTCATACTCAGTAAAAAAAACACTAAATCTCTGGTCATCTTCAGACGAATTTCATACTCAGTAAAAAAAACACTAAATCTCTGGTCATCTTTAGACAAATTCCATACTCAGTTAAAAAAAACTAAATCTCTGGTCATCTTTAGACGAATTTCATACTCAGTAAAAGAAAACACTAAATCTCTGGTCATCTTTAGACGAATTTCATACTCAGTAAAAGAAAACACTAAATCTCTGGTCATCTTTAGACGAATTCCATACTTTTTTCTTAGGAAGTCCATTTCCAGTTACTTTTTTTCATCAAATTGGTGCAACACACACATGCTTGGACATGTGCATTGTGGATCATCTGAACATTGGTAAGAGCATTGCAGCTGTAAAATTGTCATTCCCATGGTGTAAAGTCAATCAGCATGGTTTTGAAATGACTTCCTAGTTGATGCAGAATATGGTAGCCACATAATCAATGCTTGAACTGGCATCATTAGTGATTTTTTTGCCTGACCTAAAATTTCTGTTGTGAGTATCTACAGAAGTTATAAACTTATATCATACTTCATAAAGGCAGTTTTATTGATAGAATTTCAAACCCTTATGTTTAATTGGTTCTATTTGCATGTACTGCTTGTCAAACCAGAATCAACTTTACGAACACATGTTTAATTATTAGTAGTCTTTGATATTATCCAAGATCCCCAAGTATGTTGAAACAAGAGTAGCCTTTGATATACTCTAATAATCCCATGTATATTGAATCAAGAGTAGCCTTTGATATACCTTAATAGTAATAATCCCAGGTATATTGAATCAAGAGTAGCCATTGATATACTCAAATAATCCCATGTATATTGAATCAAGAGTTGTCTTTGATATACTCTAATAATTCCAGGTATATTGAATCAAGAGTAGCCTTTGATATCCTCTAACATCCTCAGGTATATTGAATCAAGAGTAACCTTTGATATATTCTAACATCCTTAAGTGTAATAGAAGCAAGGAAAAATTAGATGTTTTCATAGTAGCCATGCTTCTTTTTTTACAAAGACAAATTTTAGTTTTGAGAAAAACTTGTCATTTTTCTCATCCATGTTACAGTATATCTTCATCGCTAATTGTTTTTAAGATGGTAAAATATTATTTAATATTATATTGGCTGTTTAAGTGAAAAGAAAAATAATATCCGATAAATGATAAATGTTTGGCTATTGAAACAAGAGGGGGAAAAAAGTTAAAAGGTTATTGAATGAGAAGGTGGCTTTCAGTAAAAAGTGGCTCATATATGAAGTGTAGTCCATAGATATCTAGATATTTTATATATGAATTTCAGATCAATTTGGAGAATCAGAAGGCTTTAGATGTGCTGCACAGACTGTTTGAATCAGTGGCTCCCATTGTTTTCAGGCCTGTGGATATCCTACTAAAAACACTTTTCTCCTGTCCTGTTGACATGGTAAGTAACATGATGGATTACTGCCAGGGATATTGAAATTGTTTCTGCCATTGCTTATTTTAGAAATGACTGATAGCATAATGCCTTCTATTCCAGTTAATTGTCTTAACAAAAATGCTTGCTTAATCCAGTAATTTAATGGCTATTATATTCATGTTTGTGGAATTGTTTTGATGGGTCATGCCCATCCTGCTGCCTATCATCCATCATTCATCCTATTTCTCCATGTAATTTGAACTCACTCTGTGCCATTTGATAGGGAGATAGTTGGATGTTATAGGAAGACAGGTAGATGGCAATGTTAGTTTCTAATTCTGAATATGGATTGAGTTAATGGGGCCAAAGGTAAAACGTTTATAGTGTGGACTTGTATATTCAGTTTTCAAAGTTGGCATAAATAATTTTTATGTACATAACCAGACTCACTGCTCAGTTCACCCCGCCCGAGACTTCAAATGCATTTTAGATTCGAGAAACCTGGTGTATACTGAAAATGTTATGAATTTAAGACTTTTTTGGACGATGCATGTAAAAGCACCTGTGTAAACTTAGTGACACACTTTTTCTATGGCAACTGCATCAAATAACAATGTTACCATCATTGTTAACATGAAGGGTACATATAATTACACAGATGAAAGTTGAAACATGTTCAGCAAAATGCTTATGTATTGTAAGTGTTCACAAGCTATATTGTATTGTGCAGCTTAATAGTATTAACATCAACACTACCTTGTGGCTAATAGTTTTGTCCTCGTGTACTACCATGCTGTTAATAGATTTGTAGTGTAGACATCTAGCCATGGTCTGAAGTCTCGGATGTGTCTGGTGCGATCAGTTTGCGATACCTTATAATTAATAGTTTTGTACTGCAGACATCCAGTCATTGTCTGGAGCGTTGGATATGCCTGTTGTTGTCAGTCCTAAGAGTCCTTATGGTACAGTCAAAGGAGGAAGTCATACTATCCAGACTGCAAGAAATTGGCCTGAAGGTGAATGTTTACAAGCTGCTGGTAACAGAGTTAAACGATAAAGACAAGTCATTTGTGTCAGCACTTGGGCCTGAGGAGATGTTTGCATGGTAGGTTCCCATCAGTTGTAAAAACTGAAGACATGCTTTTTTTTATCAGGATTTTGCAAATTATTTAATTACAAGATATAATATTCAGTAGTATGATTAGATCTATATTGTAATGATATATATGTTCGTTATTATGCTTATTTCATATACACAATCATGTCAGTGTGATCTTCATATCTTAAGACCACCAATCCTTTGATGGAAACAGATTTGGTTCAGTCTTTACCTACCTATTTATTGTTCCAGTTGATTATTTCTTGTGTTTCCTTTCAGCATTATGCAATAGTTGCATTGCCAAGTGGTCGTATAAATCAAAATCATTTAACTCAGAATTCAGTGTCTTTAATTTTTTTTGTTAAATTTTTTTAATTCAATTAACATTAATACTATTCATTTTAGCCATTTACAAATCCTAATTTAGTTGTTTTATGACAAAAAAAATTTTTATTTTAGTTTTCACAAAAAATATTCATTTAAAATCATATTAATGCTGGATTCACATAAATCAAAATCATGCAAGTTAGCAGATATATGTAGCTCTATGAAAATGTTGTCATCTAAAGGCTGTTTCACATGTAATTTGTTTATGCGCAGATAGCTGTCCTGTTTGTAGTCCTTGACTTGACCAGGTGTGAGGCTTAACTATAAGTCACATTTACTCTACAACCCATAAGAAGGGACCTAAATGTTTTAAATGGTGAAATAACAGAGCTGTCAGGCCCAGTCTAAAACTCATTTCTACCCATTTTTCTCACTGTGAGGTGGCCAGAGGGGTCAGAGTAGGAAGTTTACATATCCTTTACAATCCTTAAGGAACCGCTTTGGTGGCCTTGTTGTTTGAGTGTGCACCTCAAATGCTGGAGGTCATGGTTTCAAACAAAGGTCAAGTCATAACAAAAACTTTACACACGATTCCTAAAGAAGGGAAGCAAACATTGCAACTAGGGAGTTGCACTCTCTTAATCTACCCCCCCCCCCACACTCATTGTTTCAGTAGATGCCAGATGTAGCTTTCTTCATGCATGCTTCTATTCACAATAAAGGAGGAAAGTTTCTTGTTTCTTTGCCTTTGGTTCTATAAATCACACCAAGTATCATTTTGGGAAGAGGTGTAAACCTTCAATGGAGGAGTGTAGTAAAGATGGGGATTTTATTCTTTGATTTTCCAAGTTATTGGTCTTTACACAATGAACAAGTTTATTTTAAAAGAGTATTTCTTGATGGAAGCATTCATTTCACTTTAGAACACCATCAAGCTAAATGACTTGGTAGACTCCATACAGCTTCAGGATGCCTATTTTTGAAATTCCAGCAGTTTTGTCTGGAACAGGAGATATTTCAAAATCTGGACTCTTGTTCATTGTAGGTTCCCCTCCCATAGCCTTCACCACAGCAGGTCATTTAATGTCCTTGGAAGCACCCATCCTCCAGTTTTTCGATGACTAACTTTTGTAACAACTGTTCCTGTTGAATAGCAAGTTCCACTTGTGTCTGTGCTGGAGATGATCAAGTTCTCACAGCCCATTTTTTTCCATCCTTTAATCAAGTGATGCCCATTGTCTAAATTTGGCATGAATGTCTCTAGTTGCTGAGCCTATTCAGGGATCACACCACTATATGTAAATATCACAATTTTTATAAAAACATTAACTGAAAAAAGTGTAAGTTGAAGCAATTTGTGAGTATTTTTAGTTCTTTCAAGTCTGTTCCTGTAATTTTTAATATATCAGTTTCCAGCATGCAGCTAGTGTTTTCAGTCCTTTCTTGTTATTATAGTAATTTGTGATTTAAAACCAGTTTCCAGCATGTAACATGCCATTATAATCGGAACAGTTTGTTTCGTTCCTTCCCACTTTTTTCCGGTAATTCATATCATACGATCAGCTTTGCACCATCTTTTGAATTTTTTTTGGCCAAATTAGATTTCTGCAACATTTGTGTTGGGGCCCCGAGTGGTCTACAGTGCTATCTGTTACTGACCACTGCCATCCTACCTCTATCTTTGTGGGTTCAAGTCTTGGGTTCAGCCAATGTGGGTATGTGAGAAATCTTGCCAGTAGCTTCTCGTGTGTTGGTGGTTTTTTCAAGGGTTTTCATTGGTTCTTCCGATACCATTAATACTGGCCACCATGTATAGCCTGTCTTGTGTTGAAAAATGGTGTTAAACCCAACAACAACAACAACATTGTGTTTACTTGTGAGCTCTAACCAGCTATGTTTCTATAAACCTATCATGTGTTCCTTTAAAATGTCAAACAATGGTTATAAACCCATCCTGAAGCTTTAGGGAATCAAAATTTAATTCATCCATGTTTTTAAAGGTAGAAAAATCAATCCAAAAAATGAGAGCTGAGAATGGAGAAATAGGTTGAAATAAGCCAGGATCTGACCATTGCCATGTGAAAAAAAATTTTGAAAAATTAGTTTTTGGCAAAGCTAAAAAAAGATCCTGTACCAGTGTGAAGGGCAATTCAAAGCATACACAGAGATGTGTACTATAAATAGTGTTATGTAACTGCACATTTACATGTATTTTAATGATTTTATCATTCTTCTAGCTTCCAAATGGAATTTTTATTTTGGTGCAGTCACACATTTTTCAGTAGAATCATGAAATTTGTACCACTTCTTTGGTAGTTTTCATAGTTGACAAAATGCATGTCTGCGTTAAATAATGTTGCACCAAAGTGAGGACATTCATGTTATGGGCCCAATTGTATAAGCCCAACAAGTTGTCAAGACTTATCAAAGTGAGGACATTCATGCTATGGGCCCAGTTGTATAAGCCCAACAAGTTGTCAAGACTTGTCAAAGTGAGGACATTCATGTTATGGGCCCAATTGTATAAGCCCAACAAGTTGTCAAGACTGATCAAAGTGAGGACATTCATGCTATGGACCCAATTGTATAAGCACAACAAGTTGTCCAGACTTATCAAAGTGAGGACATTCATGCTATGGGCCCAATTGTATAAGCCCAACAAGTTGTCAAGACTTATCAAAGCTGCTGTTGAATACCCTGCTGACAGTAAAGGTAAGTTCACTTTGAAAGACTCCAGGTGGGTTGCAGAATTCATGAACACAGTAATAGAATTGTCAAAAGTTGACTGTGACATCGTTTTTTCACGGGTTTTTGTCTTTCTTCATTTTTGTATTCTACACCTTTTGTTAAAATAATCTCATGGACTGGAGACTAGTGCTAGGAAAAGATATAGCAATACAGTAATAGGAGGCAAGTATCATTAAAATTAGTTTTAACCCTTTTTATTTTTTCATTAGAATTGCCAGCAAAGAAAAGATTTGTCAAGTACTGTGTTGTGTGCAATTTGAAAATTAGGAATTTAAAACAGACTATCATATTGATTGCTGCAGAATGAATGACAAAAAAGATATAGTACATGTTGGAAATAAAAGTCTTATTTCACAGGTTCCTACTGCAGGCAGTTGGGAAGGCTGCTGTCCTGATCAATCAGGAGATTATGCGTCCAAGGTCATATCGAGAAGGAGGGGGAGAGGAAGTTGGAGGAGGAACAAGAAAATTAGATGGGAAAGCCAGAGGAGAATTTTTAGCTCAGTTGTTAGCACACCTGCTTATGTACATCACCCACATGTTTCAGTCAGGTTAGTCTCATCTAATTTGTGTACAGTGTACTTGCACTGTTGCAGATTCTTGTATATTCTCATAATTGTTGATTAATAATTTAGCTGAGAAAAGAAAGGATGAAAGAGTTGAACATTCTGACCCCTGGGCTGGCAATGTTTGCATATTTACTTTGTTGTTTGTCATTAACAAAAAGATACTTGAAAGCAGCAGGGTTTTTATTCTTTAAAATATATTGGTTTCACAGGCTGGTTTGGTATGCATTTTGTTTTTAAAATCATAAAGTTCTAATTTTGAACTCAACAAAGACAACTGTGTATTCATGGCTAAATTTATTGATGTAATCATGAGCTGGAATCTATGTTTGGGCATGGCTAGGGTTTATGTTGCAGAAACTTCTATTTTGTTTGATTGCATTGACAATTTCTTGTGCACTGTTGCTTTTTAATACCCATTTGAAATGAACCTCTGCTTAGAATACAAGTGATTCACACAGATGCACACAACTGATCATAAACTATAGATGCACACAACTGATCATAAACTATAGATGCACACAACTAATCATAAACTATAGATACACACAACTGATCATGAACTATAGATGCACACAATTGATTATGAACTATAGATGCACACAACTGATCATGAACTATGGATGTACACAACTATTCCATACTGTTAAAAAGTACAAGGTCAAGTACATATTTTAATGAAATATCAAAGTGAAACTTGTTGTTTATCTTATTTTCTTGTTTTTTGGCTTTAAACAGGATTATTCAGGAGGGTTGCAACTGCTGCTATGAAGTTGCTGAGACAGGAGACCCCACCTTGTTTCCATGGAGTACCGGAGATAAATGGGGAGTTTGTCCAGCTTGGTTCATCACATCCCACCCTTACACTTCAGTGGTGTAATATCCTGATTTTGCTCAACTTTGACAACCAAAACTTCTGGAGTCGGATCATCCAAACTCCACAGAAATACATCATGTCAATGAGCAGGTGTGATATGTGCAGCCTTTGTTATTCTGTACTTAATATCTGTTAATCCTCATTCATTGATTGAAATGCAGACATAATACTTATTGATCTCTTGCACAATTTCAGTATTATTGAGCTACCTTGCCCAGCAGTTCTATAGTGAAGCCTTTCATCTCATTGATCAATAGTAAAAATTGTCACACAAAGGATGTTTGACATCATAAGAATGTATGATAATAATGTAATTGTTTGCAATCTCAGCTCTGGTTTGTAAGAAATATTTGAAATAGAAACTATAGTATAATTGTTTTTGATGATGTCATAGGGAGTTTGATTGTTACATCATCACATCTTCCATATTGTCTTTGGCATAGTGTTATGGCTTTATCATTGATTTAAATTTTCTTTTTCATATTTTATTCAGTATAATAAAATTGTATTATGTACACTTATCAGTTATATTTCAATAATCCATCCTGTAAAATTATTACAAAAAATGCTTGGTCATAAAGAAGAAGAAATCTACAAATAACTTTATTGTTGAGATGAAAATTAAAGAAACAAATAATAAGTTAACAGTTTATTATTTTGCAAATGAGGGGCCTCCGAGTGTCCAAGTGGTCTAAAGTGCTCTCCATTACAGATTACTGTCATCTCACCTCTGCATGGGTTCGAGTCTCAGATTCGGCAAATGTGGGTATGTGAGAAAGCTAACCAGTAGCTTCTTATGGGTCGGTGGTTCTTTCCGGGGTCTTTTCCTGGGTTCATCCTCCACCATTAATACTGACCGCCATGTATAGCCTATCTTGTGCTGAAAAATGGCGTTAAACCCTACTACAACAACAACAAAAATTTTGCAAATGGCTTTGAGTTGGCCTTAAGAGACAATATTTTCTATTCATTGTTTTCAAAAACTTTCTGGTACTTCCTGTCAAACTTGTCATGTCTCTTTGATCTTTCAGCAATTTCAGTTACATATGGTCAAAAATTACCTGACCCTTCGACCTGTCAGTGGAATGTTGATTTAGACCTGGTCTACTTGCAAAATAGGTATTGGTATGCATGTAAGAGGCTTGCATATTATCCAGGAATTATCGTTTACACTTCTTGTATGCACAATTCATGCATATCACTAGATCTTTTTCTCATTGATATTTGTTGATATTTTCAATCAGAACAAAATGTGTAACATCAATCCAAATTGTGTATTTAAAGTTGTATTACAGTAATTCTTACTTACATGTTACAGCACAGTTCCATTGCTTGGGTCATCTGGGACAGATGCTGAAACTGACAATGATGACCAGGAGATGGGATCAGCCACATCAATTCGACTCAAGAGAAACAGCTGTAATCTGGAAATACTACGAAGAGGGGGACTCATTCTGTTCTGTGACTATGCTGTAAGACTCTTGTGCTTACTTCCATTCAGCTTAAAGCAATAATCTTGAAGTTGTTTATTTGAATTGTAACGTTTATTACATGGGGCCAGCCGATGATAAGATTGGTGGGTCAGCCCATGATAAAGCCAGTGAACCAGACCATGATAAGACTATAGGGTCAGCCCATGATAAGACTAGGGGGCCTGCCCATGATAAAATCAAAAGACCAGGGGACCAGCTCATGAAAAGGCTATGGGGTCAACCCATGATAAGACCAGAGAGGCCAGCACATGATAAGACTAGGGGCCAGAATATGATAAACCAAGGGGCCAGCACATGATAAGACTAGGGAACCAGAATATGATAAACCAGGTTGCCAGCACATGATAAGACTAGGGGGGCCAGAATATGATAAGACCAGGGGGCCATCACATGATACGACTAAAGGGTCAGCCCATGATAAGACCAGGGGTTAACCAATGATAAGAAAAGGGGCTGGCCCTTGATAAGATCCAGCCTATGGTAAGACTAAGGGGTCAGTCCATGATAAGACCAAAGGGGCCAGCCCATGATAAGACCAAGGGGGTCAGCCCATGTTAAGACCAAGGGGGTCAGCCCATGATAAGACCAAGAGGGAAAGCCCATGATAAGACTAGGGAGCCAACCCCTCATAAATGTATAAGAGAGTAATGGCTGATTTTGATATGTACCATCAAACAGCTGATTCTATTGTTGCATTCAGTTTATTATGTTAATGTGCTACATATTTAACACCAATCAGATATTAATACGGTTGGCTAAAAGATTTAATGTACCTGGACTTGATTCAAACATACTTTATTATAGTAGTTTGGGATATATTAAATTATTCAACTCAATATATTTCAAACTGTAATATATCTTGCTTTTAAATATATTTCAAACTGCAATATATCTTGCTTTTTTGTAGTGCGAGAATCTTAGTGATGCTGAGCACATGACATGGGTCATCATCAACCATGTTAGCGATTTGATAGAGCTTTCCCAGGAATCACCTGTACATGATTTCATCAGGTGAGTCATTGTTTCTCCTTTGAATACGTTCCCCAATCACATTATTTTAGGGATATAAGCCTGCTACCTCGCGAATCCAGCCCTACCAAAAGACGAAAATTTGTCTTTTCAGTCTATGTCACATAGACAAAGGGCAATAACTCTTGCCCCTTACCTCCCCTTGCCACCCGCTAGGTGTCGCTAGTTTTTAAGCTTCACTTGTACTGTGCAAACACTTACAATTAGACCTCCAATGAATCCAAGCCATCTTAGTGTAAATTCTGACCATCCGAAGTTAAATTTGGAATTACTGTGTTGGATAATCATTCCTCTGCAGGTTGGATACATTATTTTACAATATTTTCCAATTTTGAGTGACTTTGTCACCTTTCTAGACTTCGGACCAGGTTGCAACGTGGTCAGAGCACGCTTATGGCGATACTAGCATGTACTACATGCGGCACTAAATAATTTCGCTTATTCCGTAATTCCGTATGTAACGGTTATGATATTAGCGAATTAATAACTTGATGCATTGATAATTTGTGCTTTGTTTTATCTTCTTTGTCGTTTCAGTAGACTTCGTCTTTGAACGACCAAGTTGCGACTAATTAATGGCGGACTTCGTGTTGTAGTTACGAGTTCACACGACACTAAATCATTTTGCTTCCTCCGTTAGTAACGGTTAGGGTAATAGCGACTTAATAGCGTGCTGAATTGCTAATTTGTGCTTTGTTTATCTTCTTTATTGTTTCAGTAGACTTCGTCTTTGAACGACCCGTTGCAACACGCTCATGGCGGTAACTAGTGTTGTCATTAAGAGTTAACATGGCACGGAATAATTTGACTACTCCGTTAAAAAACGGTTATAGTATTATCAATTTAAATAATATGCTGAATTTTTAGTTTGTGCTTTGTTCTCTTCTTTTGTCGTTTCAGTAGCAACGTCGACAACGAAGGTAGGAACGGCAAATGTGTGTTGGCACTGTGGCAATGGAGAAAAATTATGTTGACATGGTACAACAGTACGCCTTTGAACAGATGCGTAGTTGGGTACATTTGGGGAGTGTTCTCCCAATTTTAGGCCGCCCAGTGGGCGTAAGTCCCCCCGCAAGTCCGTGCATGGCTTTCATGCCTGTAAGTCAGGACGCAAGGGGTTTTTACAGGCTCTATCGCATCCATTTCATTATGCACGAGCCGGCCATCCAGCCAGCCGTCCAGCAGTCCCTTGGTATTGTAACACTGTCCGACCAACTATGATTTACGGGGATTTTAGTGCCAAATCTGCCCATCAAGCTGTACCACAGGCAACATGCCAATATTATGACGGAGTTTTCATGAGAAATCTATCTGTCCAGCCAAGACATGACAGCGGCTGGTACCGGTAATAGCCGGACCGTCACCGACATTCCGGCGGCCCACATGACAGGCAAACCAGCCGACCGTCCAGCTGGCATCAGCTGGCTCCGGCCGTCCAGCGCAGCAGGCACCGGCCGTCCAGCCGACCTTCCAGCCGGCACCAGCCATCCAGCCGGCACCGGACGTCCAGCCAACCTTCCAGCCGACACCGGACATCCAGCCGGCTCCGGCCGTTCAGCCCAGCCGGCACCGGTCATCTAGCCCAGCAGACAACAGCCGTCCAGCCAGCACCGGCTGTACAACCTTCCGGAGATTTTTTAGTGACATAACTGTCCGTCCGGCTGTACCAGCATGGGGACTTTTATCATACCGCAATCCGACCAGATCGGATTTACGGAGATTATAGTAATGTATCCGTAGTCAATCTGTACTACCGGTTACATATCACTACCATGACAGATGTTATAGATGAATCTCTCCGTCCAACCGGACCATTCGAGAGGCAGGTGCCGGTCATAGCCGGACCGTTGCCGACATTCCGGCCGACCATATGCCAGTCAAATCAGTAGGCGTTGCCGGCCGGCCATCAGTTCACGGCGTATCCACAAGGGAGAGTTTGTGACCTTATCAGAGATGACGGAATTGAGTTATCTATGCCACCTGGTATGCACTACCCAGATATGGCAGCTTTACCAGAACATGACTTTCAGGCAGACCATTCGCCAGACAATCAGCCGGCAGTGCTGGTCGTCCATATGTTCACGGCTTCTCCACAAGGGAGATTTAGTGAAAGTGTCAATTATGACGGAATTGCATCATCTATGTCACCTGGTATGCTATACAGATATGCAAGCTGTACCAGAACCAACGTTCCCTCTGAGCGAATGGTAGCAGTGCTCGCTACACTACACAAGCATTTGACAATTCGGCTTCGAGTGGATGCCTGAGTTGACCAGAACACGACTCAGCACTCAGTGAGTGTGTCGATACACTTTCAGCCGTCCACAGATCCGGTCATGGACCGGACTGTGCTTAGCGCCACGGACACACAAAAAAACTTCAGAATGCCCACCACTCGTACTGTCGTTCAAGACTACACAGTTCAGGCATCTGTAGATCTTGAATGGGAGGAAGAGACAATGTCCTTCCTGTTTCTTCCCCAGTCGTTAAAAAAAAAAAAAATTCAGGAAGCTAACTTCCAGCGTCGTTCTAGTGTAGCTGGTACGAAAACTCCATCAGACGCTTTCAGTACTGATCTCCAATGCCACGTCAAAGCTAGTCCGAAACATAGTCGATACGTCTTCATTGTTAGACTTGGCTTCACTAACCATTTTTTTTTCCAACTCCCTAGGCAAATCCGGCCATGGCCACGCTTGTGAAGTGACGTCCTGGCTTGCTAGAGTCGTTAACAGGGCAGCTCACCACTCCATGACCAACGTGTTGACTGCTTCTGTCCACTTCGATCTGATATGACGTGACGCCTGTAAGTGGGTCACCTTTATACTTTGTGGGAAAATTGAACAAGTTCGGAGGCAGGCAACTCAGGAACTGCCCCTCCAACTCGTCGCCCAAATTTCGCAGGCGTTTCGAAACAATCATCCCCTGACACAGCGGAGGGATGATGGGCGGACCAGGGAAAAGGGATCCTTACAATCAAATGTGTAATATAGATCCCAACCCAATACTGGGAACCAACAGCCTAATCAAGCTAGGCGGCAACCATGCAGAGGCGGCAAGAACCCAAGTTTCTCCGCCTTCACGCCTCCTAACTCTAGACATTGACACACCCTGTCCACCGCCAGCGGACTGCCTACCTGTGGGCAGCCGCCTCCTGCAATTTCAGGACCACTGGACCACTTTATTACCTCACAACATTTGGGTGATTCAGGTCATTTTGGAGGGACTTTGGACTTCATTTATCCATCCCCTCCCCCGTCCTCCTCTCCCCTCTTCACGGATGTATCGTCAGATCGGGAGAAGGATGCCTTTATATATATGTATATCTTAATAAACCTGCAATAGCTGGGGTTTTATTCATGGCTGTTTCTTATGCAGAGGCCGTTCATCGACCTGAGCCGCCTCAACCACCCTGAACTTCAATGTGGCGATGACGTGATCGAGCCATCCGACGGGTATGCTGTCAGTCTGGATATGACCGACACACATTTTCACGTCCCTATCCCATGAGTCACGGACATTTCTCCGTTGTGCTTGTCGGGACTCGGTTTATCAGTTCCAGGTCATACCTTTTGGCCTCAACCTTAGCCATTGGGCTTGTACCAAGGTTATGGATTACGTCGTCACCCTGTTCCGCTCGACTCGACATCCTCCAGAAACATAAGTTAAGTTCTACTCTGCTCAAAGGCAGAAACAGTCTTATATCACTTTACATCATATAGGCTTTCTCGTGAACTGGATAAAGTCTGATCTCTGTCTAGCCCAGAGTTTTGGTCCATCTGGGTGTGGAGTTTCTCCCCGATCTGAATCTGGTAAGGCTTCCACGAGTTTGCGATCATCCAGATAATTGCACTCATAGAGTCCGTTTCCAACAGGAGGCGCATTTCAGCGAGAGAGTTGAAGCTCCTCGGATTATTCAGTGCGGCAGCGGACTTTATCCCGCTCATCTGTCTTTTTATGCGCCCTTTTCAGAGGACGTTGCTAGCGTAATGGCGCCCTTTTTAAATCCCTTCGATCCCACAATCATGCTCACGCCAGAGATACGATCATTCTCGAGTCAGTGACACAACCCTGTGGGCTGTCCACAGGGATTACTCTGGAGATACCCCAGGCAGAGATAACAGTATGTTCCGCCGCTAGTAGGGGTACCCACCTGTTGCCGGACTTCGATACCGTCAGCGGCACAAGGGTGCCAGGGGCGAGACCTCTCCTCATCAACCTTTCAGAAATAACGGCTGTCATCAATGCCTTTCATTTCTGGCAGGATCAACTCTTATTGCAATCTGTCCTCCGTATGTCATACAACTTTGTGGTGGTGACTTACCTCCTTAAAACAAGGGGGCACCAATCACCAGACCTGTGAAATCTGATTGGCAGTTTCTCCATTGGTGCGATTATCTCCACCTCAATGTACAAATCAGACACATTCCTGGCAGACTCATTGTCTGGGCCAGCAGTCTATCTAGTCATTCACATGGAATGGTCACTCCATCAATCGGGCTTTCTTCCAATCGACACACTTTGGGGACGTCCGATGATCGATCTTTTGCAACAGGGTGGAATCGCATGTTGTCCACCTTCGTCTCACAGGTTCCAGGCCCATAAGCTTGGGCCGTGGATACTCGGTCAATCAGCTGGGAAGGGTTGTGGTCATTCTCCTACCCTCCCACTGTCTTGGTACTGAAAATAATCCAGAAGTTAAGGGGTCAGAACTGTCAGATGGTTCTGATTGCCCCTCTCAGATGGAACAACTCCTGGGTCTCCAATCTACTCGATCTGGCGATAGATCTACCCAGGAAGATTAGTCAGCCCAAGTCTTCTCAAGCAACCATGGCCAGGGGTGTTCCACCCCTGTCCTGACCGTCTTTATCTTCAAGCTTGGCTCTTGTCCAGACAGCCTTGCATGATAATTTAAATCTTCGATTGTGGAGAGAATCTCGAGAGCAAGAAGGCCCTCTACTCTGAAGGTTTATGAGGGCAAGTCGCATGTTTTCAGGGACTGGTATCATATCATTCACATTGTTCCTCTGAGTGTCAAATCCCTCAACTGGCCGACTTTTCTCTGGCTTTTCAAGGAGAAACAGCTGGCCCCAATTATTATCAAATGCTACCACTCCATGATATCAGACACATTCCGCCATTATGGTACATGTGCTATCAGCTATGACAAAGATCTGTCAGATCTTTTAGCCACTTTAGAGTTCAATCGACTAATATCCCTCACCCTGTTTCCAAATGGAATCTGTCCTGGGTTTTAACATGACTCAATTCAGACAGTATTGAGTCTTTAACCCACAATTCGTTCAAGCTACTATCATACAAATTGGGTTTCTTGATAGTCTTAGCTTCAGCATGCAGGGTGAGTGAGTTACAGGTTCTTTCTAGTGACCCAAACTATCTTCTTTTCAGATCAAATGGTTTGGAGGTCCTCGTGATGCAGCCAGGCTTCGTAACCGAAAAATAGGTTACAAACCATTGGCAATCAACAAGTCGTCATTAGCTCACTTTCTTTCATAGATAAGTCTGGATCAGCAGCCATGCAAAATCCTGTTTGTGCACTCTAGCACCATTTTAATGCATAGAGGTGAGTCAGGTCACATGCAAGCACCTCTTTCTTCTGGTGATAGCTGGGATATGAGATATCACCATTCAAGCCCTTGCTTCATGGCTGAAGTGGGTTATACTCTCGGCGTACTCTGAGGATTCACAAAATCAGAGTCACCTTATAGAAGCTGTTGACTGGCATGCAGAGTCAACCTTCTCCAGTTTTATCTTCAAGATTTGTACTCGCAGAGGCAAACCTTGATTCTGGTAGGTCCGGTGTTGGCAGCCCAGATGCCCACCAGACCTATGTGCAACAATCAGCACAGCCTATTAGCTTCGCTGGATTCGCCAGATAAATTTTTGTCTGTAAGAAGATTTCAATAACTATCTTCTTAACCGTATAAAGGGGTCACATATCACGTGACCCTGGGCTGTGTTGCTGATTGAAAATTAGGAGACCGGGTTATTGTTCACATGGGGAATCCAGCCATCATTCCCTAGAGGATACCCGGGGTGGAGGTCGGATGCTCCGCATTCCCTCCTTCTATTACTTATTCTCCTAAAGTAATGTGATCGGGGAACGTATTCAAAGGAGAAAGCAAATTTTTTAGTAAATTATGTTTCTCCGAGAATACTTACCCGATCACGTTACTAAGAAACCCTCCCAACCACCCCGCCATGCGAGCATCCTCGTATATTATATACCGCTCAGCTTAAAAACTAGCGACACCTAGCGGGTGGCAAGGGGAGGTAAGGGGCAAGAGTTATTGCCCTTTGTCTATATGACATAGACTGAAAAGACGAATTTTCGTCTTTTGGTAGGGCTGGATTCGCGAGGTAGCAGGCTTATATCCCTAAAGTAATGTGATCGGGTAAGTATTCTTGGAGAAACATAATTTACTAAAAAATTTGCTTTCTCACAGAAGTGTATACCATTAGGAGGGCATATACACTGTAACTTTCATTGTGTACATGTTGCATATAGTTCTGTTTCCTCCTTTTTGTCACACCATCTTCAATAGTTAGTGTAGGTAGACACAACGATTATATCCTGGGGATGACTATAATGGATCACTGTTCTACCAATTAGAGTGACTACTTCATCAGTACACATGTTATTCCAGACGAATTTCCCATGGTTCTGGTAATAGGAGCACTGGGTATTGTGATTAAGGGTTTTTTAAAACATGGTGGTTATTTTACAAATCCATAAAAGCCATTTATGTCTGAGGCATATGTAAAAATCTAAATATCCACACTAATGTAATTTGAAAAAAAACTAATAAAATGCATACTCGCAACAATGAATTAATTTATAGTAGCTTGCATGAAGAACATTTTAAATGCGCTGTATTACCTAGCTCAGTATGAATAACATTTTAAATACGCTGTATTACCTAGCTCAGTATGAATAACATTTTAAATATGCTGTATTACCTAGCTCAGTATGTGTAACATTTTAAATACAATGCTGTATTACCTAGCTCAGTATGAATAGCATTTTAAATATGCTGTATTACCTAGCTCAGTATGAATAGCATTTTAAATATGCTGTATTACCTAGCTCAGTATGAATAACATTTTAAATATGCTGTATTACCTAGCTCAGTATGTGTAACATTTTAAATATGCTGTATTACCTAGCTCAGTATGAATAACATTTTAAATATGCTGTATTACCTAGCTCAGTATGAATAACATTTTAAATACGCTGTATTACCTAGCTCAGTATGAATAACATATTAAATACGCTGTATTACCTAGCTCAGTATGAATAACATTTTAAATACGCTGTATTACCTAGCTCAGTATGAATAACATATTAAATACGCTGTATTACCTAGCTCAGTATGAATAACATTTTAAATATGCTGTATTACCTAGCTCAGTATGTGTAACATTTTAAATACGCTGTATTACCTAGCTCAGTATGAATAACATTTTAAATATGCTGTATTACCTAGCTCAGTATGTGTAACATTTTAAATACGCTGTATTACCTAGCTCAGTATGAATAACATTTTAAATATGCTGTATTACCTAGCTCAGTATGAATAGCATTTTAAATATGCTGTATTACCTAGCTCAGTATGAATAGCATTTTAAATATGCTGTATTACCTAGCTCAGTATGTGTAACATTTTAAATACAATGCTGTATTACCTAGCTCAGTATGAATAACATTTTAAATATGCTGTATTACCTAGCTCAGTATGAATAACATTTTAAATACGCTGTATTACCTAGCTCAGTATGAATAACATTTTAAATATGCTGTATTACCTAGCTCAGTATGTGTAACATTTTAAATACGCTGTATTACCTAGCTCAGTATGAATAACATTTTAAATATGCTGTATTACCTAGCTCAGTATGTGTAACATTTTAAATACGCTGTATTACCTAGCTCAGTATGAATAACATTTTAAATATGCTGTATTACCTAGCTCAGTATGAATAGCATTTTAAATATGCTGTATTACCTAGCTCAGTATGAATAGCATTTTAAATATGCTGTATTACCTAGCTCAGTATGTGTAACATTTTAAATACAATGCTGTATTACCTAGCTCAGTATGAATAACATTTTAAATATGCTGTATTACCTAGCTCAGTATGAATAACATTTTAAATACGCTGTATTACCTAGCTCAGTATGAATAACATTTTAAATATGCTGTATTACCTAGCTCAGTATGTGTAACATTTTAAATATGCTGTATTACCTAGCTCAGTATGAATAGCATTTTAAATACGCTGTATTACCTAGCTCAGTATGAATAACATTTTAAATATGCTGTATTACCTAGCTCAGTATGAATAACATTTTAAATATGCTGTATTACCTAGCTCAGTATGAATAACATTTTAAATACGCTGTATTACCTAGCTCAGTATGAATAACATTTTAAATATGCTGTATTACCTAGCTCAGTATGAATAACATTTTAAATATGCTGTATTACCTAGCTCAGTATGAATAGCATTTTAAATACAATGCTGTATTACCTAGCTCAGTATGAATAACATTTTAAATATGCTGTATTACCTAGCTCAGTATGAATAACATATTAAATACGCTGTATTACCTAGCTCAGTATGTGTAACATTTTAAATACGCTGTATTACCTAGCTCAGTATGAATAACATTTTAAATATGCTGTATTACCTAGCTCAGTATGAATAACATTTTAAATATGCTGTATTACCTAGCTCAGTATGAATAACATTTTAAATACGCTGTATTACCTAGCTCAGTATGAATAACATTTTAAATATGCTGTATTACCTAGCTCAGTATGAATAACATTTTAAATATGCTGTATTACCTAGCTCAGTATGAATAACATTTTAAATATGCTGTATTACCTAGCTCAGTATGAATAACATTTTAAATACGCTGTATTACCTAGCTCAGTATGAATAACATTTTAAATACGCTGTATTACCTAGCTCAGTATGAATAACATTTTAAATATGCTGTATTACCTAGCTCAGTATGAATAACATTTTAAATATGCTGTATTACCTAGCTCAGTATGAATAACATTTTAAATATGCTGTATTACCTAGCTCAGTATGAATAACATTTTAAATACGCTGTATTACCTAGCTCAGTATGAATAACATTTTAAATATGCTGTATTACCTAGCTCAGTATGAATAACATTTTAAATATGCTGTATTACCTAGCTCAGTATGAATAGCATTTTAAATACAATGCTGTATTACCTAGCTCAGTATGAATAACATTTTAAATATGCTGTATTACCTAGCTCAGTATGAATAACATTTTAAATATGCTGTATTACCTAGCTCAGTATGTGTAACATTTTAAATACAATGCTGTATTACCTAGCTCAGTATGAATAGCATTTTAAATATGCTGTATTACCTAGCTCAGTATGAATAACATATTAAATACGCTGTATTACCTAGCTCAGTATGAATAACATATTAAATATGCTGTATTACCTAGCTCAGTATGAATAACATATTAAATATGCTGTATTACCTAGCTCAGTATGTGTAACATTTTAAATACGCTGTATTACCTAGCTCAGTATGAATAACATTTTAAATATGCTGTATTACCTAGCTCAGTATGAATAACATATTAAATACGCTGTATTACCTAGCTCAGTATGAATAACATATTAAATATGCTGTATTACCTAGCTCAGTATGAATAACATATTAAATATGCTGTATTACCTAGCTCAGTATGAATAACATTTTAAATATGCTGTATTACCTAGCTCAGTATGAATAACATATTAAATATGCTGTATTACCTAGCTCAGTATGAATAACATTTTAAATATGCTGTATTACCTAGCTCAGTATGAATAACATATTAAATATGCTGTATTACCTAGCTCAGTATGAATAACATTTTAAATATGCTGTATTACCTAGCTCAGTATGAATAACATATTAAATACGCTGTATTACCTAGCTCAGTATGAATAACATTTTAAATATGCTGTATTACCTAGCTCAGTATGAATAACATTTTAAATACAATGCTGTATTACCTAGCTCAGTATGAATAACATTTTAAATACGCTGTATTACCTAGCTCAGTATGAATAACATATTAAATACGCTGTATTACCTAGCTCAGTATGAATAACATTTTAAATATGCTGTATTACCTAGCTCAGTATGAATAACATGGTATTTCACTTTTCTTCAGTGCAATACACAGGAATCCAGCAGCCAGCAGTCTTTTGATCCAGGCTGTCCATGCCAGGTGTGAACATGTTTTTAAGGTTAGTAAGCTGTATTGACACACTTAGCTTTTCTTTGGCATGCAATAGAAACCCTAGCCTTGATATGCAGAAGAATGCATTGAAATTGTGTCATCCCAGTTTTGTGATCCTATGTTGTGTGCTAACTGTTGGCAAAATCATATTTATTACCCAACAAGTAATTTAAACAAGCTGTACTGATTCCTATTATATTGGAAAACAGATACTAAATTTGTATTTTTATAACAGAGAGTGGTTGAAGTACTGTTGTATGCAATTTATGATGCTTCTGATACTAATGTAACTGCCTTTCAAGAGATTTTTCTACTTTAAGAAAGATTACCAGTATCCCAAATTATTCAAAATGCAGTTCTTCTTAATATTTTAGCAAAAATGTTGGGTCAGAATCAGGGAGCCATTCAGATGATTGTGAAGATGTCACAAGTATTACCAGCCTCAGTATATATATGTTATTACATCTTTCTCAAACTTGATGAAGTAATAAAACTAAAATATATCGATTTATTTAAATAGTCCTTAAGGGAGGACCATGTTTGTCAATTTTACTCAAGGTGTTAAGCAAACATTTCTCCAGTCAGTGCATAGCAAAACTAAACTTTATAAAATTCAGTGTATGAAATATATAAGATAATATCAATTTTAAAAACTACTTGATATATAGCATGGCAAATTAGCCTGCTGTAGTTTATAAGATTTGAGAAACAGAATTAATTCTGAGGTTAAATTTTCATTTATCAACTCAGTCATAAGTCAAAGTCAACTCAGACCTTCATCTGGCGTAATATAATGCTCCAGCTGATCAGGGTCAATGTTGTTTGTTCTGATGATTACTCATAACAATTTTCACAGAACAAGATCTTCCATCACATAATGCACCAGCATATCTGAGCTGAATGGAATGCAGTCCTCTCATTGGTCAAGCAATAATGATATACTGCACCTGCATGTTGTACACGTCAGACCACCAGCTGCCTAAGAGACTCTTCTATGGCGATCTACAGCAAGGACTGTGATCCCAAGGAGGTCAGAGAAAACACTTCAAAGACAATTTAAAAGCTGCGTTCAGCATAAACCCATAAATCCTGGGAGCAAACAGCAAGCCTTTAAGTCACATGGCTTTCCTCATGCACAGAGGCTCAAAGTTGTGTCAATTTAGCAGGACAGAAGCTGCAGAGCTGAAGAGGCAAGCCAGAAAACCATGTGCCATCAACCCTCCTGGAGATGTCCCACTCATCCTCTGTCCCTTGTGCAAATGAACATTCCATGCAAGGGTTGGCCTCATCAGCCAGCTGTGCACGCACAAAACAGAACCAGCCCCTGCAACCATCGAATGACTAGAGAGGTCTTCGTTGAATTGACGGAAAAAACAACAACACTGAAACTACTGATTACCTGAATTTCAATGTATATGTGCATAAGAGAGATGAAATAATGTGTCTTTGTGCAAGATAATATAAATTCAGAGCAGTTTTTATGATTTTGGAAAGAAAATAAAGGGTGCAAACAAATGTGATGGTAAGCAAATACGGAATACTAATACGTTTTGTAGAATAATTTATGGTGTATGTGCATTATTATTCAGAGATTTTATTTTTGGTTCAATTTTAGCCCTCAATAGTGAAACGGACCCTTAAATGCCTGGATGCCATACACCTATCTCAGAGTGGGGCATTGTTGACATTGTTGATAGATAAGTTCTTGAACACACATCACCTAGCTGTGGCAAGGATGTGTGACACGATTGCTTGCCGTAGAGTGGAGATGCTCCTTGCAGAGAACTATGAAGTAAGTTTGCATCTTAAAGTCTGAACATTATGTTGACAAAGTAAACTAACCACTAATAAAAAGTATTAAAAGTAAAGATGGAATTACAGTATTTGCATATCAATACACAGCAGTGTGAGCTGTATATTTGCATCATCAGCACACAACAGTTATCATCACAGTATTTGCATCATCAATAAACATCATGATTACAGTATTTGCATTATCAATAAACATCAGTATGATTACAGTATTTGCATTATCTATAACATCATGATTACAGTATTTGCATTATCAATAAACATCATGATTACAGTATTTGCATTATCATTATAAACATCAGTATGATTACAGTATTTGCATCATCAATACACGGCAGTATTATTACAGTATTTACATATAAAAAAACATCAGTATGATTACGGTATTTACATATCAATACATGGCAGTGTGAGCTGTATATTTGCATCATCAGCACACATCAGATGATCACAGTATTTACATACATACACGGTGATATGACCTGTATTATTACTTCATCATGCTACATCTATGTGGATCGGTTTAGCAAGTTTCTCATTTGTCAAGCAATTATACATTTTTGCTTCTGTCCGACTTATGTTGTTGAGATCAATATTTGGTAAGTTAAGCATAAATGGACTGTTGTTCTAATTTATGAAAATCTTGTACATTCATGTGTTGCATATGGTAGCTAGGGGTAGCTATTAGGCAGGGTGGTTCGTGATTGTCACTATAATGGATTATAACTAGAGGTAGTTGTTAGGCAAGGTGGTACATGATTGTCATTATAATGAATAATAACTGTGTAGCTAATAGGCAGGGTGGTACATGATTGTTGTTATAATGAATAATAACACGGGGTAGCTATTAGGTAGGTGGTACATGATTGTCATTATAATGAATAACTAGTGGTAGCTATTAGGTAGGTGGTACATGATTGTCATTATAATGAATAACTAGTGGTAGCTATTAGGCAGGTGGTACATGATTGTCATTATAATGAATAACTAGTGGTAGCTATTAGGTAGGTGGTACATGATTGTCATTATAATGAATAACTAGTGGTAGCTATTAGGTAGGTGGTACATGATTGTCATTATAATGAATAACTAGTGGTAGCTATTAGGTAGGTGGTACATGATTGTCATTATAATGAATAACTAGTGGTAGCTATTAGGTAGGTGGCACATGATTGTCATTATAATGAATAACTAGTGGTAGCTATTAGGTAGGTGGTACATGATTGTCATTATAATGAATAACTAGTGGTAGCTATTAGGCAGTTGGTACATGATTGTCATTATAATGAATAATAACTACTGGTGGCTATTAGGCATAGTGATGCTTGATTGCTATAATAATTAAGAATAACTTGGGTAGCTTTTAGGCAGGTTTGTGCTTGATCATTGTGATAATTAATAATAACTGGGGGTAGCTGTTAGGTCGGTTTGTGCTTGATCAGTGTGATAATTAATAATAACTGGGGGTAGCTGTTAGGCCGGTTTGTGCTTGATCAGTGTGATAATTAATAATAACTGGGGGCAGCTGTTAGGTCCATTGGTGCTTGATCAGTGTGATAATTAATAATAACTGGGGGTAGCTGTTAGGTCGGTTGGTGCTTGATCAGTGTGATAATTAATAATAACTGTGGGTAGCTGTTAGGTCGGTTGGTGCTTGATCAGTGTGATAATAATAACTGGGGGGTAGCTGTTAGGCGGGTTGGTGCTTGATCAGTGTGATAATTAATAATAACTGGGGGTAGCTGTTAGGTCGGTTGGTGCTTGATCAGTGTGATAATTAATAATAACTGGGGGTAGCTTTTAGGCTGGTTTGTGCTTGATCAGTGTGATAATTAATAATAACTGGGGGTAGCTGTTAGGTCCGTTGGTGCTTGATCAGTGTGATAATTAATAATAACTGGGGGTAGCTGTTAGGTCGGTTGGTGCTTGATCAGTGTGATAATTAATAATAACTGTGGGTAGCTGTTAGGCCGGTTGGTGCTTGATCAGTGTGATAATAATAACTGGGGGGTAGCTGTTAGGCCGGTTGGTGCTTGATCAGTGTGATAATTAATAATAACTGGGGGTAGCTGTTAGGTCGGTTGGTGCTTGATCAGTGTGATAATTAATAATAACTGGAGGTAGCTGTTAGGCCGGTTGGTGCTTGATCAGTGTGATAATTAATAATAACTTGGGGTAGCTGTTAGGTCAGTTGGTGCTTGATCAGTGTGATAGTTTTTAATAAAAACTGGCATAAATATAATAAATAGCTTTTAGGCAGGGTGGTTCTTGATTGTCATTATAAATATAGATGACCTGAACTTCTCAATTATGAAATCATTTTGTTGCAGGAAGCAAAACATCAGCTTCCAGAAGAAGACCTTGACAAGTTGTTGGCTTTTATGAAAACTCAGAAACTCACAACACGGTTAGTATTAGAGTAGGATGCAGTAGAATAAACATGTCATAGTAACAAGATTTTCTTCATTATGCTTTATTCAGGAAAAAGGATCAGTGGCCTGCATTATTTATATGTTGTAATTAGCAATAAATCAGCAGATTGTGATAGAGAAAGATGGAAATTTGATGTTTATAAGATATCTGTGTCATGAAAATATAATAAAAATAATCCTGGAAAAGATTGTAGTTTAAAATTATGGCTAATAGGTTTTGGAAAATATTTATTGCCAATTTTATTAATTAGGCTGTCCCAAGAAGAAAGAAGTGTTTACAGATGTATATGATTTAGTGTACTGCCTATCAGCTTTGACAGAATTGGTAATTTTGTAAACAAAACTGTATGTTGTGCATCTTATGTAAACAAACTTGTATATGGTACACCTTGTGTAAACAAACCTGTATGTGGTGCATCTTGTGTAAACAAACTTGTATGAGGTACATCTTGTGTAAACAAACTTGTATGAGGTACATCTTGTGTTAACAACCTGTATGTGGTACATCTTGTGTAAACAAACTTGTATGAGGTACATCTTGTGTCAACAAACCTGTATGTGGTACATCTGATGTAAACAAACTTGTATGAGGTACATCTTGTGTTAACAAACCTGTATGTGGTACATCTGATGTTAGTCTGTGCACATGTAAAAGCAATATGGCTGGTTGTATTATTTTTTTTTTACATGTACATGTATGTATCATTATGAAACATTATCATGACAATTTTGTGGATGTTTTAATTACATTTTCTAATATATTCATTCAGACACATTACAACCTGAATCCTGTCATACTAAGCAGTTAGAGACATATTGCATATGAAATGAGAACAAGTGAAATACAAAATGGCATTATTTAATTTATTTTATACTGTGTACATCTTTAGGAATTTTAGTAACTGTTGCAGTCACACATCGTAAGCATAAAGACCATATCAGGCTAATGCTTTAATGAAATATGAGATGACATGAAACATGCTGTCATTTTAAAAGTTCTAATTACATGTAAATTTGTTCAGAAAAAATTATTTAAAGAAACAGGCTCAAAAACTCATAAATAGAGCATATATTTTGTGAGATTTATTTGAAAAGGTTTTTTAAATAAGAATTAAGAGTTTCTTCAGTAAGGACAATACTTTTTGAGACAGCTCAGTTGTGCTTTACAGATAAGCAGTTAAAAACTAAATACCATTTACCCCATATAGCATGACATCCCTGGGAAGTGGTGGGTCAGTGGTTGGCATGCTGGAATCATGACAGTTGACCCCATATATCATGACATCCCTGGGAAGTGGTGGGTCAGTGGTTGGCATGCTGGAAGCATGATAATTGATCCCATATATCATGACATCCCTGGGAAGTGGTGGGTCAGTGGTTGGCATGCTGGAATCATGACAATTTACCCCATTTATCATGACATCACTGGGAAGTGGTGGGTCAGTGTTTGGCATTATGGAGTCATGACAATTTACCCCATATATCATGACATCCCTTGGAAGTTGTGGTGGGTTGGTGGTTGGCATACTGGGATCATGACAGTTTACCCCTTATATCATGACATCCCTGGGAGGTTGTGGTAGGTCAGTGATTGGCATGCAAGAATTATGACAATTTACCCCATATATCATGACATTGCTGGGAAGTTGTGATGGGTCAGTGGTTGTCATGCTGAAATCATACTATTTAACCCATATATAATGACATCCCTGGGAAAGTGTGTCAGTGGTTGGCATGCTGTACATGTGACTATTTACATATATACATATACATATATGTATCATGACATCCCTATGAAGTTATGGTGGGTCAGTGGTTGGCATGATGGAAGCATGACTAGAAGGGTTAGGATCCATTCATATCATCAGCCTGGTTCAGCTGTCATGGTGTGTCCCTGCGCAAGGCACATTACCCCCAGATGCCCTAGAACTAAATGACCTACTTGTGTTGCTGTGCTTTAAAACACAAAACCTAACTAATCATCCCATACTCCCCAACTGCAAAATTTGTATATTAAAACCTGTCACATAATATGACAGACAATCAGGGTGCACACTGTTATTGTTAATTATTGATTTCATGGAAAAAAGCATAGACTCTAACCTTCTGGTATTTAATAAAGTGACAGGCCATGGCATGAAAGGTATATGATATGTGAAGTTAAGTGCATGCTATGCTGTCACTTTTGCCAGGTAGGTCCATATATTTTTTTTTGCAAGAAATGAAGAGGTTTGGCATTTGCAGTAGAAGTGATCAGTCACTATTTTGTGGTATGTATATTTAGAGCATGCATGTGCAACTTTCCCCAGGGCATGAACTTGTTACCACTTTAAAGACTACTTTTTATCTGAGATAATATTTCATCTAATTGGCTGAGCTTGTTATCACTTTAAAGACTGTACTTCTTAATTGATTCTGAGTAATTGTGTTATTAGACTATCATCAAGATGTGAATTTAATTTTAAGGAATATAGCATGTTTATTAAATTTGGCAGAGCTTGAAATAGTTCTCAAATTATATGCAGTCTGATCCATTTCTTTTTCTTTTCAAATGGCAGTCTTCTTTTTCTGAATGAGAACAATTGAAGTAACCTATTTTATTGACTATTGACAACATTATCTTTTGGGTTACACAAAGTTCTTTCAAATTCAGAAAGTATGCAAATTTCATCATTTTATAAAATTAGATGTATCTTAATAGAACAATTTGTAAAAATTAACAAAATGAGATACCACAGCATTTTTAAGTTATAATTTATAACTCGAGAATTTTCAAAAATTATAAATCTTGATAGAGAAAATATACAATTGACCACAGACGAAAGATTCCTCTGTAAACTTAACTTTGATAGATCTTGAATTATTTTGATTGTGACCAACAGACTGCTTCCATATGCTGCTATCTTTAGGAAAGAATATTTGTTAGATTTTAAAATTGATGTGATATTATGCTTGGAGAACAATTCAAATAGGTTGTGTCTTTACAGTGTTGCATTAACTTGTTTAGTAAAAAGGTCAGCTGTTAAATTATATTAGTCAAGTAAGTGATATCAGGTTTACTTGGGCCTCTTGTTACAATTTTATTATTAATTATGCCTAATTTATTGCATTTACAAATGTAATTCATAAATTAACTAGGCCACACCAAACATAGATTGGTATGTATTAAGTAGATCTGTCATGTATGGATAATGAAGTCTAAATCCCAAATGCAGTATTATCCAAGCCCATGTATTCAGCATTACTACTTCTATGACAGTTACAAGTCATAAAGAGTTATTCAAACATAGGTTTCTGTAACTATTACCCTATTTCTAAAAAATAATGTTCATATGTTACTGAAGTTGTCTCAGTGATGTACTTATACAAGAATTTAAAAGAGTCTGATTTATCAAGGGGTTGACTACTGAGTTTGAAAGATTTTCTTTCCTTCACATTTAGTTTGAGATAGTAATGATTGTGTACTTTGTAACATAATAATCTTGATTTGTAACATAATGATCTTAATTTGTAACATAATAATCTTGATTGTGTTGTAACTTGGTAATCTCTAGTACATTGTGACTTAATAATCACAGTAGCAATGTTTCAAAATAATGTCTAGTATAATGTAATATAATCTTTAGTACATTGTAATGTGATAATCTCAAATGCATTGTAATATGATTATCTCTGGTACGTTTTAACACAGGCATGCTAGATTGACATCACTCCTGATGAAGTTCCGCAATGTAAGCTGCCATGATACAGAAGTACCCGTTTTAGGAACTTCATCCACACATCCCCTGGCTGCGCTCTTGCCTACAATGAAAAATGCAAAGATTAGCAAGGTACTGGTCATAATGTTTGATATTATTGTTGTTTGTTTGTTTTTATGTTTTAACGCCATTTTTCAGCACAAGATAGGCTATACATGGTGGCCAGTATTAATGGTGGAGGAAGAACCCAGAAAAAAACACCAACCCACGAGAAGCTACTGGCAAGTTTTCTCACATACCCACATTGGCTGAATCCATGACTCGAACCCATGCGGACAGCGCTTTCGGCCACTCGGGGCCCCTATTATTGTTGTTGTTGTTTTAGGGTTTAACGCCATTTTTCAGCACACGATAGGCCATACTTGGTGGCCAGTATTATTGGTGGAGGAAGAACCCAGGGAAAACCCCCAGAAAGAATCACCGACCCACGAGAAGCTACTGGCATATTATTGTTGTATTTAATCGCCTATGCAAAAAATACATTTTTAATGCCGTAAAGTTATGAATACTTGTGCATAAGGACTGTTGAATTCATCATGTATAGACCCAGTTATATCATTTGCTTCCATGGATATTACTTTATTGCCTGTGCTACAGTTTTATAACTGTATATGTCTGATATTTTTGTAAAGCTAACTTAAAAATCCTAATCACACACACACAGTTTTATAATATTTATCAATTAGATATTTGTCTCATTTGCAAAAGTACGGTGAGACATAGGTGTCACTTTTCCTTCAATGATAGTAATGTGACCAGTATTGTCAACATTAAATTTGAATGTTATGTGCTTACAAAATCAGTATGATACATAACTGCATGGGTCACAGTTGATACAGTGAGCTCCTCAGAACCTTTGTTCAGCGTCCAATAAATCTTGTTCTATGTTGTATTCACAACATGCAAACTAACATAGTTTACAGTCATTAACATAGTATTCACCACATGGGCTACCAAAATAGATTGGGCTACCATATATTGAAATCAGGTAGCCCACTGTGTTACTATATGATATAATGACTTGTTCTGTGTTGTTTTTAAATCATACCTACAAACATAGTTTACAGAGATTAAGACAGTATTCATTCATTGTTAACACAGTACTCATTCACAGGAACACTATTCGTCTCATATGTGAACTGTTTTATAGGTTAGGTCATCTTATATCAAGTATATGTATGACCTTGTCTTTTACAGCATGTCAGTACAATAGTGACTGTATGGTGGCAGCTGTTGGTAACATTTAAATATGTAAGAATGAATTGGAGAAAAAAAAAACTATTACTAAATTTGTTAATCAAGCACAGCACAATATAATGTAAAATAAATATAAAAGTTTTAAAGTTTCTGTAAAATTTATATATAAGATAACAAATAAAGGTAGCACATGGAAAGTCAATACAAACACATAGTTAAAAGTTGGTGTTAAAACTGCATACCCTCAAGAAATCCAAGATTTTCTCAGGTTATACATAATCATAAAGTTTCTTCATGATGTTCACATGTCAAATATTTTGGTCATGCACGTCAACACTCTCAAGAAGAATGTGTTCCATTATCAGTGGACATTGGCATTTTATACATTCCAGTCAAAGTTTTCTCTTTAGTAGGTTTACATAAGTCAGGTACTTGTCAGGTACACTTCATTTTTTGACTTTGTTCTCTACAGGGATGGCACTACCCAATAGTGGGTTTAATGTTAAATTTGTTTTTTGGAATTTTCATCCCACATATTTTACAAAGTGTCATGAACATGCTGATTTATACTGTAACAATATTTTAAGTCTGTATATGGAGTTGTGTTTTCATACATGGAAGATCCAGGGCATATTTGGCTGCTGTATCTGCCCTTTCTGTAGTAGTAGGGTTTAACGCCATTTTTCAGCACAAGATAAGCTATATATTGTGGCCAGTATTAATGGTGGAGGAAGAACCAGGGAAAACCCCGGAAAGAACCACCAACCCACGAGAAGATACTAGCAAGCTTTCTCACATACCCGCATTGGCCAAATCCGAGAGTCAAACCCACGCAGACAGAGGTGAGATGGCAGTGATCCGTAATGGAGAGCTCTTTAGACCACTCAGCCACTCGGGGGCCCCCATGCCCTTTCTATAATTTTATGCAAATGTACATTCATATATGGAAGGTCCAGGGCATATTTAGCTGCTGTATCTGCCCTTTCTGTAATTTTATGCAAATGTGCATTCATATATGGAAGGTCCAGGGCATATTTAGCTGCTGTATCTGCCCTTTTTTGTAATTTTATGCAAATGTGATTAATATTTTTCCCATATTAGAGCTGCAGCCCTTGATATTTCTGTAATATTTTGGATATTAATACAGTGGGACCCCGCTATAACACGCCCCGTTATAACACGAATTCGGTTATAACACGGTCGTGGCATGGCTCCCGAAATTTCAGGTAATTTATTACAGGTATTTTTCTCAAAGACCCAACAAAAAAAACTTTTAAGTATGAAAAATAAAATACGTCAAGAGTTTAATTATCATTCTCATACTCGTCTAAAAAGTGCGAAAAAAAACCGTGTAGAAAATGTATTATCATTTTGGGGAGGAAATCACACACAAAATCGAATATAAATAATCATTGTATGGCTCCTAAAATTTCAAAAATGAACAAATTTCTTCTAGTTTTGTGCCAGAATAAACATCGGAAATACGAACCAATTGCTGGGCCTACTGAGAACTTTGATCTTTGTTTATTGTTGAAAAATGACAGCTCACAAGTGTCAATATTTTTATTATTACTGATCCCTGAGCAATGAAGCCATTGTGTCTACTTTGTGTTTGTCTTGAATGCATTCCGAATACAATCATTGCTCTATTAATCTCCGATATATGTTCTCTTAATTTCATACACAACTAAGCAACAGCCAATGCAGGGGTTGATAAAAGATTCTCACCAGAATGTATAAATTAATTAATTTAAGTACATTGTTTATCATCAAAGTGAACTGCCGAGCTAAACTTGTTCAGATCAGGGGGGAACGATTTATACAGCATCAAAGGAACAAATGCCGCCAACATGTGTGTGTGGCTTGGCGGTGTTGTTTTATGCAATCTGTTGACTAGTAAATTCGAATTCTGCAACTGAGAACTATAATTGACTTTGCCAAGAGCAAACGTGACATTAGCAGAAAGCAGCTAAAAAATAATAACTATTGACAGATGAGAAATGTAATGGTAAAAAATGTATATGACACAGAGGTCTTGGAAACGCTTAATTACGCGTATTTTAATGCAAATATTTGATCTGGGATACATAAATCACTCCATGCAGGAGTCCTTCGTACGCATGCAAATAGCTGGGAGACAAAGTTAGTGTTGATTACTTTATCATTTTAGCTGTGCTGATATTTACAGTGACATAATTCAGTGGTTAAAATACAGCCAGTTCTGCCTGTTGTATTTATTAGAGTACATCAAAAGAACATGACGCAATAGCTGGGCGGCAAGTTCAAAGGACTTTGACTAGCAGCTTGGGTGGGAAAATGTGCTGAAATTTACAATGACTGAATTCAGAGACAGAAAGATCCTGAGATGTACATGTAGTTATTATAAAAATACACTTTAGCTTCCATTATTTAATCTACGGACATGTACTATTTCATCATGCATTACGTACACCCATTACGTTATTTTTGTTATTTTCTTTTCATTGAATTCAGTCACATAATGATCTGTGACAAAATTATTGAATATTTTACATCCGTGTGTGGATATTTTCGATGGAAATATTTGTATTATGGATTCAATGTATGTTACAAGATTCGCTGGTGAGTACACGGTGTTGATACTCTTTTCATGCAATAGATTATACATGTATATATAAATTAGACACATGTATGTACCAATGCATGGTTCTCTGAATAAAGTAATATATTATATCTGCAATTTCTGTTACCACTGCAAATGTTTTTCTCATTTAATATATATTGATCAAAAATGGTAATTGCTCCATGCATTTTCGCACCCGTCTTTATGTACCCCCCCCCCCCTAATTAAATCCAAAAATGTGTTGGTATTGTACATGGTTGCTTATAACACGGTTCGGTTCATAACACGGTCAAATTCTATGGTTCCCAACTACTGTGTTATAGCAGGGTCCCACTGTAGGTTGTTAGATTTAGAGTTTGACTTGCCTTTCAAATGTGGAAAGAAAATGCAAAAAGATGTAGAAATTTCATGTTTTTTAGAGCTTTCAGTGAAGTTAAGAGCGCTTAGTTTGGCTGTTGTTGTAGTTGTTGTAGGGTTTAATGCCATTTTTCAGCACACAATAGGCTGCACATGGTGGCCAGTATTAATGGTGGAGGAAGAACCGGGGAAAACCTCCTTAAAGAAAAACCGACCAACGAAAAGCTACTGGCAAGCTTTTTCACATACCCACATTGGCCAAATCTGAGACTCGAACCCATGCAGACAGAGGTGAGTGGCAGTTAGCCATAATGGAGAGCTCTTTAGACCACTTGGGGCCCCTTAAATGGGCTGTAATTTTTTAAGTAAAAACTGGCTTGAGATGGTGCCAACTAATTATTGTATGAGCTTGAACCAAGTTTTGTGGTGATGGTATTTTTAATACCATATTACAAAGAATGAAGGTTGCTGATTGGTTGAAATAATCAGAAGAGAAACTTATTTGTTTGGAAGAAGCCTAAATATGGGTAAATTGTAGACAGTAGTGGACTTGAACAATAAATCACTGTAATTGTTTCACAACTGTTCAGTGTAAATGGGATGATCTCTCAGGGCTGAATTTTAATAGTGGGTACCAATATGGGCATTTTTCTCAAAAATTAAATATGCAGTATGTCATTTTCATCCTTATAAAGTTTCCCTTTGGATAATTATTCACAGGATGTAAGCATGTTTTGCTGATCTTAACCATCAAAGTATAGTAATTTTGAAAAAGATTAATATTAAGTTATATGGAAAACTGATAATACAGCCATGACCATACACGACTTACAAAAGTATCTGCCTAATACTGCGTCCCATTATAGAGAGATAGTAATGTAATTATAAAATCAAAGGGAAACAAATACTGGCATTATTGTGATAGACACCCAAAGGATCGTTGCAATTTCCAAAGGGGAATGTTGAATACCGTATATCACTATTTGACTGAAGGCGTTAAATATTACGTTATTTTGATTTTGTCACAGCCGTTGGATTGCCCATGTACTGTTTTATTTTTTTGTACATACCATATGACATATATTGATCTATAAGCCTCAAAAAGGTAGGAATTTGTTTTTGTGAAAGAAGTTTGTGGGAGCAGGTATTTATGTTTAGGGGGTTCTTTTAGATTAACTATGGTAGTGTTGAAACCTTTCTTAGGCTACTGAGTTTAAACTGGACTGCCAGGTTTGTTGCATGGTAGATGGGTATGCTGGGCTACCATCTGATATTTAGCTCCACTGAAATAGCCTACTTAATGATGCCTGTTATATTGAGAGCATTGCCACAACATTTTTAACACATTCACCATAAGGTTGACAATTTCTCATTGGGAATGGTCACCCTTAAACCTCCACCTGACAACCATAGCAGCATTCATGAAAATCTTGTCATTTTCGTTCCAGAATGGATACTCACATCAACAAGGGATTTTCACTTAATTGACTTCTTATGATATCTAGCTGGACCAAAATGAAAATCATGCCAATCTCACTTGATGTACAGTTGTTGGCCAGCTTGAAAATCTAATTTGATTGCATGTTTACACTCAGCTCTATTTTTCAGACTCTTATACATTCATGAAGCACTATAAGTACATTTATTAGTAGGTCTATTGATGATAGGCTTTAGCATCCTCAATTATTGCTAAGGGGGTTCCTAACATTGTTATCTTGTTCCTGTTTCAAACCTAGCTGTCACTGTAAACAACAGACTGCATTTCTGGTTAATAAAGTGGTCCATTTTCAGTAAAAACTGTGTCTACTGCATGCAGTATTTGCCATTGTAGTTTTAATATTTTTGGTTAAAAAAAATTGAACAAAATAAAGGGTGTAACTCTTTAAAGTGTGTGTTCAAAGGATGTAAATGCTAAAGTTACTGAAATCTGCATAATTATTGGAAGCTTATTGGTGACGGTAAACTAGATAATCTGTATTGTCAGAAAAATAGAATCATCCGTTAAAATATTGCAGCTGTGTTAGTAAACAAACTCCTGTTTGTTTTGAAACACAAACTAGATTGCAATGTTTGAGGCTCGCTGGTAACAGTCTGGTTAGAAATGATAAATTCTTGATTGAAATTAAGTTTTGTGCATTATATATATCCATGATGTTTTTCATTTTCAAAGCTATAAGGGTTCACAAACTGTATACCTCTTGTTTTCAAGGGTTTGATTTTAACTAGTACTGAGAAAATGGTCTTGTCTATTTCAGGATTATTACATGTCCATTGTAAAAGAACAGTGTTTTTGCTCCTCCCCCAATGCAAGGCAGTGTGCCCATATTCTCCAGAACTTGGATTATGCTGACATCCTTGTAGTATCCATGACGAAGGTAGGCAGTTTTTTAAAGATTCAGTAACTTAACCCAGTAATGGTTGCAATTTAGGAATAATAAACTATTTTTACTGTATCTCTCACCACAATATAGAATTTAAACTGGAGATAAAAATCCTAAAATGCATTTAAGGTACTTTTAAGTTTGAGTTCTTAATATAGTTGAAATATTTAATTTCATTTTTTTAAATAAATGTTATAGGAAACATGTACAAAATTTAGTGTGACCATTCATTGAATTTGGAGACCTTACGTAGCTACCTTTTCAGCAACAACTCCTTGGTTTTTAAGTAAGTGCTTTTAAGCAGATTTTTAATAGACGGTAACAATTTGGAATAGCCAGTGAATAATGTCAGGAAGAAACAGCAGAAAAATAAAAATAAACAATGAATTCTGCAGGCAGACAGGTTTTTGCATGGATACTGAGTTAAAGCTTAAAGTCAGATAGTTTTGATCACTATCAATTTTTTAGCTCTACTGGCCATAGACTATCTGATATCACTGTTATAGCTACCATGGCACCCGTCTTGAAGTGGCCTAGTAGTTGGAGTGTCTGCATCAGAAGCAGTTGGTCGTGGGTTAGAACCCCGGCCAAGTCATACCAAAGACTTAGAAAAATGGTACTAACAGCTGCCTTGCTAGGCGCTCAGCATTAAGAGGTTAGTGTTAGGACAGGTTGGCCTGGCGTCAGGATAATGTGACTTGGTGGGACATGATGCTATATGTCTGTGGCATGATGATCCAGTGCTAGACATTAATAAAAACTGCCAGAGTCTACTAATGTTTTACACCAAATTTTTATTTATTTTTTGTAGGAGTTTCACCTTTCCATTCTGCATGAGTGTTTATCTCTTGGTGCTTATCGGACTCATCTGAAGTATACCAAAGACTCGGACACTTCTCCACTGGGAGACGTTTCAGCAGAGAGGACATTTGATGTATTGTTCCAAGCTGCCCAGCTCACGTTATTACGACACATAAACAATATTATTAACATGTTACCAGTGCCGCACCAGATTCTGATGAACAGGGAACATTCGGGAGCCAAAGTGACTCGATATTTAGAGAAAATTGAAGACTTTTTTATGGATGGTTCATCTGTGGAAATAATATTTCAGTTGGCATCATCATTAGCACAATATCTTAAAGCTTTGCAGACTTTCTCATGGCAAACCAAAGTTCCTGCAGAATCTTTTAGTGACATTTGCAGATTTTGTACACTATGTATGGAGGTAAGTCTTTGAAATATTCCAGGAATGTAAATTTTAATATGCTGTAACAAATGTACCAGATACAAGAGAAAGTGACCGTGAACTAACTCATTTTACAGATGATATGTGTTTCATGAAAGTCATTTGTTAATTGAAAATTAGTAAAGTAAACATGAATTTTTCATTAATGTAAAAGCAATAATTAGAGATAGGTGTTGCTAGATAATACATATATAAATCATCCTACAGGAAGGTAAATATATAATAATAATAATAATAATAATAATAATGAGGACTTTGTATAGTGCCTAATCTTTACAAGCTCTAAGCACTTTACAACATCTCTTATGATATGACTACAAAAAACAAACAAACACCACGAAAAAATAAAACATTTTTTAAAAAATGCTGAAAATATTTAAGGTAGGAAACATTATCAGGTCTTTAAGTTTGTTCTTGCAGTTGAAAAAGGTGTGTTTTAAGAGCACTCTTGAAAGGGATCACTGTGTCTTTGTGTCTAATTTCAATGGGAAATTCATTCCACATTGCTGGGCCCTGGTATGCAAAAGAATGCTGTCAATATGACTTCATTTTCATATTGGGAATAATGAGTATACGATTGTCAGAAATATAGTGCAAGTATCTTGCTGGTGTGTACACATGAGTGAGGCCAGATAGGTATGTTGGACTGGAGTCCATCAGTGAAATTTAGTACAGAGAACAAATTTTGTGTTTGATTCTGGATTGAATGGATAGCTAGTTTAGGGTACGGAGCAGCGGAGAGGTGTGCTCTGATCGTGGGACTAAAAGGATGCTACAGGCAGCGATGTTTTGAACTTTCTGAAGATATTGATATGAACCAGAGAGAATTGAGTTACAGTAATCCAGTCTTAAAAGTACTAATGAACATCCAAGTGTTTTTGTGGCATTAACTGACAGATATTTGCAAATGGAGCTGATGCATCTCAGCTCAAGATATGCAGCCTTGCATATGTTCATGACATGTTGGTGCATTGTGAGTGCTGTCTAGAGTAACACCTAGGTTTTATACTGACTATGTGAACTTAATGTTGGTGCTGCTGAAATTTATTGTTTGAGGTAAAGGATGTGAATGAGAAAGTCTTTGTGTTGCGATCAGAATGGCCTCAGTTTGATAGTCATTCATCTGCAGCTTGTTACATGTCATCCATGATTTCACATCAAAAATGCACCTCTTTACTCCTTGGATGGTTGCATCAACGTCAGTTGGATGGCTAGATTTGTATATATGGGTGTCATCAGTGTACATGTGCAGAGACACTAGATGATGATCTATGACACTTGAGAGCAGCTGAGTGTATAGAATGAAGAGAACTGGTTCAAGAACAGACCCCTGTGGAACACCACAACATAGATCAACTGGGCTGGAGTATATTCCATTTGCAGATACAATTTTGTGTCCTGTTGACTAAGTAGGACTTAAACCACAGTAAGGCTGTATTGTGATGCCAAATACATGCTGGAGACGGTGAAGTAAAATATCAGATTAGAAACTGGTAGTTCTTTAAATCATTATGGTCAGGTGTTGGTTTCTTCAGCAGAGGCTTTACAATGGCAGTTTTGAAAAATGATGTCAATTCCCTGGATGAGAGAGAGATGTATTAATAACATCAATTAGTGAAGGCAATATTGGATCTAAGCACTCAAGCAGCAGTAATGTTGGAACTGGATAAAGTTCATGACTTTGGTGCACAATTCTTCACGATTGTCCATACTAAATCCATAGAGACAGGTTAAAATGCTGCTAATGGTTGTCACTTAAATTCTGTATTGCAACTGTATGGTGATGACGAGTTGATTGAAATTGGGTTATCAAGCATATCTCAAATTGTTTGTACCTTGTCATGGAAGAAATTTCCAAAAAAGTGATCTTAGTACTGTAGTGGGATAATTTGGCTAATATGGACTATGTTTGTGACATTCTTCTTAGCGGCTTCATAGATTTGCTTATGAATAGTGAGTCTGGTGGAATTCCAAAGCCTCTCCACTTTACGGCGGTCTATTTTAGCAGGGAGAAGTTTGTCCCTAACACTGCTATACCACGGAGAACACTTTTGAATTGATAGTCTCCACTTGGGGGCTGGAGTATGTTTTTCAAGCAATGAACGCAGGCAGTTATCGAGTTGTTCTGCTGTAGGAGGTAAGCAAGTTTTTAGGTTTGCTTGGAGATCATGGATTAGTTTGGTTCTATTTATCACATGGAGGTTTCTCTTAGTAGCAAATAAAGGTGGAGGGTTAGGGACTGATACGTCCAGATGGCATATAATGCAGAGGTGATCTGATGCAAGTTCGTGGGATACAAGAGTGACTGTAGAATATTATCATTAGGTCTATGAATAATCCAGTCTAAAATGTGACCATGTTAATGGGTTGGTTGGTTAACTGACTGTTTAAGGTTGAAAACAGGAATGGAATCTAGGAGTTTTATTGTGTATGGGTGTCCAGGACAGTCGGAGTGAAATTTCATATCTCCAAGAATAATCAGGTTGCCACCAATCAAATTTCCAAACTCCAGGAGATTCGGAAACTGCTTCAAAAAGAGAGATTCAGTCAGCTTGTTTTTTCTACTAACAAGAGGGCGGTAGAGGCAGAAAATATGGACTGGACTTTGTTCTAGTGTTACTATTGTTTGGACTAGTTCAAACGATGTTTGGCAGAAATTGAAGGTTGTGTTGTGTTTAAGACATTTACAGTACACATATATATTGACTTGTGTTTTAGACATTTACACTACACATATATATAATAACTTATTCTGATGATCAGTCATTAACGTGAAATGAACAGTACTAATTAAACCAAGCATAGTTTGTGGAGGAAAAAGAAAGTGAAAGCACTTGCCTTTATTTTGCCAATACAGTTGAGAGTGGTACATGTACTTGAAGGTGCAAGAAGGTGCAAGACCTTGTCTATGTCTATTAGACATTCACCTTTTTCATGCTTTTTTATGATGACTAGCTTCATAACAAAACTTAGAGACAGTCTAGATTTCTTGCCAGTATTGCTGGCAGATGATGTTAACAAGTGCATGGAACTCTTGAGGGAGTGCAAGATATTTTGAGATAGTGACTAGGACCCAAATAAATGATGACATACAACTGAGATTAAGTTACGTGCTAAAATAAGCCTGCAGAATATGGCTAGATATTCAAATATATACATTGAAGTAAAGAATAAACAGAGTTTCTGTCTTTAAAATCCATTGCATTTTACAGTATTAATTTGTAGTTGCTGACTTTGCCACACTTATTAATTGAAAGACTTGAAGGTGATGCAGATGTCATTAGTGTTCATCTAGGCACTCAATAGAGACTGGACAGTACTATTGTGCAAGCTTCCCAGTTCATATTTGACTTTTCTTGGCAGGGAATGAATCTTAACTTTTTATTTAAAATATTTAAATGGAATTAGTCTTGTCAAGATGAAGACGCTTTTTTATTTACACAGTTGATGAGTTGGTTATTAAACCAAGACCGACTGCCAACATCAGAACAACTGTCTACCAGTCTGCAATGTATGAATCTAGTCCTGCAGAACCAAGAACTATCCAGCTTGATTGGTCAAAGGGAGCATGTTACTTGGGTGTGTTCAGTAACAGCTGCAGTGCATCAGATCCTAGAATCATGTAAGCGGATGACTTTTTTTTAGCAGATAAAAGGTTGTTTGTGGAAGGAGAATCTCAGCCTGAGAGTTTTGAATACACTTTATATAACATAATTTGCTGCTAGTTCATACTGAGCTCTATTGTTTGCCATTATCCTTTTTTTAAAGAATTTTTACAGAATTTCAACATCTTGAATTTTGTACCATGTTTATATTTATAAGGGTTTCTTCAACTAAAGCTCTTTTGCCAGTCTTTATATTTACATGTTTTATGGAACTTAAGTTTTAATCAACATCATATAGCCAGTATTGTGCTGACATGCCTTTAAATTCCAGTACATAATATAATCAGTGAGAAAGTTAAGAGTCTGTCCTAACTGCTATTGCAAATATTGGAACTTTGAAGACAGCATGCTGCATGTCTGTGGCATGATGCCCAAGTGCTAGACATCACTATAAACTGCCAGACTGCAGACATCGTAACCATATGACTGAAAAATTGTTAAAGCTACATTTAAAAATCCAAAACACACACACACAAACTCAGAAAGCTGTTATTTTGTTCATTTGCTGCCATCTTGTCAGTTTGCGGAAGCATATGTGTACTTTGTTAATGAAGCAGTAAAAAAAAATTAATAATAATTTTGAAAATATCCATCTTTTTGTCATTTGACTTATTATCTTATTTGATGTGCAACATGTATTGCATCTTTTGAATATCACATATCATTATATGTGTAATATGTGCGTAAGGGTGAGATTTATATTAAAACCTAAGAAACAAAAAGTCTTCAAACAGTGGGATTTGCGATATCACTAAGATGATTATGTAATCAGAACTATTTTTAGATGCATTAACCTGTATATTTATATATGTTAGTGTGTACTTGCTTACATCTGTATCAATTACAATTAGCATACCTGTGGACCTGTTTACCCATCCATATTTCTCTGTATCTGTATAGAAATTAGATCCTTAGTATAGTCATTGGTCTTAATATATGATTTATTGTTCGGTAAATGTTTTCAGAGGGTTTTTTTTCAGTTTGTCGTATCATCTTTTTGGTTTATATTGGTATTCTGGTAATGCATTGCTGCAACACTTCCTTTAGTGAGAATATTTTTTTATACTTTATTAAACAGTAACATGAATGTCATCTGGCTTTTTGAAAGGTAAAGAGTTGAAAAGTATTCCTTTTTTACCAACAAATAACCACATTTTCCTATATTTTTCTTAATATGTCAAAACACGTATATAGAAGTGGTCACAATTTCATTGTTGACATTGAGATTGCTTCATTATATCAAAATTGCTGTGATTAAAAATAATGAAAGCCTTCAGAAAATACTGACTGAAAATACTTACAGCCAAAATTATTAGAGATAATTGTGTCTGCACCTTCCAAAAGATGGCATGATGTAAACAACATTTTTTAAAATTTGTTAGAGAAACCCCAAACAGTTGTGTTTTGAAAATTTCAGTAATCTTGAAAAAAAAAAGCCCAAACATTTCTTTTACCATGACAATTCATGTTCAAAGCTTGTAGTTGGTGTCAACATGTAAACAGTTCTGCTTAGAGCCCATGAAAAATTATTCTCAGGGCAGTTTATACAGCTGATTTTCATGGAATCAATTAAAGTATAATGTGGTCAGATATAAGCAACCACCATTTCACTGATTCCTTAATTGTTTGAGAATAGTTAGGATGCTGCTGTGTTAAGTCATTTGAAAACTGATGTTGGAGAATCTTTTATGCTGATTTGCACAGGTAAGGTACACAGTGTGGAACAACCCAATTCATTTGAGTTTTTTAGAGTCATAGAGATGTTTTTTGAAGAGCATCATTCACTTGAATGAGAATGTTTAGCCCATCATTATTAAAGATTAATGGCAAATTTGTGATCAGCAGCAATGTTTCTTTGAAGTTGGATTTTTCTCAATATATAAAATGCAAATCTTGATTATTTTTGATACTCACAATAGTGTACAGTTGTTTTTTTTTTTTTTTAAGTCATAATGTCAAAATGCTGCCATTATTTACTAAAAATGAGTCATCTACAAAATGAGCGATTCCCAGCAAAACTAAATTCAAGAACTACCGAATGATGTTTGACTTTGTCAAGTACAGCTACAAGGGGAAATATTTTAGTTTTTGCACACAACAAAAAATTTATATCAACATTAGTCATTCTGGAGGGTATTAATTCATTGCCAAAACAACACCACATATCATGTTTACCACTCCCTGACATTGATGCAAATGCAGAAAGTTCATGCTACATCTTCCACCACTTTTGGTTTGTATTAAATAATTTAAGGAAAACATACCTGTTTTCTTTTTTTTTTCTTCAAGTTCCAATAATTGTTTTATTTAGGCTTATATGAAGAGATGACTTAATTGGGCATCATATTTTTAGGTCACATGTACTGATCCTCTTTGTGACCTCAAAGCAGACTTAGTCCCCAAAAACTCCAAACACTGTCTGGAAATATGACAGATATGAATCAGCTGGTAAAATAGAAACTGCATTAAAAATGATTTTGATAAACAGTTATTAGAGAACCATTGTACTTTAAAGTAAAATGGTTTAACATTTCAGTTTGTTCTTTTTTGTTCATATAGTGAAAGTACTGTGTGTTAACATCTCCAAATGAATACCTGAGATAGAGGCATACATGTATAGTACATTTTTATTGTTAACGGCTTCTACTACAAATGCTTAATGCATGGTCAGATTACAGGCTGTTTTCTCAAAATCTTAGAGTGAATAGTGTGCATCATTATATGTCTGTAAATTTAAATTGACACAGATTTGCTCACATTCAACATATAAAAATGTATTGATTTTTTTGTGTGTCTAGTGGTTGTGCTGCCTGGTCAGAACCTGTCCAGTTACCAGAGGGAGTCACAGAATGAGCATGGCAGTACAGGAGACATGGAAGGTGAGATAACTTCTGATGACTTTGACCATTATTTGCATAATTCATTATGGAAGAAACATTTTAACTTTTTATGCCATTTTTCCTGTCACATCCCACATGATATGAATTTTATTTCATGTCAGTAACTCAAGAGGAACTACATGGATTGAAGTGAAATTAAGTTTGAGATGTCATTTACAAAAAATAACTAAAGTAAAAATAGTTGGGTAGACAGAGGAGTTAACCCGTAAGAGTTCATTCTCTCTCTCTCTCTCTCTCTCTCTCTCTCTCTCTCTCTCTCTCTCTCTCTCTCTCTCTCTCTCTCTACATGTATACATACACACACATACATGCATACATACATACATATATATATATATATATATATATATATATATATATATATATATATATATATATATATATATATATATATATAGATATATATATGATATAGACACACACATACAGTCATACAGCGTGACCCCGCTATCCCCGCTATAACGCAGTAGTCGGGAGCCAAAGAAGCAGCATGTTATAAGCAACCAGGTCAGTTTGCTGAAGAAAATGATGCATGAAACCCAACAAATTGTGGGGGTGGGTAGGTAGGTAATAAATGCGGGCGGTAAAATATGTGCTTCATCAGCACAGTTACCATCTTAAATTGATGCATATTAAATGAGAAATACGCCTTTAGTGAAGAGATAAATAGTTTACTTTATTTAGAGAACCACGAATTGGTACATATACATGAATACTGTTTATATATACATGTCTAATGTATAACATGAATTGAGTATCAACACCGTGTGCCTACTAACCTCATCATATACGTTGAAACGTTGAATCCACAATACAAGTGATTCCATCTAAAATATGCATACACACAGCTTTAAAATATTCAATAATTTTGTCACAGGTCATATTGGTCTGCATTTCAGTGGAAAAACATAGCACACTCACATAATAAATGATGAAGCACATATACTTTTCAGTACGTCCCAAGTCGGTAAAAGTTAGTTTGCGTTTTAAGCAGCTGTTGGTAGCGTTCGTAAGCATAAACGTTTTCCAAACAAAAAGGAAACTTTCACGGCATAGTTAATATGTTCCTGTCACATTGGAAAATACAAAAACCCATCAGATTCCATCACATTTATTTAAGTTTGGTACTGACTAACTTTGAATAAAAGCTCTTTGTTTTTATTGAAAGATTGTAGTCGGCTTTCTTTGATGACGGGTTCATGCGTTATTGAAGTCACCGCTAAAGGATAGCTTTGGAGAACCAAACAAATGCCCATTTCTTATTGTGGCGGCTACATCAAATAATTGTATTGCTTGATTGAGACGAATTTTTTTTTCTCCATTTGCTTGAGTACCTTGTCATAACAATCGGTGCTTCAAAGGTAATGTTTCCTTTGAAATTTCAGCAAACTATTTTATCTGGGTGCATTTTTAAAATGAAGTGGCCATCGTTTGGTCAATTGTAGTTACATTTCCTCCTGCCTACTGAATAGGCTACAAGATTTTTTTATTTTTTTTTTTTACATTTGTGGTAGTGATGCTGCCTTGCACTCATGTGTCAGAAATTTAACAAAGGGTCAAAATATGATATAGGCGTATGTGCTCTGGTCTGATGACATGGATTATTTTTTAAAATGTGGGTGTTCTGAAGGATTTAATTCTGAATGGAATGAAGAGGAATTTTACCTACCATCCACATACAAATATCAGTCTAAGTAAATATATTAATTGCTAGCTAGCGGCCAAAAATCTGACAAAGATCATGAGACAATACTTAGTCTGGTTGATCTCCACTACCAGAAATTTCAACAACAAAAAAAAAAGCAAATATCTCAAAACATACAGTAATCATGCTTGATGTTCGATGTCAGCATAAGCGGATTATGATGTAACAATACACTGTTAAGATGGTTTGTCAGTATAGACAAAGAAATTGTTTATGTAACAATAGATAAATTTCAGTGCACTGTATATCAAGTTTGTGGTTACCTCTCATGGGGCCCCTGAATTTCTCCACTCCAAACCAATGGTTGTATATACAAGTTTAAACAGCCAACAATGTTGATAATAAAATTGTCGCCAGATGGTATATTTTGCCGCCAATAAGGAAAATAAAATCGTAGTTTGCGACATTGGCAAAGCCCTACACGATCCTAGAATAAGCGTTTTGCACTTTATTTTTCATACTTTCTGCTTGGTTGTGTATATGTATGCAGTGAAAAAAAACCCACATGTCGGTTATTGTTTGGGCAACGATTGTATACAGAATTAATTGAAGACAATCACAAAGACAACTTACTGGCTTTACTCTTGGATCAGTAACCATTAACATTTCCAATAATGTTTATTTTGGCATAACACTTCACGAAACTGGTGAAAATGTTAAATCTCAGAAGCTATGCCACAATCGTATTATATTCGAATTCACACTAGAACTCTTCCCTCAAAATGATAATAAACATTTTACACTATTTATCGTATTAAAAAAAGAAAAATACACATGCAAATAATCAAAATTGCAGGGACCACGCCATGATCATATTAAATTCAACTTCATATGCGATCTCTTCCCATAATAATAAACTTTTAAACCCATAAATATTTTTTCATGTGCGAATGAATATAAAAAATTTCGGGAGTCACACCACAACCACGTTATATCCGAATTCACGTTATAGCGGAGCACGTTATAGCGGGGTTGCACTGTGTGTGTGTGAGAGAGAGAGAGAGAGAGAGAGTGTGTGTGTGTGTGTGTGTGTGTGTGTTCAGGGAGGACTGAATTTGTAAAATGAAAAGAAAGTTATTATCAAATGTGGTCAGATAATTCATTATGATTGATTCTGAGATGTAGTTCAGATATAGGACTAAAAGGCTTAGTTGTGCAACTCACATTATTACTCATAGAAAATTGTACAAATATATTCCATGGTGATTTCCAACCTGTTGAGCATCAAATGAAAGGGCAAGTTCATAAACACTGCATCAGATAGAATAATCAGTATACAAACTACAGTGGACGTGCCCCGCAATAACACAAATTCAGATTTAATGCGGTCGCGGCATGGCTCCCGAAAGTTCATATATTCATTTGCACATGATTTTTTTTCTTCTTCAAAGTACATGAAATAGTGTATTAAGAATTTATTATCATTTTGGGGAAGAGATCTTGTATGAATTAGAATAAAATATGGTATGGTTCCTGAAATGTTAAATTTTGTGTGTGTAATTTTCTCATACCGGGAATTTTCTTTAAATTTAAGTACGAGAAATAGTGTGCAAAACACTTATTATCATTTGGGGAAGAGTTCGCATATGAATTTTAATATAACACGATCAATGCATAGCTGCTTAAATTTAACAATTTCACCAGGTTCTTGAAGTGTTATTCCAAAATAAATATATGTGGTCTTTGTAGTTGTCTTCAATTAATTCTACATACAATCATTGCTCGCACAATAGCTGATGTGTTTCTTCTTTCACTGCACACACAACCAAGCAGCAGACAATTTGGTGGTTGATAAACGTTTCTCACAGTTTATTAAGCATAAAAAACAAAAGGCACCAACATGTTTTCTGGGGCATGGTGGTGTTATTAGATGCAATCAGTTGACCAGTAAATAATGTCCACTCTACTAGCTGGAAATTGAGAGGGTATGAAATTGTACATGCATTTTAGCTTTAAAAAAATTATTAAAATGACTTGTGACCTTTGCAGGCCTAATGCACTTGGTTCTCAGGTTTTACATGTGTATGGGGTTTACTTATGAAGTCATTATTAATTTCCTATAATTTTATTTTTAAAATATTTTACCGTTTTGGAAAAGCAAGTACAATTTCAGAAGTCATTCTCTGCACTTTGCGCAAAAAAAGTTGATTATAATTTTGGGGAAGAGATCGTTATGAACTTTAATATAATACGTTAAAGTACAAGAAAGTGTGTAAAACACTTGGCTTCTGAAATTTATCAATTTCACCAGGTTCTTGAATTTTTTGCCTCAACAAAACATTATCAGAAATGTTGCTTATTATTGATCCATGAATAAAGCCAGTAAATCATCTTTGTGATTGTGTTTAATTAATTTTGTATACAATCATTGCTCAAACAATAGCGTGTTTCAACTTTAACTGCATACACAACCAAGCAGCAGACAATACGGTGGTTGATACAAGATTCTTACAATTAATAAACATGAATAAACGAAAGCCGCCAACATGTTTTGTGGGGCTTGGCAGTGTTATTAGACAGAGTCATTTGAACCGTATATAATATCGGCTTTACTAGCTGGAAATTGAAAGGGTATGAAATTGTACATGTGTACAGCTTAAAAAACTATATATCAGTGGCTCATGACCTTTACAGACTCGCTGCGTTTAGTTCTCGGATTTTATGTGTATGGTGTTCGCTTATGAACTTGTAATTAGTTTCCTTTTTTGTATTAACAAAATATTTTACTGTTATGGAAAGTCAACTTTACAATTTGTTTTTGTTGTTGTTGTTGTTGTCGGGTTTAACGCCAATTTTCAGCATATGATAGGCTATACATGGCAGCCAATATTAATGGTAGAGGGAGAGCTCAGGAAAGAACCACCGACCCACGAGAAGCTACTGGCAAGCTTTATCACATAACCATGTTGGCCGAATCTGAGACTCGAACCCATGCAGACAGAGGTGAGATGGCAGTGATCCATAACGGAGAGCTCTTTAGACCACTTGCTGCTCAGGGCCCTTTACAATTTGTATAGACACCGTTCATAGACCCTGGAATGTAATGAAACATACACATGCTTCATCTTTCTTAACCTAATTTTCTGTTAATTTTTCCCCAAAGAATTCAAGCACATAATGATCTGTGACAAAAATATTGAATAGTTAAATATGTTTTCAATTTTTTATATAGAATTACAGGTATTATGGATTAGCTGCATGCCATGATGGTACTATATCAGATGGTAAATAAACTGCGTTAATACTCTGTTCATGCTATATATTGGACATTGAATTCAGACACAATGATCTTGGACAAAATTATTGAATATTTAAAATTGCAATTTTTCAATGGAATTGCATGTATTATGGGTGAACTGCATGCTATGATGGCACAGTAGTAAATGATGTTGATATCCTTTTCATGATATAATGTCAGTTGGGGTATTATCGATCAACGTGTATTTGGGGGGAAAAACACCCAATAAAAATATATAAAACTATTTAACACAAAGTAATAACCTATAAATATATTATCTGTCCATTATTTTGAATAAGTCTTATTATTGCATCGTTAATCATTTGTCTGAAGCTAAAATTGAACTCAAAATGGGGAAGGGTCTTAAATCATTTGCCTGAAGCTAAAATTGAACTCAAAATGGGGTGGAGTCTTAAATAATTTTCCTGAAGCTAAAATTGAATTCAAAATGGGGTGGGGTCTTAAATCATTTGCCTGAGCTAAATTTTAATTTAAAATGGAGAAGGGTTCTAATTGTTTTGCCTAAAGCTAATGTTGACCACATGTGGAGGGGTCTTACATTTTTTCCTCAGGCTGAAGTTGAATATAAAATGTGGAGGGTCTTCGTTTATCTGCCTAAAGCTGAAATTGAATATTCAGGGTGGAGTATTATGTTTATTTGCTTTCTGTTTTAGTGCCAGTTTTAAAACAATAGTTGTATGCCTCAAGGGTTTAAATAATGTGACTCCATTAGAGTGACTTGTATTTTGGTGGTGTGAAAATGAGTTCCCATGTATGAAGCCAATTAAGAATTCATCTAGACTTAAATGCATCTGTTATCAAAAGTTACAAACCAAAAATGTTCTTGAATTTGTAAGGAAAAGTATTCATATGCACTGGTTGTTTTGTCAGACCACTTTTTAATACATTACAGTAAAAATTTCACAACCAATGCAAACAGGGTAATATGCATGGATTTTCTTGTTCATGATTACTCTGTGTGAAAAAAGAGATTATTTGTATCCTTTCAGAGCTATATCATGTGACGGTGGTATGCGATCAGATATCGGAATTAGTGCACTATCTTCAGAACCAGCAGGTGAGAGGGGATGGCTGCAACAGTTCTGGACTGCCTCTTTCATTAAGAGCAGAGATTCAAGGAATTATTATAGGTACACTAATATTTTGTACGTATTGAATTAGTCCTTCAGTGTAAGATATGTACCGTGATATTTATATTTTGGGGTCTTGCTGTCAAAATAACAGCTCTGTGTAGCATATTTTGATGTCAACTAACATTGTAATGAAAGTAAAATTTTCAAGAATATCTCACACACTTGGCAGCCCATGACAACACTTTTCTACAAATTAAAGTTATAATTTTTTTTAGTCAGACTTACTCTAATGACTTTATTTCTAATAAATTCAAATTCCCACAAATGGACTTGTTTTCAAGCTTGGTTGGCCTGCATTTCAGTTTGCTGGAAAGCAATGGAAGCCGGGAATGCTGAAATTGGGTTAAGTTGAAGTATATTTCTTTAGCGAAAAAATACAAATATATTATTATTGAAGAAAGTACTAACAGATCAGTACAAAATGAATAACATTTCAATGCAGCAAATCAATAAAAGAATGAAATCTGTTTTTAAATACACATCTGTATAGATAAGTTTCTTCCAGCACAATTGAAGAATACATTAAGTTTTTCTTTTATTGTTGATCTATTTTGCATAAGTGCACATGTCCACATTGAGTAGTGGCATCGCAGTATATCCAAAATGTTCATTATTACTGCATTTAATGGATTCTCATTTGCAACGAAATGATGAGTGTGAAATTTTTCTTGTATTTTTTTTTTAGAGCAAACTTTTTGACCTTAAACATGAAGTGCACATAATTTTATTGGGTGCAAGAAAAACTATCTTGAGATTGTCTTAGACCAGTAAATTCTAAAAAAAAATGCTGTCAGAGTTATCAAATTTTGTTGTCCCATTTCGTTAACAGAGACCATGTTAATGCTTCTTCTTGGTGTATCTGTCTACAAGGTTATCATGGTTTGCTTTCTTCCTTTGTGCCCATGGAAGAGGGTCAAATGCACAGAAATGATGATTACATTAAATATAACATATTTTCTGACCAAACTTTATGAATGCAATCGCAGCAGGAAGGTGTATTATGTATGTTGCATATATTTTCAAGCAGTACTTTAACCGTTGAAGCCTTTCATGGTTGTGATCAAGGTTTTGTAAATCATTGGTTTCTTTGAAGCTGTGATACATGGATTATTTCTCTTAAATCACATTTACTATCAGAAGTTATGAAATGTTAATTTTGTTTTATTAAAATAAAATTATAAATTTCCTTTTGTAAAGAAAAATTTGTACTATAAAAAAGAAAAACTTGAAGTCAAAAAAGGATCATTGTTTATGCAGGTTTGGCTAGGCTTCCAGTCCTGAACAGTTTTGCACTGACACCCCCCATTGTGTGGAAAATGGGTTGGGTGCCCACTCCCAGTGGAGAGTGTAAGACAAAGTTACCTCCCTTGCCTATTGACTTTCTGCAGGACAAAGAAGTGCTCAAGGAGTTTATTTTTAGAATTATCTCCATTGGTAAGTAAAGATATTTGGTACTTTATTTAGTGTGTTAAAAAAATCTGTTTTTCTACTTATACATGCTAAATGTAAATAAATGTTGAAGGTTTCAATATAGCAGTAATGTTAGTGAGGTTTATTTAAAGAAGTGTTTGGCATGAAGGACCTGACATGTAAAAATAAAAAATTTATTAACTGTGATAAGCTAAGTTTTCAGAAATTATTGTTTTCATAAATAGTTGGAAGTTAATTTGTATCTATGATAGAGAAGACACAATGAATATTTTTAAAAAATGTAGAAACTAATACAGCACAAGTACTGTATATACTCGCGTATATTTTTATTTATTTATTATTATTTTTTTCCTAAATTTCTCGGCTTATACGCGAGTATATACAGTACTTGTGCTGTATTAGTTTATTATTATAAATAATCTTTTCCAAAAGAACCACCATATTAGTAATCAGTAGTCAAGTATTTAACCCTCAGCTAATCAGTATTCATTAAACTGTACGGTTTCGTAGAAAGGCACGCTAGCTTATTTCAGTGTAAATATGAAAAGAATCTACGTTTAAAAAAAAAAAAAAAAAGAATTACAGTACTGAAGGTATACAGCCATACGTGTTATTTGAACCATGGAAATACGTGTATTTTCCAAAAGAACTGCAATATTAGTAATCTCTAGTCAATTATTTAACCCTCAGCTAATCAGTAATCATTAAACTCTACGGTTTCGTAGAAATGCACGCTAGCTTATTTCAGTGTAAATATGAAAAGAATCTACATAAAAAAAATAAAAGAATTACAATACTGAAGGTATATACAACAAACATTTTGATCGAAAATAGAAATACATGTACGATAGTCTTAAAGGAACAATAACGAGAGGTTCAATAGGGGTTTGTTGCATGCACGCTTAGGAAGGGTAAATAACATTGCAATATACGAGTTAGCGTGAATAATTGTAAAACAATATAATTTATTGTATTTCTTTGATAGGTGTTTCAGACGTAATAGGCAGCCACAGTTTATATACTGCTGTTGATTTGTTTGTAAAGCAAAGTGGTTTGTTAGCGGTAGAGTGTTGTACAATAGCTACCATATGCTTAATCTGTGGTAAATGCCTCGGGGATAATAGGTTTGTTTTGTTGCACAATGCCAATGTCTTTACTAAAACAAGCCGACTCTCAGATGTATCGTTTTCTGAGATATGGTAGTGGACATGGTTTCTATTCAAAGTTATAAACTGTCACAGTACTTGAATAATGTCCACGCTGAAACCAATCATATAACCAACCACACATGGAAATAATTACAGGATATGGTATATAAATAGTACACTACCACTATAAGAAATTATTTCAGCTTATCAGTTTAATCTCTCTAGAAGTTTATATTCAATTCAGTCAGATAAAATGAATAGCATAGGAAGTAAAAGAAAACATTCTACTTATGATGAAGCATTCAAACTTAACGTTATTGAATATGCAGAAGCAAATAGCAACTGTGCTGCAGCACGCGAATTTTTTGTGGACGAGAAGCAAGTACGGGACTGGCGGCAATTCATCTATGTGCTATGCAGATGGCAAAAAATTATAAATATAAGCTGGCAGATTCAACATTTGTTGCATCAGCTGGCTGGTGCTCTCGTTTTATGAACCAGACTAGCAAATGACCATGATGACAATGACGACGTATATGATGAAAGCACGCCCATAACAGAATACAAGTTTCGTGAACTGTTTGGCGAGTCTGATACAGAGCCTGATTTTGAAGGATTCTAAAAGTGGTTAAACTTTTATAATTCATGATTTTAGAATGGGGATTAATTAAATTTCCATTAAGACTTAACACTTTAGAATTATTTTTATTTCAACATAAAAATTAGCTTTCTTACTTTCATTTTATTTAATAATGTCATTTGCCTAAATAAACATATTCTGAACTCACTTTGTGCATCTTGTGATGTACAGGTCTTCTAGAAGTTATGGGTCGGCTTATACACAGGTCATGCACTTTATAACAGTTTTACCGATTCAGTTTGAGGGGGTCGGCTTATACGCTAATGGGCTTATATGCGAGTATATACAGTATGGTTTTGAAACTAATGGTTAATAAAAACTCCGAGGTTGTAAAAAAAACACTTTTGAAATGGTGAAAACCTATGGCTGTGCCTAAACAAAAGATGACATTATTGAGAATAAGCTCTGCATGTGTAGTTCACATATTATATACACATCATTGTTAATCTGTTAGTGCACTTATATTTTATACACTTCAGAAGTGCACATATTCAGTTTTAATATATTAGTGCAATTCAATGATTGCACTTTTCGTTCAGATATTTTATACACTTAACTGTTAATATTGGAGTGCACTTCTAGTTGGAATATTTTATACACTAAAGTGTTAATCCAGGAGTGCATATCTAGTTGGAATATTTTATACACTAAAGTGTTAATCCAGGAGTGCATATCTAGTTGGAATATTTTATACACTAAAGTGTTAATCCAGGAGTGCATGTCTAGTACACGTATTTTATACACTTAACTCTTTTTATAGAAGTGCTTTTCTAGTACACAGTAGGTTAACAAATAATGGGGTTTTTTTAAAACTAAAAGCTACTTTAAGGCAGAATTTATTTTCAAGAAAAGAAGCTAAACAAAGACCTGCTTTATATTATTGCACTGTGTTCAAATCAAATAAAGAAGGTGGAATAAATCAAAAGTTAAAAGGCATACAGAACTTGCCAGCATATGGGTTAGGAATGACACTCGTGTTGGGTCAACCCATTTCAATTGGTCATTCAGATACTGTTATTAATACAATTAAGTAAGTATTCTAATTAAATTACTGTAAATTCGCCTATTCAATTCACAAATGTGAGCAAAGGCAGCAAGGTAGCCAGGCAAAATGAGTATTTTTGGTGAATAAAAAGCTTTATTTCACAGAAATGTTTCATTGTGAAAAAGTGAGTTCCAGAGTTTGTAGATGGCTTAAACTTCCTGAATTTACACTCAGACATATCCTCATTGATGAGAATAAGTTTCACCGTTACTTGCAATGAAATCATGACATCAGTATATTACTAACTAAACAATGAAAGAAAATTGTGTCTCATTGTTGATAGTAGTTTCATGAAATAAAAGTCCCCATTGTTTTTTCTTCTTCAAAAATAAAATCTTGTGTTGTTGTGAATTAACAACAACAACGAAAACCATTGATAGAAAATTGAAGTCCCTTAGTAACTCGTTCCTTTGCTTATAGTGCAGCCTATGATTTATGATCCAGCTGTGCATGAGTTTTCAAGAGAGAGGTGTATATCTTGTTTACTGAGTTCAGCTGTTTTAGTATTTCAGTCTTGATTGTTGAATTTTAAACAACCAACCTGTTGGATATAATTTCTTTTCCTGCACATTAGTGTATTGACGTTTGAAAAATAGAGGAATTTCTTGTAATTGTTAAAAACATTTTTAAAGAGTTCTCTTTCAAAATTTAATTAAAATATGCACACAAAGAAAATCACCAATATTAATACCAAATTTTAATTATTTTAATCAGTATAAAGTGGTATAGTTCGCAGTGCAAATGAAATTTATGAAATAAGTTGAACAATATTTTCATTTCTTGGGAGCAAAAGAATAAAATTGATGCATGCGTTCCATGAATTTAATATGAAATGAGCACAAATGTAAGGTTTGTTTTATTACATGATTTCAAGTTATGATCATATTAAATGAAATGCAGAATAGCATCTTTAAATGACTGTAATGAAATACTCAGAAGCCTCTGCCGTTACTCATTTATCATGCATAAAGTCAGTTCTTACATTATAATGCATAATTATACATGCTGCACATAATACAATTGTGATATGGGTATTTTAGTATTTAACTGAAATCAGATAGTCATGTGATGAAATGTAATCCTAAAGCAATTTAACTGAACATGCAATCAGTCTTTTGTCTCCCTGTAGGTTGGATTTCCAGACATGAGTTTGAGGAGACATGGATGAGTCTGCTAGGGGTTCTAAATCCTGGGACAGGGTTAGAAGAAGGTACATCCCCAGAGGTAAGTCCAATTTTCAAAGCTTTTAGTAGCTACTAACATTTAAAAATACTTGTTGTAAGGTAAAATAATGAAATCTTTCTATTCTTTAGAAGTTATTTATTAATAACTATATAGAGTAGCCAGAGGTTTAACTACAATAAAGTTTCAGTAGTCAAAGCGGGTACCAAATTTATAAAATTACTTTAGTAAAAGATGCCAGTTCAAACCAGCCAAACTTAAACTTTCCCTACAATTGAAAGAATACTTTATACATTTCTTATTTTGTTTTACTACAACACTTGTGTGCATTTTGAAACATGTCATCATGCGGAATTGCAGGACTTTATATCTCGTGTACAAAGCTTACTGAAGGCATAAGGATAATTTGTTTGATGTCTTTTTTGTAGGCATCAACAACATTGAATTATATGTACAATCATTACAAATGAAAAACAATGTTTTTTAAAAAGCTAGGCATTAGACTAATGAAAAATTGCTTCAAAGTCGATGTATTAGCATGTATTCAGAAATAGTCTCCAAAATGCGTTTTTTACTAGCATTTCATGCTAAAACAGCAAAAACCTCCAGGGGTTAATGTGCTAATCATACCAGCAATAATTTGTAGTAATAGACGTTTCTGATTAGACTTTTCTGATAATATTCCAGATGGAGATTGAGAGGTCCCAGGGAATGGTGCTGACTGTCAGGGCTATCACAGCAATGTTGGTCCAAACGCTTCTTGTCCCATGTCCTGGAAACCCAGTGAATGGAACATACGATGTCCAGCCTCGAGATAAGCCATTAGGATTTCTTCACACCAGGTGATTATTCTTTTTGCAAATCTTTAAATAAGGTTGTACTTTTTTTGTGTTTTTTTTTTCTTTATCATTGTTCATGTGTCACCCTCCTATAGAAATAATAAAAACAAAAAAATTAAAGCTATAAATGAAGAAAAATTGAGAAGGAATTTAACAAACAAAAAGGTATATAGGTTCAGGAAAATTGTGGACTGTAGTCGGTCATTTGGTCAGTTTGAGGCTTAAACCACTTCATCTTACTATGGCCATTTAATACCAATAACTTAGTCTTTTATTTATATTACGTAGATGTGGGAAGAAGCTGACTGTCATTAGAGGAATAGTGGAGCAAGAAGTTCAACACCTGTGCTGTCACAGGTAAGCGTATCTGATCCTGTATCTGGTTTAAAAGCAGTTTGATCCAGTGGTAGGTACTTAGTACTCACAATATGAAACTAGTGATACTACTATTTATTTATTGAAGTCACTATGTAATAGTAATGAAATTTAAGAGCACTCTTGAAAGGGATCACTGTCTTTGTGTCTAATTTCAATGGGCTATTCGTTCAACAATGCTGGGCCCTGGTATGTAAAAGAACATTGTCCATATGACTTCATTTTCATAGTCGGAATAATGAGCATACAATTGTCAGAAGAGGTATCTTGCTGGTGTGTACACATCGGTGAGGCCAGATAGATATGTTGGATTGGAGTTTGTCAGTGAAACATAGCACAGAGAACAAATTTTGTGTTTGATTCTGGATCAGTTGAATATTCAGTGTAGGATACAGAGCAGCGAGGAGGTGTGCTCTGATCGTAGTACTCCAAGGATGATCCAAGCAACTGTGCTTTTAACTTTTTGAAGTTTCTGGAGTTGATATTGAGACGAACCAGACAGAATTGAGATATAATAGTGCAGTCTTGAAAGTACTAATGAACACACAAGCGTTTTAGTGGCATCAACTGAAAGATATTTGCGAATGGAGCTGATGTGTCTCAGCTCCAGATATGCAGCCTTGCATATATTCATGTCATGTTGGTGCAATGTGAGAGTACTGTCCAGAGTAACACCTTGGTTTTGTACTGACTGTGTGAATTTAATGTTGGTGTTGCTGATATTTATTGTGTGAGGTAAAGGATGCGAATGAGACAGTCTTTGTGTTGTGATCAGAATGGCCTCAATTGTATCATCAGTTTGTTACATGTCATCCATGATTTCACCTCAGAAATGCACCTCTTTACTCCTTGGATAGTAGCATCAACTTTAGTTGGATGGTTAGATTTGTATATTTGGGTGTCACCAGTGTACAATTGGTGAGACACTGGGTGATGATCTATCACACTTGAGAGCGGCTGAGAGTATAGAAGGAAGAGAACAAGTCTAAGAACAGACTCCTGTGGAACACCACAACATAGATCAACTAGGCTGGAGTGTATTCTATTTACAGATACAATTTGTGTCCTATTGACAAAGTAGGACTTGAAGGCTGTATTGAGAATGCCAAATACATGCTGGAGATGGTGAAGTAATATATCATGGTTTGTTGTGTCAAATGCTGCAGACTAATCAAGGAGGGTGAGGACTGTATTCTTTCCACTTCCAAAGCAGAGAGATTGTCATTAACTACTTTCAGAAGAGAGTTTCAGTACTGTGATATGTGATTGATATATATATATATATATATATATATATATATATATATATATATATATATATATATATATATATATATATATAAAAACTTGCTTAAAAATTTTAATATTTACATTGTCACATCTCCATGAGAAAATGCTAGGCTGAACTTGACAATGATTACAGGATTGAACACACGTATAGCTATGTAGAAGAATGCACTACATATAAATGCTATATAATGATGCAGATACATGTACAATGGTGAGATTAAAACTTAAAGAACACCCAGTGTAGATCTGTGGACACCAACGCTGTTTTGCAATCTTTCATGATGATATATCAACATTTTTGCTAATTATCAGTTGAAGAATTGAATTATCTCCTGTGTAGACTCGTCATCTTCCATCTTCTCGTGACAACAGTGTTCTTAACAGAGTCAGGCACGTGTTGTTTGTTGTGTCAAATGCTGCAGACTAATCAAGGAGGGTGAGGACTGTATTCTTTCCACTTCCAAAGCAGAGAGATTGTCATTAACTACTTTCAGAAGAGAGTTTCAGTACTGTGATATGTGATTGATATATATATATATATATATATATATATATATATATATATATATATATATATATATATATATATATTAAAACTTGCTTAAAAATTTTAATATTTACATTGTCACATCTCCATGAGAAAATGCTAGGCTGAACTTGACAATGATTACAGGATTGAACACACGTATAGCTATGTAGAAGAATGCACTACATATAAATGCTATATAATGATGCAGATACATGTACAATGGTGAGATTAAAACTTAAAGAACACCCAGTGTAGATCTGTGGACACCAACGCTGTTTTGCAATCTTTCATGATGATATATCAACATTTTTGCTAATTATCAGTTGAAGAATTGAATTATCTCCTGTGTAGACTCGTCATCTTCCATCTTCTCGTGACAACAGTGTTCTTAACAGAGTCAGGCACGTGTTGTTCTTATTGAGATGAAAAATATGGGTGATGTGTTAGAGGTTACTGTTGAGTACCAGAAGTGCTGCAAAAGTCACTTAGATGGCTATTAAACTCAAATTTCTCAACTTTGCTTTGTCAAAAGATTGTCATATTTCAGTACTGTGAGCAGAACAAGGTTGGAGGTTATATATGATTATTTATAGTTTACTTCTCTGCAGTAAATTGTTAATAAAAATTGAATTGGTTGGTCTGATAATACAGTGTACAGTAATACCCATATCTTTCATGAGGTATTGTAATTAACTCGGTACAGTATTAGCATATACATTATTGTATTCCTATTTATGATATGCTTTATTGTTGTAAACCAAGTCACTTTATATTTGTAGCAAAGTTTTTATACCCATGTTTGTACTCTGTTTATCTGTACATACAGGATACATACATACATGTTGCACCTTATGCACACAGATCAGAAAGAAAGAAATAAAATGCAGAGTAGAATTTTGATTATCTGGCACCTGATTAACCATCAGTCTTTGTTAACCATCAGGGAATTTTACATCAAAAATATTAAAAATTGGTACATCTACATATGTAGATATGATTTTTTGATGACCCTTCTTAATTGTATAATACTTTTAATGTACATTTTCTTTTATCCATCTATTCTCGTATTGGTCATGGTCTTGGTCTCGCACCCTAACAGATGATTGAAGTTCTACTGTATATTGTATAATTAAACTTTGGGTACTCTCACAGTATATAGAATTCATTACAAGTGTATAATTTTGGCAATGATCCTGTAAAATTTCAAAAGTACTTTTGTTGATTATTGGTTGGTAAAATTTGCAAACCCAATGACTTTGCGCAGCATAAACCAAGTAGTGATAATTTAGATCAAGTTTTATACATATAGCAAATTCAATTACCAATTAAGTATATTTACATGTATATGCAGATATAGCAGGTTTGGCAGCAATAACAGTGGTAGAGATGGCCAAGACAAATTGAGGTACATGTTTGATAATAACTTGGAGAGAGAACCAGGAATGGAGGACTATACACTGGGACAGGTATGTGTAATGGTAAAGCTTTTTTTCTGACAGTCTGTACTGTGATATAGCAACCTAAACAGTGGGGGTAGTTTATCAATTCATTACTTCTATATGTTATTTAAAAAAGTTAATGTCATTAACAGAATATTTTACTGATCAGGAAGATTAGCAACCATGATACTTTATAAGAATTCTTAAGCAACAATTAGTGTTGTTCTTTATAGTGAAGATCAAATAATAAACTATTGCCTAACCTATTTGTAAATGGACACATCTCCAGTTTTATCAGTGGATAATCTGCCATCTCAGCATGTTACTGTAATTTAAAGCAAAAACATTTTGATGTCATGAGCATTGTGTTAGGATAGATGATAGATTTCACCATTCGCATTCCCTTTTCATTTCTAGATATTTACATGTAAATGTATTGGCATTTCTTTGTATGGTAACAAATATCAGTCCGAGTTTGTTGAAATATTAGGGTATCATCTTTTATTCCATTCATACTTTAAAAAATGATGGCTAATATGTGTGTAGTTTATTGGTTTTCATTTCGATATTTGCTGTTAATACTAATTGTTAAATATACATGCTATGTCAGTTTTGCATCATTTCCATGAAGACATAGGATTACTTTTATGATAGTGCTGGTATAATTCTTGTAAACAATTTGGGTATAGATGTCAGCATAAAGTTTTTGCATTTCACTCCATTTTTGTGAAACTGTTGATAGCAATATTTCTCTTGAAAAATACCACTTACTGCAAGCAACAGTAGGTCATGGTGACCTCTTTTAACAGATCTGGCATTTCATTCAAGATTGTTAAAATACACTGCAGAGCCATACAAACAGGTCATAGTGTCTAAAGTTTTAGGTCATGGAGGTGAAACAGTTAAGTCAAAACAGTATCAGGATTTCTTAATATGTAAAATACTTTGCAGATCTGTGTGGAATCCATCTGGTCAGTAGTTGGAGCTTTGGAACCTGTCATGTCTGAGTCTGATACTACAGACTCAATGGAGAGCCCTTCCCATGATACTATCATTAAGCCACAACAGCAGGTGCCCCCGGCGCAGGGCCAAACTAGCAGAGACCATACCTCCTCCCTAGCTGGACTGGATGTTCATTCATGTTTACAGTTTCTTCTGGACCTGTATGGACAGTGGCTTCCCCCAGGAGCCAGTCCCAAGCCTCCCCTCATGCTACTCAATGAAATTGTAAAATCGGTAAGAAGCTGGGATTATAGTCAAACCAGTGTTGATGTTAAATATATCTGGAAAGAACCATGAGTTTTCAGCCTCATTTACTTTTTGGTATATAAATGAAAAAATAGACCCTTACCAAGCAGCACAGCAGTTCTGTTAAGTATTTGTATAATGTATTAAATATAATGATATAATGTAATAAATATAATGTATTAAATGAAACATGTATGTTATGTATATACCAACCATTTGAATAAAATTTGCATCAATTAAGACTTCTAGCACACTTAACCAAAAGATCAATTTGGGTTTTGAACATCAATGTGACAGGTCAAGATCATATGGTTCCAATTATTCTTTTCTTTATATCTTAAAATTGTGTGAAGGTGAACTATGAAAAACTTTCTTAATTCATTGGCATTACATGTACCACAAATATAATGTCAAGGTTATGGATTAATTTTATTCCCAGTTTTTACACTCTAATGTATTTGAGATCGAGCCATGGAACTTGGATCATTTTCTAACTTTACATGTCTGCTCTGACTGCTTCGGTGACCTAACAGTTAGTGTGTCCACTTTAAATGAGGAAGGTCATGGGTTCAAACCCCGGGCAAGACATAACAAAGATTTATAAAAATGGTACTAGCAGCTGCCTTGCTAGGTGCTGAGCCTTAAGAGGTTAGTGTTAGGACTGATCGGATTCGTGTCAGGATAATGTGACTCGTTGGGAAATAATGCTACATTTCTGCGGAATTATGCCCCAGTGCTAGACATCACCATAAACTGCCACACTGCAGACATTGTAGCAATATAACTTCTTTTACATGGAACAAAAGTTCACTGAAAATGTTTGTTAATTATTAATGGGTTTTTTAAAAAAAATTATCAGGGTTGTTCATTGTTAACTTATTGGGGATGAGTGTCACTTTTATGGATGCCTACAATAGAAAAGATTTAAAATCAAACAGAACAAACAGGGAAGAAATGTATATTCAGACTTTTCCCAAACAGAAAAAAAAAATGTTTCTTCCCCACCCCCACCCCAATAGATTTAAAAGGACTAGCCTATGATTATCCCAACTTAAAAAAATCTAGTTTGGAAAATGATCAAAGTTTGTATGTAATCAGTATTTTTAGATTTTCTCAAGTATGAAGAACCAAATGTAACCTTTGATACATAACCTTTAACTTTTGCCCTTTAACTGCTTATAATGTATCCTTGCTCTTTAACTGCTTATGGTGTATCTTTGCACTTTAACTGCTTACAATGTATCCTTGCTCTTTAACTGCTTATGGTGTATCCTTGCTCTTTAACTGCTGATAATGTATCCTTGCTCTTTAACTGCTTATAATGTATCCTTGCTCTTTAACTGCCTATAATGTATCCTTGCACTTTAACTGCTTATAATGTATCCTTGCTCTTTAACTGCATATGGTTTATCCTTGCTCTTTAATTGCTTATAATGTATCCTTGCTCTTTAACTGCTTATAATGTATCCTTGCACTTTAACTGCTTATAATGTATCCTTGCTCTTTAACTGCATATGGTTTATCCTTGCTCTTTAATTGCTTATAATGTATCCTTGCTCTTTAACTGCTTATGGTGTATCCTTGCTCTTTAACTGCATATGGTTTATCCTTGCCCATTATCTGTGAATGATGTATCCTTGCCATTTAAATGTGAATGATGTATCCTTGCTGCATTATACATTCAACTTAACACAAAAATTATGGCAGTTCTCAGGTTATTATTTGGTTCATATTTTGGAGAATGTAAATTCTTTACAACTTAAATAATTTATTTTCCAGGTTGTTTGCCTGTCGGATCTGTTTGCAGAGAGAGAGCAGTTTGAGTGGATGCTTGACACTCTGTTTGAGACGTACAAGGCACACCCTGGTGAGGATGAGATCACACTGCAGTACCTCAACATTGGCATCTGTAAGGCAGCAGCTGTTGTTGGTGTGGTGAGTGAAGCTGTTACAGCATAAAGGCACATTACCAAGTAAAACTGTACCATTGAATGTGTTTGTCTCTCTCTATATATTATAGGGCAGAATGAGTTGATCTAATGTCTCAAGTTTGCATGGTTTTGTTTGAAAGAAATGCCACTTGGAGTTCACACACTTACTTGCTGACACAACATTATTCTCTCTCTCTCTCTCTCTCTCTCTCTCTCTCTCTCTCTCTCTCTCTCTCTCTCTCTCTCTCAGATATACTAACAATGAAAGTCTTATGTAGTTTTTATCATTTTTACATAATTGCATTTATTAGTTATGGGCAAAATGAGACAAAAATATTAACAGTTGTGTTTTTTTTTTCTTAATAATACATATAGTATTTTTTGATGGGTAAATATTGTCAGTTACAAAGATCAATTTCAGATCCAGTCTCTTTATACATAGTTGGTACTCCATAATAATAATAAAAAAATTAAGTACACAAATATTACATGAACTACGATGCCATGAAAAATTTTAATATGATAATGATGTACATTTTTTGTATGGGTCATTACATGTTTTATGCATTGTCCCATGGATGAATAAACTCTATCACCACCTCAATGCACACTTTAATGTCGTCCAGTCAACTCATTTGTTTAGAATGTTGTAGGTTGTGCTGGTAGATCAGGGTATACACTGTTCATTCTGCTTAGGAATTCATGTGACAAATACTGCAGAGCTTGGTCTGCCAGCAGATCGAGTTCAACATGTTCATCCAACTTATAGACTGATTACACCTCCTTGTTATTTTGTACCCTGCTGCCTATTTCAATAACGAAAAATATAAATTAGATCAGAAATGCACAGAACTTAATCAGAACATTTATTGATTAATAATTTCAAAAGTGAATGTGACCAGGAGGCCTTAACACCGTCATCGTCTGCACATTTCATTCTTAACGGAAGTTTTAAATATAAACAACTGCCATGCTTGAGATCTATTTCCATTTCCTGGAAAAGTCCATTTTCAGTGAAGGAATGTATGCATGACTACACATATATGTACAGTACATACATTCAATTAAGCAAAGGAAAAGAATGACAATTACAAATTTGCCTTTCACGTGTATTTAACAAGCAGTGTAATTTCTCTGTACATGTATGCAAAGGATATAACTCTCAACATTATGATAATTTATGGAATTATCTGGCAGTTACCAAAAAGGATTAACTACCTAACAATGTTGTCTGGCACCGTGTTAGTATGGAAAGTCCATTGAGCATGAAAGAGGCAGAAAATGCCAGTGTAAGGACCACTCTGGTCAACTTTAGGTTAGAAATTATAAATCAAAGAATGAAATGACTAAGTTCTATACACACTTTATCACATTAAAGATTTTTGTTATTGAAATCAGTAGGGGGTACAAACAATCAGTGAGGTATAGTCAGACTATAGTTATTCAAAATCCTGTTTTTCATGAAATTCAATGCAGGACCCTATTTTGTATATGTGTATGATGTAGTGAGAGGCCTGTTTCAAAGCTGTTCTTTCTACTTATAAATTCAGGTGCTGAAAAGTGTATAAAGTTTTGGCAGGTCTATTTCTACACTAATTCATATGTTGAACAGTGTATAAAGTTTTGGCAGGTCTAATTCTATACTAAATCAGATGTTGAACAGTGTATACAGCTTTGGCAGGTCTAATTCTACACTAATTCATATGTTGAACAGTGTATAAAGTTTTGGGAGGTCTAATTCTATACTAAATCAGATGTTGAACAGTGTATACAGTTTTGGCAGGTCTAATTCTACACTAATTCATATGTTGAACAGTGTATAAAGTTTTGGCAGGTCTAATTCTATACTAAATCAGATGTTGAACAGTGTATACAGTTTTGGCAGGTCTAATTCTATACTACAATGTATATTGTGCTGACAGATCTGATCCTACTCTGTTCATTCTGCTTGTGAATTTAGTTGCAGAATAGTGTATACTATGCTGGTAGATCCATTTCTATTCTGTTTGTGGTTGGGTGTGTATAATACATTGGTAAATATGGTAGCAATGTTGCAGTTGATTTTGTCATGTCTGCCATGGTAGAAGTTAAAATATAGCACTCAAAATGGTATCTATGTACATTTCATTCTGTCTATATACATCCCTGGATTCATCAATTCTACAGTCTGACCTCAGTTTTAAGGTTTATTAAAGACGTGAGAAAGCTTACCAGTAGCTTCATGAGGGTCAGTGTTTCTTTCCGGAGGTTTTCCCAGGTTCTTCCTCCACCACTAATACTGGCCTCTTGTGTGCTGAAAAATGGCGTTAAACCCTACAACAACAACCAGCTAAATTAAAGGCAAACTCAACAAAAATGGAGTCTTATGTTTTTATGAGACAGTCTGTACTCTTATGTGTGTAGACATTAATTTTTGTATATACTTGCATCCCATTTTTACTTACAATAGTTAATATTTTAATCAGTCACTACTGTATTATGACATAAGTGTTTCAATATTCTTATATATAGCACTTGTAATATATCTTTAAATATTACAGATTTCAGTGTTCAGCATGTTATCATTGATATACAAATGTTTAATGCAAGTGCTCTCACAGTATTGAATGGATTCCTCCAGCTCAGGTTTGACCCTTGTCCGGAGAAATTGATCTTCCAAAATGAGGGCTGAGTGTTAAACACTATTGCTTGTAAATTGTCAAAATAACACTTGTAAGATTCAACAAAAGTTGGTCTGTATAAACTTCTTTTATATATCTCTTGATTTTAGCTTGGAAACTCTCCTGATTGATCTGTATAAACTTCATTTTATGTATCTCTTGATTTTAGCTTGGAAAGTCTCCTGTAGGTATACCTTAATTCTCTCCTTCCATTTACCAACATTTACCTTTAATAACTACCACACTGATACCTCATTATATTTCTTGTTTATCCTTAAATTAGTTGAATTACTGTGGATTGATTTTCATTTGTGGGGCATGAGTTTATATTTTTAAGTTATCTGTTTTAGAGTAGTGAGATTTTGGGAACACCTTTCTGGTGGTGATGGCTGGAATAGTACAGCATCACCAGCAGTATTAAATGTTTTGTGTTCGAGTTTATGTATTAAGTCATATATATGGTAGATCCACCTGGAGACATATGCAGTTGAGACACTGGGTTTTAGAGGATAATTTTGGACTCTAATACAAAAGGTTCCATTGAATACTTGTGGACTTGAAGAAAATGCATTTCACTGAATACTTGTGGACTTTAAGACATGTAGTTACTACAGTGTTTGAAAACAAAGTGTGAAATGAATCACCTGTGACAATACTAGGTGTCACATCCATAGGCACATCCAAGAATTCAAATTATGGACAACTTGCAGGTTTGAGACAACTTGGACCTAATCCTGATTCACCTTGGCGCCATACTTTTGACAAAAGACAGCTCAGATTAATTGTTAATGCCGAGTTAAACCAGTGTTTCAAAGCAAATGAGAACAAAAGACAATATTACCCAGTTTGTATACAAGTTGGCTGCAGTTCTGATATTCATCTACACTGTGACATTATTAAGACATCACCAACAACATTAAGCAAAGATCAGTACAGGCTGACTGTTAGTGGGGACAAAGACTTGTGTCATGGTTAGAGGATATTCACTAAGCACTGATATTTTTGGCTCCAATTTGATGATGATAAACAATTGGTCTGTGTTGTCTTTGATCAAAAATGTGCATGGAGCCAGGTTGTTTCAAACTCGGATTTACCTGTCTTGGGAGTAGTTGTCTGGTAAAGTTGTCATATTTTCCCAGGAAATAAGATACTGGCAGTGATGTAATTTTTTTAAAAATTGATCGCTACAAATGTCTGTGAATCCATGGCAATTTTAGAAATTAATACACTTAATTTTCTTTAGAAATAATAGTGCAGTTTATATTGTTTTTATCAAGTACTAATGGACAGTAACATGCATCAAGATTGGCATCCACAAGACTGCTGTGCTTTCTTCAGAAGCTGCAGCACTGAATGAAGTCTAATATTCTTCCTTTAGCATTGAAGAAAGTATACTATACTCCCTTTAGGTTCTGTAGCAATGAAGGAAGTCTGCTATGCCCCCTTTAAAAGCTTTAGCAATGAAGGAAGTCTGCCATGCCTCCTTTAAAAGCTGTAGTATTGAAGGAAGTCTACTATGCTTCCTTTAAAAGCTTTAGCAATGAAGGAAGTCTGCCATGCCTCCTTTAAAAGCTGTAGTATTGAAGGAAGTCTACTATGCTTCCTTTAAAAGCTGTAGTATTGAAGGAAGTCTACTATGCTTCCTTAATGTGCTACAGTGTAGCATTGAATGAAATGTACTATGCTTCCTTTAGAGCTGTACCTTTAATGAGATTCTACTTTACTGTAGCATTTAAGGAAGGCAAAGCTTCTATCAGTTGCTGTAGCATTGAAGGAAGTCAGTGCTTCCATCAGGTGTTTTAGCATTGAAGGAAGTCTATGCTTCCTTTAACTAATTTAGCATTGAAGGAAGTCTGTGCTTCCTTTAGCTGATTTAGCATTGAAGGAAGTCAGTGCTTCCTTTTGCTGATTTAGCATTGCAGGAAATCTATGAAACCTTTAGCTGATTTAGCATTGAAGGAAGTCAATGCAATCTTTAGCCGATTAAGCATTGAAGGAAGTCTATGCATCCTTTAGCTGATTTAGCATTGAAGGAAGTCTATGCTTCCAATAGGTGCTGTAGAATTGAAGGAAGGCAGTGCTTCCATCAGGTGTTTTAGCATTGAAGGAAGTCTATGCAACCTTTAGCTGATTAAGCATTGAAGGAAGTCTATGCTTCCTGTAGGTGCTGTAGCATTGAAGGAAGGCAGTGCTTCCATCAGGTGTTTTAGCATTGAAGGCAGTCTATGCAACCTTTAAATGATTTAGCATTGAAGGCAGTCTATGCAACCTCTAGCTGATTTAGCATTGAAGGAAGTCTTCTATGTTTCCTGTAGGTACTGTAGCATTGAAGGAAGGCAGTGCTTCCTTTAACTGATTTAGCATTGAAGGAAGTCTGTGCTCCATCAGGTGTTTTAGCATTGAAGGAAGTCTATGCTTCCTTTAACTGATTTAGCATTGATGGAAGTCTGTGCTTCCTTTAGGTACTGTAATATTGAAGGAAGTCTTTGCTTCCTTTAGCTGATTTAGCATTGAAGGAAGTCTGTGCTTCCTTTAGGTGCTGTAGTATTGAGGGAAGTCTTCTGTTTCCTTTAGGAGCTGTGGCATTGAAAAAAATTATATTTTAATTACTTTATGAGCTGTAACATTGAAGGAAGTAGCATAGCATACACTTTATTTCAGGCTAACAAATTCCTGTGCACTGCTTATATATGGACTGCAGCTTAAAGCACTAGTTTCCACATTTACATTGCTTGCTATTGCATTGGCAGAGAATAACCAAGCTTCACATTTACATTGATTGCTATTACATTGGCAGAGAATAACCAAGCTTCACATGTATTAGAGTTTATTCCATCAATTACTCACCTTAACATATAATCAGTTAATGAAATTGAATGCAATATAGAGGAGTTTTTTGTGTTGCCAAAATGTTCCACACACAAACTTGCAACTATTTTGCATTTTATTTTTCTTTTTTCATTATTTTCCATCGAACATTATTCCTTGCATTTAAGTTAACCTTTATAGACATTATTACAGATTTGATTTTCAATGAAACTGATAGTGGTAACCTGCTATACATTAACTTTTCTACTCATATTTTTGTCAAGGTAAAAGTGAATCTGTTGCAGAATAACTTCAGCATCAGTAAAACAGTAGTTTATTTTTGATTATGGAAATTCTCTGATGTCAAAAATAATTATAATGTATTACGTACTTAAGACTACAGATATTTACAGAAAAAGATTCCAATGTTATCACATATAATGTCAAATTACTAAGTGCCAATTTTATTTCATATTTTTTTAATGATCATCAATGCGTTTCTCTGTATCAACATTATTTTCCATGTACTATCACTATAAACTTCCACACAGCAGACATGATAGCAATATGACAAGAAAATTGTTAAAACTACGTTAAAAATCCAAATATACATCCACCATAACTTTAACTGTACCACTATAACTCAGTCATTTTTCCTATACTTACATAGCTTGTAGCAGCTCTTTATTAGAAAATCAAAATAAAAATAAATATGTTTGGCAGTTTAACACATTAACCCATGGCAGCATATTTATGGGGCAAGAGGTAGTAGCCTACTTCCAAGCTCTGTATTGTCAAGGTCATGTATGATACTCTAAAGTAGATGGTATTATAGAAAGGTAGACAGATTTAGTTCTTCAATGATACTTGATAATCTGGATATTTTAGTTGCACTACAAAATACAGAGGGGAAAAACCTAATTTTTTTTTTTTTTCACCCAAAATTTGCCTGTGGCAAGAATCAGATTTTGTGTCCAGATTTTAGACTTTTTGACCTCAGATATAAGGCAGACCGGTCAGAACTGCACACATACAGGTGGACTTGTGGAAAATGTATGATAAGGTGGGCATTTGGAATAAAGAGTGGTCTCAATACGAAAATGATGGGTTCGTTAAGCAAAATAATTAAAACAGACTCCAACTTTTCCTCTTTTGCTCATGCACAAGAGCAAAATAGCCAATAGAAAACAATGTTTCTATCACAACTAGGCATTAGGCTATCGGAAAATCGTTTGGAAGTCAATGTACTAGGATGTATTTAGAAATAACCCCCAAAATGTGTTTCCTACTTGCGATTCATGCGAAAACAACAAAAAACACCAGGGGTTAATGTGTTAAAAATCATAAAATTTGTTTTGTATTTTATAGATGTATCAGCATAACTTTTGTCTTGTGTGTTAGAATATGTTTCCAAAGAAACTTGTTGTTTTCTTTCAAATTTATTGTTTCTAAAATTGTATTCATTGTTTTAAATGGATGCAATCACCTGCTAATTTTGCATCCATACCCTATAGAGAAAAAGATAATTTCTTAAGATTACATAGAATACAATTTTGAAAACAGGCAATATACAGGCAGACAGAAATTTTGCTAGTAAACCGTATTCACTGGTGTAAAAGCAGCCATCCAAATAACCCAGTTTATGGAAAGACTAGTAAAGAATTATAGTAATAAAAAGATTTCAATTAGTTTTTATTTCTTGATATGTGAAAAAAGCTTCAGTTGGTACTCAATAAATACCCATGAAAAAGTTGCATTCACAGAAAATACTGATCCTGCAATAGCAGATTAACTTGGTAAATAGCAGATTAACTTGGTAAATATTGTACAAAACTTGCTTCCTTTCACATTAATGCTTTTCACCAGACTCATATTATCAGCCAGTTTGCCATGACTAAAATGAATGTTTTTTTACCACTTCGGTGTTTTTTTACCACTCTGCAGAAGACGGAAATCGTGGGTTCGACCCCCAGCTGAGTCATTTAAAAGACTTAAAAATGGTACTAACAGCTGCCTCGCTTGGCGCTCAGCATTAAGAGGTTAGTGTTAGGACTGGATGGCCTGGTGTCAGGATAATGTGACTGGGTGGGACATCATGCTACGTGTCTGAGGCATGATGCCACAAGGCTAGACATCACTATAAACAGCCTCACTGCAGACATCTTAGCGATATGACTGAATTTTTTTTAAAGCTACGTTAAAAATCCTAATCAAACAAACAAACAAACAATAATGAATGTTTTGTATTGGTATCAATTACAAATTGTAAAATTTAGTTATACATAACAAAATGGCCTCTATAGGTATACATTACAAAATACTCACTATAGGTAGATATTCATAATAAGATACCCACTATATATATATACATAATAAGATACCCACTATAGATATACATAATAAGATAAACACTATAGATATACATATAAGATACCCACTATAGATATACATAATAAGATACCCACTATAGATATACATAACAAGATACCCACTATAGATATACATAATAAGATACCCACTATAGATATACATAATAAGATACCAACTATAGATATACATAACTACTCACTATAGATATACATAATAAGATACCCACTATAGATATACATAATAAGAAAAACACTATAGATATACATAATAAGATAAACACTATAGATATACATAATAAGATACCCACTATAGATATACATAACAAAATACCCACTATAGATATACATAATAAGATACCCACTATAGATATACATAACAAAATACCCACTATAGATATACATAATAAGATAAACACTATAGATATACATAATAAGATATCCACTATAGATATACATAATAAGATACTCACTATAGATATACATAATAAGATACTCACTATAGATATACATAATAAGATACTCACTATAGATATACATAATAAGATACTCACTATAGATATACATAACTACTCACTATAGATATACATAATAAGATATCCACTATAGATATACATAATAAGATACTCACTATAGATATACATAATAAGATACTCACTATAGATATACATAATAAGATACTCACTATAGATATACATAACTACTCACTATAGATATACATAACAAAATACCCACTATAGATATACATAATAAGATACCCACTATAGATATACATAATAAGATACCCACTATAGATATACATAACAAGATACCCATTATAGATATACATAATAAGATACCCACTATAGATATACATAACTACTCACTATAGATATACATAATAAGATACCCACTATAGATATACATAATAAGATATCCACTATAGATATACATAATAAGATACCCACTATAGATATACATAATAAGATACTCACTATAGATATACATAATAAGATACTCACTATAGATATACATAAGAAGATACCCACTATAGATATACATAACTACTCACTATAGATATACATAACAAAATACCCACTATAGATATACATAATAAGATACCCACTATAGATATACATAATAAGATACCCACTATAGATATACATAACAAGATACCCATTATAGAGATACATAATAAGATACCCACGATAGATATACATAACTACTCACTATAGATATACATAATAAGATAAACACTATAGATATACATAATAAGATACCCACTATAGATATACATAACAAAATACCCACTATAGATATACATAACTACTCACTATAGATATACATAATAAGATAAACACTATAGATATACATAATAAGATAAACACTATAGATATACATATAAGATATCCACTATAGATATACATAATAAGATACCCACTATAGATATACATAATAAGATACTCACTATAGATATACATTTAAAAAATACCCACTATAGATATACATTTAAAATATACCCACTATAGATATACATTTAACAAATATCCACTATATACATTTAAAAGATACCCACTTTAGATATACATTTAAAATATACCCGGGGCCCCGAGTGGTCTAAAGCGCTGTCCGTTACGGACCACTGCCATCTCACCTCTGTCTGCGTGGGTTCGAGTCTAAGATTCGAAAAATGTAGTTAAGTGAGAAAGCTTGCCAGTAGCTTCTCGTGGGTCGGTGGTTCTTTCCGGGGTTTTTCCGGTTTCTTCCTCCACCACTAATACTGGCCGCCATGTATAGCCTATATATTGTGCTGAAAAATGGCGTTAAACCATAAAAAAAAAAAAAAAAAAAAAAAAAAAAAATATACCCACTATAGATATACATAACAAAAATACCCACTTTAGATAAACATAACAAGTACCCAACCAAATACCCCAATTTAGATGTTCATAACAAAATATCCACTATACAACAGAATACCCATTATAGTTATGCGTTAACAGAATACCCATGATAAATATACATAACAAAATTAGTGATGTTCCGATTATCGATTATAATCGATCATCAGTTGGTTGAGCAGATAATCGATTGTGAACTCCATAATCGATTGTGTGTAAAGGGAGACTACTTTTTAGGTGTATGCAAAGCGCAAAGGTTAGTAAAACTCCCAGCCACTAAAGTTGATTTGAAATTTATTAATTACCATCACAACTACAAATATGAAACCTTATGATTCATAATTAGGAACATATAGCCATTATTACATGGTCAAGTTGTTAAAGTGTTGAGTTAATACATTTAAACACATTTTGTTGATTTGTTTCAGTCAAATTGCAACATCTTTTGTAGTATTTATAAACAATGACAAACAAGAAAAACATGTCCTTCTAAACTTAACATGTGAACGAAAGAATTTCGGGGGATTGTAGCAGTATTTCAGTTACATATAACTGATCAGCCATACAAAGTTGCTTTCATTTAATAAAGTTGTAGAACAAAAGTAACACAATGTAATATTATTGTCAGGTTAAAGTATACATGTCATTAAAAGAGATTACTCCTTTACATTTGTAAATATATTGAACTCTTGATCAAAGATATAACTGTTTGACAAAAATTAAAATTTGCTCTTAGTAACCGATTATAATCGATGATCAGTTGGTTAAGGGGAACCGATTATCGATTATAAATTTCTGACCGATTCCCATCACTAAACAAAATACACACTATAGATATACACAACAAGATAGCCACTATAGATATACATTACAAAATACACACTATAGATATACATAACAAAATACACATTATAATGTTATTGCATTTAACAGATGAGGCAACAGCAAATTCACTTGGCAATGATTGTCTGAAAGCTTGCTTCCATATGCTGTAATGCATTTCAGCAGTCCTACTTTTTTAGCCAGTTTGCCATTACTAAAATGAGTTGATTGTTACCCAGTAGTTCTTCTTCTTGATGAAATATTCAGAGCAATATAATATTTCTGCTGTACTTTTATCAGCCAGCATATTAAGACAGCTAGTCCACTGTCACTCAGCAATTTTATTTCTGCGAGATGGCCTCACTGTGAACTGGTGATTTAAGCCAAAATTGGTATGCAACCTTTTAATGATAATGACTTGTTAAGGTTTGATTTTCAGACATCATTGAGTTAGTTATGGCTTCTGATTGAATATCTCTCAAACTTTTTCTGCAGCTTAACCTCAAGGATTGTTCAGTTAAAACCACGTTTGATAGCTTGAGCTCTATATTGATAAAAGTTTCAATGTGCTGTTGTAATTCCAGTGCTATGACATTATTTTACATGGTGAATTTTACAACCTGTATTGCAGGATTCACTCTTATTTCTAAAATAAAGTGACAGATTTCTAATTTTAAGCTTTCTACAATATCATTTGGAATTAGCATCTAATTTCTCATCCTCCTTTTGCATTTTTCAGTATATCTTTACTCAGGAATGTTGGATTGTAGCCCAATTTTGCATGCCTCATTATATTGATGATTTTTTTGAATGAGTTAGATTTTGATCATTACATCATTATTTAGAGGTGTTAAATCACTTGAATACCTTTATTCTCCTAACTATAGTTTCCCAACACAAATTCCTCTATTCAAAACCATGCCCAGCAATATGTAATTAGTAATATCTCTAGTTTTTAAATCTAACTTTTACTTGCTAGAGACAAGACAGAATTGCATAAATTTAAATCCATTAAAACCATTGATAATTCAAATCATAACAATAATCATTCATATATTGGTCACCAGTCAGTTAATTGACCAAGTCTGCAATGAATATTTTATTATCATATTGGGATTGGAGGAAACTGAAATCCATCACCAGTCAGTTCATTAACTCGGTCTGTGATGAATATTTTATTATCTTATTGGGATTGGAGGAAACTGAAATCCATCACCAGTCAGTTTCTAGACCCAGTCTGTAATGCATATTTTATTATCATGTTGGGATTGGAGGAAACTGAAATCCATCACCAGTCAGTTTATAGACCCAGTCTGTAATGCATATTTTATTATCATGTTGGGATTGGAGAAAAAAGGACTCCATCACCAGTCAGTTCAGTGACTCCATCTGGGATTAATATTTTTATTATCATGTTGGTTTTGGAGAAAATTGGACTTTGGAGAAAAAGAATGAGTAATAAAAACTATATGTTGATGTTGATTTGCAACCTCAGGTATCTTTGATTCACTTGCTGGCTACCAAAATTTTATTTTGTAATAGTAAGTAACATTTATGTGGTAATTTTAGTAAAGCACTCTGTACTTTATAGAATATATAACACGTAACTAACTTCCAACTTTGTTGTCTTGTGTCAGCTGTCACATTTTTTTTTGGCATTGTGTGATATGTTTTATTCAAAGTATGATGTGTTTTGTAATTGGGTAGAGAGCAGTTCCACCCATCTGTCCATCACAGTTGAGTTAGAATATTCTCAACACTAATGATTTTAAATTAAAGCAAAATTAACAAAATGTCAAAAAAGTGAATGAATTTTTGTTAAAAATTATTACAAAAGGCTATAGTTCTTGAGAAATATTAACAAGTACAATCATTATTTTCCACATCCACAAATAATATTTTTGCAAGGTTTGGGCAAAAAAGCCTATTTTAATCCAACTTTGCTCATGCATTTATTCTTGGGACTCTGGATAGCACAGCCTTAGGATATTTTGCTTTATTTGTGCCAGTATTGTAATGTCTCTTACCAGATTTTTGCCATGCAATTGTATGCAGCCTTCTGTCCAAAGCAAAACATCGTCCCATGGTGGTTGTTTAAGCTGTTCAGATTTATTCTACGTTACACAAAAAACTCTCTGCATCTCTATAAAACTGTGTTCATCTCATCATATGGAAAACAATATATAAATTTCTTATAAACATTATTTTCAGGACACAGCAACAGCTGAGAAATTGATCAAAATAATTGATGCTGGGCTTAGGAGTACACATTTATCCAGCAGAGTTAACACCCTTTATGGAATTCTCTACCTTCTGGAGGCAGGAATGCCGGATGTGAACAAGCTTTTGGTTCCTTTAGCAACAGATTTCCTTCTGAAGAATCTTGTTGCTATCAGTCAGTCAGTATATCTTCTTTAGATGTTTAAATAAAAATGAAATGCAAGTTTATTTTCCTTCTTTTTCCTTCGCAATACTGAGGTGGCCAGTCATGTAGAATTGTTAAGGGAAACAATGTAATACTATTCAATAGTGTTTTAATTTTTTTTACATTTTTTACTTAATATATTAATTAGAATGTAATATTTTGTATCTCAGAATAACACAAAGCTGTGTGAACTTATGGTATGGACCTTTGTCCATCATTTATTGTCCAATCACAGTTGATGTTTCATAAAGAAAATCGCTCAACATAATTTTTTAACTGAATTTGATAGAAAGCATCTGTTTTTTAAGATTTGTTTGAAATGACACAGATCTGCTATCAGATATGGCTGCCGTTACTATAAATAGTAAAACCTTTAAACAACTTTTTGTCATAAAACATGCAACAAAATATGACCAGATTTAATGAAAAGCATTTTGACACAAAGCTATTTCAAATGTAATTTGTTTTAATGATGTCAGTATGCTATCAAATATGGCCATGGTTACTAAAAATAGAAAAACATTAAACAACTTATTATCAAGACACACTCAACAGAATTAATCAAATTTGACAGAAAACAAGCTGGCATGAAGGTCTTTCAGTTTTGTGTAAATAATTTTTACCTACATCAGATAATGAAAATGGTCACCATTATTAAAACGATACAAAACTTTAAAAGACTTGTTCCCTCAAATTGGTCAATGGAATTTGATTAAATTTAATTGACATTATTGATGGCTCTAAATTTTCTTTCCATACAGTGTGATCTTTTTTTAAAACGAGGGCTGCCCCCAAAAAAATTAGAGAAATATGAAAACTAACTTTTTTCCAACATCATTAAGCAGAGTTTGACAAAATTGACAGGAAGCATGCCAACATTAAATATTTTTACAATTAAGATTTGTTTGTTTGTTTGATTAGGATTTTTAACGTAGCTTTAACAATTTTTCAGTCATATCGCTACGATGTCTGCAGTGAGGCAGTTTATAGTGATGTCTAGCACTGAGACATCATGCCGCAGACATGTAGCATGATGTCCCACCCAGTCACATTATCCTGACACCAGGCCGACCAGTCCTAACACTAACCTCTTAATGCTGAGCGTCAAGCGAGGCAGCTGTTAGTACCATTTTTGTAAGTCTTTGGTATGACTCGGCCGGGGATCGAACCGACGACCTCCCGCTTCCGGGGCGGACGCTCTAACCACTAGGCCACCGGAGCGGTTTTACAATTAAGAAAATAGAGAATCATTTTAACAGTTACTGTTTAGAACATACTTGGCAGAATTTTATTAAATGGATTCTGACATGAAAGGCTTTTTAGTTTGTACAATGATGTGAATATGCTATCAAATATTGCTGATGTTACCAAAAATATAAAATCCTTGAACAGCTTGAAAGACTTTTGATCAAACTTGATTGCAAGCATCTTAGCCTGAAGTCTTCAATATTTTAACATTATGCAATTCTGACATCATTGTGGCTGCCATTTGTAAAATTAGGGAATCTTTTGCACAATTTTATCTAAATCAAACTGCTGAATCGAATTTAACCAAGTTTGACACAAGGCATCATCAGTGTTGGTCAAAAGATGTGAATGTGACATCAGATGTGGATGAAGATATAATAATTCAAAAACTTGAAGGAACTGTTTTCATAATACATGCAATCAACAGTATTGACAGGAAGTTCAACAGAAAACAACTTTCTAACCCAAATTCTTGTTAGAGTAAGGCAAAGGAAATACTGTATAATAAGGACTATTTCATATTACAGGATTTGGGTTATGCAGAGTTGTTTCCCTTGCAAAACTAAATACAAAATTGATAAACATTTATTTTTAGAATCCAAGCGGCAAACATTTTAACAGAGCAAGTTGTAAAGCAAACTATTACATGCAGGGATTAAAATGAATGATTTATAATTTAAACTGAAGACAGTCATCAGAGTGCAAGAAACACTTTCAAGTGTGGCTAGCCCAGCAAAACTAGAAATGTCAGTGTGCATTTGAACACCACTAATTGTTTTACTAAAGAGAAAAGCTTTGTGTGAATTTGTTGATGATTTCAGATAAAAGCATCTCTTATGGACAGCAATAAATGTATCCAAGTATCAGATTTACTTTATATATTTTGTTATATGCAAGAACAATGTTTTTCTTGTAAAAGCTAAGTTTATAAATTTGCTTGCAAAGAATTCTAGTTGAAAACTTGACCAACTTGTAATTCTTGAACATTTTGAAGCAAGTGTGATCAATTTGGTTAGATAGAGAGTGAAGGTTGCTAATATTTCCTTTTCCAAGTTCCTGCTACATTTGTTTATATATTATTAGATGTAGTGTGCATCGTATAAGTTCATTTCAGTGCCACTACTCGTGCCTTATTTTAATGTGTATTGTAGGTTTTAATTTAAAAAAGCAATATAAGTATGATTCTTCCACTGAGGATGGAGCTTGAAGCAGGGGAAACATTTGTACATATATGTTGAATGGGTCAGTACATGGCTTGAAGAAGGGGAAACATTTGCATATGTATGTAGAATGTGTGTGTACATAGCTTGACTAAAGAAGATGGAACATTTGAACATATATGTATAATGGGTGGGTACATTGATGGTAATAAATCAGAGGAGTGAAATGTTACTGTGACTAGCTTGAAAATGTTTAGTTTTACATGGAAGAAAATTTCCTAATGCAATTGTCGACATTGATTTTATGATACACCATTCAAGGTTGTCTTTCCTTCAAGCTTTTGAAATATTCAACATGCACAAAACTGCCAAAGCCTAGATCTGTTCATTCTTGACCAAAATCTGACTAATGATTCAATATAATTCAGACACAGCATCACTAGTGAGCAGTATGTGCTTACGATGTGGGCCACAGCCTTCTACATCATGGAGAATTACCATGTGGATCTCAAGGATCTGGAGTTCCCCAGCAGGATTCTACAGGTTAGAAATCACATAATTTGCAGATCCTCCAAGAGTTTCAGTTTCTTCTTTGAGTACATTCCACATTCACAATTACATTTGGAATATAAGCTTGCTACTTCTGAAGACAGACCACATTAAAGACAAATTCATGTCTTTTCTATCAATATCGTATAGACAAATGATAACTCTTGCCTATTACCTCCCCCTGCCAGCACTAAGGGTCATTGTATATAAGCATTGTTCCTGTGCAAAATATATCATAGAAGAAATGTCTTATCTATTCCAAGTCGAATTTTGTGTTAAATTAGAACCATCCATACAAAATTTTGGATTTGTTTGGATTAATATTCATTCCCGAATATTTTGTGAATTTTTCACTTTCTCAGACTTGGCCTAAATGACCTGAATGCTAAAACGGGCTATCATTGATGCATGTTGTTATTCACATTATTGTACCTATTGCTGACACACCCAGTTAGTAATGGGTGTTACTTTAGCGACATGTTTACATGCTATATCATTAATTTTACATTTTTGTTTCATTTTGTAGTTTCATTGAATCCTGTAAACAATATATATTAATGCAAAAGAGTCAAGGTCAAGTAAACCACAGTTTGTTTTACTGTATGTATGTATGCCGTATGGTTTGAGAGTATTTTTTTTTTAAATCGACCAAGGCAAAGAAAGAGAGTGGCAGTTATACTAAATTTTAAATTCCTAATGGTGATTATGATAATGGAGGAGTGTGTCCAATATTTTTAGACAGTCCGGGTTGAGTAAGTCCCCCAAAATGGCCTTCCGGCCTGTAAGTCTGGCTGGATGGTGTATTTAATTGATTCAATCTGTCCAAAGGCATTCATTATCATCAAACCAGTTGACTGACTGGCTTCCAGTCCAGCCATTGCAATCAGGGGATCTTGCAGAAAGATCTGGCCAGCTTTCCAGGCCTATAGCTTTCTCTTTCTACAATTACGGAGATCTTAGTAATAGATCTATCCATCCTACCATGCTATGGCTATATACAATTAGCAGGGTTCCTGAAGTCATGGAAATATATCCAAATTCAGCTGTAAAATATGTTTGTTTGTTAACTATATGTGTTAGGTTAGTGTCAGAGGTCGCAAATGTACATAGCAGGTACACTTGAAATTGGTAAAAAGGTCTTGAAAAAGTCATGGAATAATTTTTTTTTACAGATTACATTAACCCTGTATTACAATTATGGGGAACATAATGATAGATCAATCCATCTTGCCTGGACTATAGCTTCATCTGTTCCTAATTACTGAGATCTTAATGATTGATAAAAAAAAATCCATCTTACCAGGACTATAGCTTCATCTGTTCCTAATTACTGAGATCATAATGATAGTTAAATCCATCTTGCGAGGACTATGGCTTCATATGTTCATAATTACTGAGATCTTGATGTTTGTTGCCACATTGAAGCAGGTTCAAAACTTTGTCATCAAATCATCAATGTTCGAGTTGACAATTTTCCAACTGGCAGAAATTGAACATTGATCATGCCTGTGAGTCGAAGGACCAAATTAACAAAGCAGTTCACCATTCATTGGTGAATTTGTTGGCTGCCAATCTTGGCTCACTAAAGTCACAGCACAATCTGGCGTTAACTCATTCGGCCCCGATACTGCCATTGCGCGTAATCCCGTTTCTGCATTCAATGGCTGATCCCATCATTTCGCAAAGTTTCTCAATCTGTGCTCTGAATGTGTGGTCGATAGAATGTCTCTGATTGGTAACAAATGGGGCTTTTCCAAGAATCAGACCACATGCAACCAATCAGAAATGATTTTACTTTTGTTTGGGCAAACATTAAATGTTCAGAAACCAAGGATTACTAATTGAGAGTAGTTTCAATACACATGTTCTGTTCTTGAAAAATCGTAAAATGATGGCGGAAGCACGAGTGAATTTTGATAGCAGTGACTGTGAAAATGAGGAGTTTCTCTGGTTTTATCTCGAAAATATTGAGTAAGTAGAGGAAAGATATGTTCAAAAATTGGATAATTTGCGAGATTTAGAATGGGACATTGAAGATTCTTAAGATTGAATTGTCAGAAGAAGAGGATGCTTATAGCGAAAATGAAAGAGTTTCTGCCGATCTAGCAGATTGGAGCAATCATCTTCTGCCTGTCCAAATTAATGATTTTAATGGACCGAATCCTAGACCTACAACAAACATTGACAAATTGACAAGGAAAAACGAGAAATCTAGTTTTTTCACTTATTATTATTTCTGGAGAAACTGTCCACGGACTTTGCAAACAAAATCAATCCATATGCCAAAAAATGCATATTGTATTATTGGTATCACCGAACAAAACGTGGTAACCAACCTGAAAAATGTGTTTATTGAACAAAGTTCTATCTGAACCAAAAACTGGATGTGAACATTGCCAAGTAAATTTATGTACAAATTGTTTCAAATCATATCACACATTAAATTTTCCTAGTTTATTTTAATGGAATTAAGTGCTGATGATGTCATATTCCTAACAATGTTGCACATAATTTTGTAAATAGTATATAAATAAATTGTGAAAGACTTGGACAAATAGGGAAAAAATACATCACTGTGTAGACAAATTCATTTTGATTAATTGCTGAAATTTTCATGGATTAATATTGGATACAAGAAAAGTATGTGTGAAGGCATGTGCATGATGTTTAAAAAAATTTTCAAACAGGTAAAACACTCTGGGGTAACAAGCAGCTAGACACATCTTAGTGTTGCTAGGGCACAGTAGCAGTGTTACTGATAAGTTTGTTGAGGCTGAATGAGTTAAGGATGACTCCATTTGGTTGAGTACTGCAGTTTGGGTGCAAAATTTTAAGTTTTTATGCAGGCAGCTCAGGAACAACCCCTTGCCACTCCACCTGTATCTTTAAGAAAAGAAACACAAACAAATCATCCCTGCTACAGTCAGATAATAGGCAGGCCAAATGAGTAATGTTGACTCCATTTAGTTTACCATTGCTGTTTGGGGCAAAATTGAAGACATTCTAAAGCAGGCAGTAACAATGTGATGATAAAATTTAATTTTTAAATGCTATTTTTTTCATTCTGCATTTTTTGGGTCAAAACTGCCTTATTATCGCAATAGCACATTTACGTGCTTAATAAGTAATATGTAGGAGCAATTCAAGTATGAAATGCTTTTCATTGCCTCTTTTCAACACTAGCATCGGACAGTAGATTTTACAGTACATAACGTTTTTTGCAGTTGGCAGTGAGCACGGCATCCAGCAGTGAGGACAGTGTATCCACAGGGCTATACCTGGCCATTCTGAAAGGACTGGAAAGACTACTGCTGACTGATGTATTGTCAGCGCAGGATGCTGATGCCATTGTCAAGCTGAGTGTGGACAGGTAACACTCCTGTATTAAAACTTTTATACTTTATTTTGCTTTATAGCAATTTCAGTTGGATGATGCATAATATTTTTTAAATATGCTATTTTGATGAAAATCAAAAAGTATGTATCAGAACATTTGTCTGTAAATTGATCATTGATTATAATGTCACTCAGTATACAGCTGCCCCTTTATAACACAGTTATGGTCAGGGACCCCTTTATATTGGTCCCTCATTATAAAGTCCTGCAGTATACAGCGGCTCCTTTTAGAATACAGGTATCATAAATAGATCCCATGAAAAATTGTTTCTGAACAATAACATTAGTTCTCCATTTTGATCAAACATTGTGGATAGCTGCTTGCATTTGGAGTATAGAAGAGGTCAAGTAATTTAGATGTCAAAAGGTCTGATTGCATGGTCACTGCAAATGAAAGAAGAAAAATAGTTTTGTACAGAAAGTTTAGTTCTCACCAATGTAGCTTAACCAAAGTTTGTAGATGACTTGCACATCGGATAAGAATGACACCTTCTGATTTGAAGGTCATGTGTCAGTGTCTTAGAAGAAAGATAATTTCTGCACAGTAGCATTATTTCTGCACAGTAGCATTAGTTCTGCATCACAGACCATGACCATACATTGTGGATAACTTGTGCTCTGGGTAAGGTAGAAAACCTGTCTGTTTTGTGTTCCAAGAGAAATGTCACTTTAAGTTAAGGGCAAACATTGTGTTTAGCAGGAAATAAGTTTATCATTTTTGGGGTCAGATGTCAAAGGTCAAGCTTGGAGTGAAGGAAAGAAGGCAAATGACTCATGCACAAAGATAATTTAGTTTTAAATATGAGACCTTGACCAAACACTGGATAGTTTGCATTTGCAGTGAGGAAGAAGTCTGTAAATTTGGGCATCAAAAGGTCAAAGGTCATGGTCATTGTGACTTAAGTTTTCCCATTTGGCATAAACAAAGGTTTTAGATAACTTGCACATTGGGTTAAAAAGGAATCTTTTCATTTGAAGGTCAAAAGAGGAAAATTTAGAATTGCTGTGACTGTAATTTGATTTCTACAGTAGAAACCTGGACTAAACTTTGTGAATGTCTTGCGCTATCATGAGTGGCATAATATGAGAAAATTATGGTTTCTGCAAAGGAGCTTTACATCAGTACCACATATGGTGATCAACTGTTCAGGTGATTGAGACCCATTGGTTGATAATATTCAGTCAACCATGCCGTACTATTTCTCCTTTGAATACGTTCCCCAATCACATTACTTTAGGGATATTAGCCTGCTACCTCGCGAATCCAGCCCTACCAAAAGACGAAAATTCGTCTTTCCTGTCTATGTCATATAGACAAAGGGCAATAACTCTTGCCCATTACCTCCCCTTGCCGCCCGTTAGGTGTCGCTTCTTTAGTTTTTTAGCTTCGCTTGTTGTGTGTAAACACGTACAATTAGACCTCCAATGAATCCAAGCCATCTTAGTGTAAATTCTGACCATCCGAAGTTAAATTTGGAATTACTGTGTTGGATATTCATTCCCCAACAGGTCGTATACATTATTTTACAATATTTTCCAATTTGAGTGACTTTGTCACCTTTTCTAGACTTCGGACCAGGTTGCAACGTGGTCAAAGCACGCTTATGGCGGTACTAGCATGTAATACATGTAGCACTCAATAATTTCGCTTATTCCGTATGTAACGTTTACGATATTAGCGACTAATAACGTGCTGCATTGATAATATGTGCTTTATTTATCTTCTTTGACGTTTCAGTAGACTTCAAAAAAGTCTTTGAACGACCAATTTGCGACTTTAATGGCGGACTTCGTGTTGTAGTCACGAGTTCACGCAACACTTAATCATTTCGCTTCCTACGTTAGTTACGGTTATGGAATAGCGACTTAATAGCGTACTGAATTGTTAATTTGTGCTTTGTTTATCTTCTTTTCCGTTTCAGTAGACTTCATCTCTGAACGACCAGTTGCGACTATTAATGGCGGAATTTCGTGTTGTAGTCACGAGTTCACGCGACACTTAATCATTTCGCTTCCTCCGTTAGTTACGGTTCTGGTAATAGCGACTTAATAGCGTGTTGAATTGCTAAATGTGCTTTGTTTATCATCTTTTTCATTTCAGTAGACTTCGTCTTGAACGACCTATTGCAACACGCTCACGGCGATAACTAGTGTGGTCATTAAGAGTTAACATGGCACGGAATAATTTGACTACTCCGTTAATAACGGTTATAGTATTATCGAATTAATAATATGCTGAATTTTTAATTTGTGCTTTGGCGGAATTCATGTTGAAGTCATGAGTTCACGCGACACTAAATCATTTCACTTCCTCCGTTAGTTACGGTTATGGTAATAGCGACTTAATAGCGTGCTGAATTGCTAATTGTGCTTTGTTTATCATCTTTTTCGTTTCAGTAGACTTCGTCTTGAACGAACCATTGCAACACGCTCACGGCGATAACTAGTGTTGTCATTAAGAGTTAACATGGCACGGAATAATTTGACTACTCCGTTAATAACGGTTATAGTATTATCGAATTAATAATATGCTGAATTTTTTAATTTGTGCTTTGTTCTCTTCTTTTGTCGTTTCAGTAAGCAAAGTCGACAACGAAGGCATGAATGGCAAAATGGGTGTTGGCAATGTGGAAATGGAGGAAATTATGTTGACATGGTTTAGGCTGCCCAGTGGGTGTAAATTTCACCGCAGATCCGTACATGGCTTTCGGGCCTGTAAGTCAGGACGCATGGAGTCTATGCTGGATCAATTGGATCCATTTTAATATGCACTTTCGCCGGCCTTCCAGCTGTCAGTCCAGCCGACACCGTCAGTTCAGCCGGCACTTCAGCAGGCAAACCGGCATTAACCGTCCATCCGGCACTGTCCGTTCAGCCCAAATGGCACAGGACGGCCAGCCGACCTTCCAGCTTGCATCAACAGGCACCGGCCGTTCAGCCCAAATGGCACCGGCCGGCCAGCCGACCTTCCAGCCTGCGTCGACAGGCACCGGCCGTCCATACGGCAACGACCGTTCAACCCAAATGGCACCGGTCGTCCAGCCGACCTTCCAGCCGGCATCAACCAGCACCGGCCGTCCATCCGGCAACGACCGTTCAGCCCAATTGGCACCGGTCGTCCAGCCGACCTTCCAGCCGGTATCAACCGGCACCGGACGTCCATCCGGCAACGACCGTTCAGCCCAAATGGCACCGGTCGTCCAGCCAACCTTCCAGCCGGCATCAACCTGCACCGGCCGTCCATCCGGCAGCGACCGTTCAGCCCAAATGGCACCGGTCGTCCAGCCGACCTTCCAGCCGGCATCAACCGGCACCGGCCGACCATCCGGCAACGACCGTTAAGCCCAAATGGCACCGGTCTTCCAGCCGGCATCAACCTGCACCGGCTGTACATCGGATTTACGGAGATTATAGTGATGTACCCGTCAGTCAATCTACACTACTGGTTACATATCACTACCATGAGAGATATGTTATAGATGAATCTCCCTCCAATCAGACCATTCGAGAGGCAGGTGCCGGTCATAGCCGGACCTTCGCCGACATTCCGGCCGACCATATACCAGACAAATTAGTCGGTATTGCCGGTGTACACCTCCCGTCATGTCAAATACGTGACGGTGTGATTTTAAAACAAGGGAGAATTAGTGATATTATCAGAGGTGACGGAATTGAGTTATCTATGCCACTTGGTATGTGCTACCCAGATATGACAGCTTTTACCAGAACAGGTCTTTCAGGCCGACCATCCGCCAGTTCAATCAGCCGGCAGTGCCGGCCGTCCATATGTTCACGGTTTCTCCACAAGGGAGATTTAGTAAAAGTGTCAATTATGACAGAATTGCGTCATCTAAGTCACCTTGTATGCTGTACAGATATGCAAGCTGTACCAGAACCAACATTCCCTCTGAGCAAATGGTAGATGGGCGCGTAGTGCTGGACGCACTACATAAGCATTATGTAATTGTTATTACCTTACAGTCGGCAACATCCGGCACCGGGCGTCCATCCGGCAATGACCGTTCAGCCCATATGGCACCGGTCATCCAGCAGACCTTCCCGCCGGCACTAACCAGCACCGGGCGATCCGGCAATGACCGTTCAGCCCATATGGCACCGGTCGTCCAGCCAAGCTTTCAGCCGACACTTGCCGGCACTGACCGTTCATCCGGCTCCGGCCGTCCAGCCCAACAGGCACCGGTCGTCCAACCGTATGGAGATTTTAGTCTTATACCAGTCCATCCGACTATACCGCTGTACCAGCACGGGGACTTTTATCATACCGCAATCCGCACAAATCGGATTGACGAAGATTCTAATGTTTCCGTCTGTCAATCCGTACTACCGGTTACATATCACTACCATGACACAGATAGTTGGCGAGGAATCTCTCGATCCAACCCAACCATTCGAGCGGTCGGTGCCGGTCATAGCCGGCCCGTCGCAGTCATTCAGGCCAAACATATGCCAATCAATTCATTTGGCATTGCCGGCCGTCCATAGGCTAACAGCTCATCCACAAGGGAGAGTGAATGCCTTTATCAGAGATGATGGAATCGAGTCATCTATGCCACCTGGTATGCATTACCCCGATATGGATGCTTTACCAGAGCAAGATTATGTACATAGTGAGTGCGATGAGTCGCAGGCAAATCAGCGGTATGCAGATCCAACTATGGAACGGACTGAGTTCAACTTCAAAGCCGCAGTGGAGGAAATTTATAAGGTGTTGGCCCCTTCAGAATGCCCTCCACCTCCTGCTGCCATTACCGACTATAAGGTTAGAGCGTCGGTCGATCTGGATGAGGGGGAAGAGACTCTATCCTTCCGCCTCCTTCCCCAGTCGACAAAATTAAGGAAATTAATGACCGTCTGTCGACATGCATAGGGGATCCAGGAATTGCTAAGGTTTTTCTTTTCTGAAAGCCAAGTACCAGCGTCGTTTTCAGGTCGATGGTACAAAACTCACTCCGGTGCGTTCAGTACTGAGGTCCCGGCTCTGGATAAAAATATGGCAGCAGTCCATATGTCTGCTCCATTGTCTTATAAAGTGGACTAAACGGTGTTCAATGCCAAGTCCAAGCTGGTTCGAAATGTAGTCGCTACGTCTTCACTGTTAGATCTAACCTCCCTAGCCATTTTCAGGATCGCTGATAAATCTGGCAATGAACATGCTTGGGATTCGACGGCCCGGTTAGCTAGGGTTCTTAACAGGGCAGCTCACCATTCCATGGCCAATGCGCTGACTGCTTCTGCCAACCTAGACCTGATACGTCGTGACGCATGTATGAAGGGCACGTCGCTTAAACCTCATCATATGCTGGCTAGATATGACCGACGCACATTTCACGTCCCTATCCCACGAGTTGCGGACATTCTCCGTTTGCTTGTCGGGACTAGGCTTATCAGTTCCATGTCATACCTTTTGGCCTAAATTTAAGCCCTTGGGCTAGTACCAAGGTTATGGATTACGTCGTCGCCCTGTTCCGCTCGACTTCATCTATTGCGTCGGCAGTATATTTGGACGACATCCTCCAGTAACATCTGTCAAGTTCTACTCTGCTCAAAGGCAGAAACAATCTTATATCACTTTACGTCATATAGACTTTCTCGTGAACTGGATAAAGTCTGATCTGTCCAATCCGGATTTTGGTCCATCCGGGTGTGGAGTTTCTCCCGATCTGAATCTGGTAAGGCTTCTTCGAGTTTGCGATCATCCAGATAATTGCACTCGTAGAGTCCGTTTCCGGCAGGATGCGCATTTTAGCGAGAGAGTTGCAGATCCTCGGATTATTCAATGCGACAGCAGACTTGATCCCTCTCAGCCGTCCTTTTAGGCGCCCTTTACAAAGGACTTTGCTAGCGTAATTGCGCCATTTTCAAGTCCCTTCGATCCCAGAAAACAGTCATGCTCACGCCAGAGATACGATCATTCTTGAGTCAATGGCACAACCCCTGTAGGCTGTCCACAGGGATTACTCTTGAGATACCCCAAGGGGATAACGGTATGTTCCGCCACTAATACCTACGGTTGGGGTGCCCACCTGTTGCCGGACTTAGATACTGTCAGCGGCACGTGGGTGCCAGGGGCGAGCCCTTTCCACATCAACCTTTCAGAAATAACGGCTGTCATCAATGCCTTTCATTTCGGGCAGGATCAACTCTTATTACAAACTGCCCTCATTATGTCAGACAACATTGTGGTGGTGCCTTGCCTCAAAACAAGGGGACACCAATCACCAGACCTGTGCAATCTGAACTGGCAGTTTCTACATTGGTTCGACAATCTCCACCTCAGTGTACAATTCAGACACACAGAATGGTCACTCCATCAATCGGACTTTCTTCCAATCGACACACTTTGGAGACGTCCGATGATTGATCTTTGCAACAAGGTGGAATAGCAAATTCTCCACCTTTCATCTCACAGGTTCCAGACCCAGAAGCTTGGGTCGTGGATGCTCGATCAATCACCTGGGAAGGGTTGTGGTCATTCTCCTACCCTCCCACGGTCTTGGTACTGGAATTAATCCAGAAGTTAAGGGGTCAGAATTGTCAGATGGTTCTGATTACCCTTCTCAGATGGAACAACTACTGGGTCTCCGATCTACTCAATCTAGGCGATAGATCTACCCAGGAAGATTACAGTCAGCACAAGTATTCACAAGCAACCGCGGCCAGGGGTGTTCCACCCCTGTCCGGACCGTCTTTTTGTTCAAGCTTGGCTCTTGTCCAGACAGCCTTGCAAGACAAACAATTTAAATCTTTGATTGCGGAGAGAATCTCGAGAGCAAGAAGGCCCTCTTCTCTGAAGGTTTACGAGGGCAAGTGGCATGTTTTCAGAGACTGGTACCATATCATTCACATTGTTCCTCTGAGTGTCACAATCCCTCAACTGGCCAACTTTTCTCTGGCTTTTCAAGGAGAAACATCTGGCTCCAGTTATTTTCAAATGTTACCGCTCCATGATATCAGACACATTCCGCCATTCTGGTACATGTGCTATCAGCCATGACAAAGATTTGTCAGATCTTTTAGACATTTAAAAAAAAAAAAAAAAAAAAATTCAATCGACTTATATCCCTCACCCTGTTTCCAAATGGAATCTGTCCTGGGTTTTAACATGACTCAATTCAGACAGTATTGAGTCTTTAACCCACGATTAGTTAAAGCTACTATCATACAAATTGGGTTTCTTGATAGCCTTAGCTTCAGCATGCAGGGTGAGCGAGTTACATGTCCTTTCTAGTGACCCGAACTCTCTTCCGTTCCGATCAGAGGGTTTGATGGTCCTCTTGACGCAGCCAGGCTTCGTAGTCCAAAATAGATTACCATACATTGGCGATCAACGAGTCGTCATTAGCTCGCTTTCTTTATAGATAAGTCAGGATCAACAGCCATGTAAGATCCTGTTTGAGCACTCTAGCACCATTTCAATGCATAGAGGTGAGTCAGGTCACATACAAGCACCTCTTTTTTTTCTGGTGATAGCTGGGATATGAGACATCACCATTCAAGCCCTTGCTTCATGGCTGTAGTGGGTTATACGCTCGGCGTACTCTGAGAATTCGCAAATCAGTCACCTTATAGAAGCTGTTGGCTGACATGCAGAGTCAACCTTCTACAGTTTTATCTTCAAGTTTGTACTCGCAGAGGCAAACATTGATTCTAGTAGGTCCGGTGTTGGGCAGCCCAGACGCCCACCAGACTCATGTACAACAATCAGCACAGCCTATTAGCTTCGCTGGATTCGCCAGATAAATTTTCGTAGGTAAGAAGATTTCAATATCTATCTTCTTAACCGTATAAAAGGGTCACATATCACGTGACCCTGGGCTGTGTTGCTGATTGAAAATTAGGAGACCGGGTTATCATTCACATGGGGAATCCAACCATCATTCCCTAGAGGATACCCGTGTGGAGGTCGGATGCTCCGCATTCCCTCCTCCTATTACTTATTCTCCTAAAGTAATGTGATTGGGGAACGTATTCAAAGGAGAAAGCAAATTTTTTAGTAAATTATGTTTCTCCGAGAATACTTACCCAATCACATTACTAAGAAACCCTCCCAACCACCCCGCCATGCGAGCATCCTCGTGTTTTATATATCTCTCAGCTTAAAAACTAAAGAAGCGACACCTAACGGGCGGCAAGGGGAGGTAATGGGCAAGAGTTATTGCCCTTTGTCTATATGACATAGACAGGAAAGACGAATTTTCGTCTTTTGGTAGGGCTGGATTCGCGAGGTAGCAGGCTAATATCCCTAAAGTAATGTGATTGGGTAAGTATTCTCGGAGAAACATAATTTACTAAAAAATTGGCTTTCCTATAAAGAGGACTGTTAACCACAAAGCAGATGTGCCAGTAATAGTATTCTTGTTATTTCCATGTGAAACCTAATTGTCGCAGTAAAATCATTCAAGAAGGTGCAAAGACTGCAGATAAATTTGAGTTTTTTTTTAATTAAACACCCATGGGTTCGATCTCTGGCCGAGTCATACCAAAGACTTACAAAAATGGTACTAACAGCTGCCTCGCTTGGTGCTCAGCATTAAGAGGTTAGTGTTAGGACTGGTCAGCCTGGTGTCAGGATAATGTGACTGAGTGGGACATCATGCTACATAACTGGGGCATGATTTCCCCAGTGCTAGACATCACTATAAACTGCCTCACTGCAGACATCATAGCGATATAACTGATTTCTCCTTTGAATACGTTCCCCAATCACATTACTTTAGGGATATTAGCCTGCTACCTCGCGAATCCAGCCCTACCAAAAGACGAAAATTCGTCTTTCCTGTCTATGTCATATAGACAAAGGGCAATAATTCTTGCCCATTACCTCCCCTTGCCGCCCGTTAGGTGTCGCTTCTTTAGTTTTTTAGCTTCGCTTACGCGAAAACACGTACAATTAGACCTCCAATGAATCCAAGCCATCTTAGTGTAAATTCTGACCATCCGAAGTTAAATTTGGAATTACTGTGTTGGATAATCATTCCTCTACAGGTCGTATACATTATTTTACAATATTTTCCAATTTGAGTGACTTTGTCACCTTTTCTAGACTTCGGACCAGGTTGCAACGTGGTCAAAGCATGTAATACATGTAGCACTCAATAATTTCGCTTATTCCGTATGTAACGTTTACGATATTAGCGACTAATAACGTGCTGCATTGATAATGTGTGCTGTATTTATCTTCTTTGACGTTTCAGTAGACTTCAAAAAAGTCTTTGAACGACCAATTGCGACTATTTAATGGCGGACTTCGTGTTGTAGTCACGAATTCACGCGACACTTAATCATTTCGCTTCCTCCGTTAGTTACGGTTATGGAATAGCGACTTAATAGCGTACTGAATTGTTAATTTGTGCTTTGTTTATCTTCTTTCCGTTTCAGTAGACTTCGTCTCTGAACGACCAGTTGCGACTATTTAATGGCGGAATTTCGTGTTGTAGTCACGAATTCACACGACACTTAATCATTTCGCTTCCTCCGTTAGTTACGGTTATGGAATAGCGACTTAATAGCGTACTGATTGTTAATTTGTGCTTTGTTTATCTTCTTTTCGTTTCAGTAGACTTCGTCTCTGAACGACCAGTTGCGACTATTTAATGGCGGAATTTCGTGTTGTAGTCACGAATTCACGCGACACTTAATCATTTCGCTTCCTTCGTTAGTTACGGTTATGGAATAGCGACTTAATAGCGTACTGAATTGTTAATTTGTGCTTTGTTTATCATCTTTTCGTTTCAGTGGACTTCGTCTTGAACGACCTATTGCAACATGCTCACGGTGATAACTAGTGTGGTCATTAAGAGTTAACATGGCACGGAATAATTTGACTACTCCGTTAATAACGGTTATAGTATTATCGAATTAATAATATGCTGAATTTTTTTAATCTGTGCTTTGTTCTCTTCTTTTGTCGTTTCAGTAGCAAAGTCGACAACGAAGGCATGAATGGCAAAATGGGTGTTGGCAATGTGGAAATGGAGGAAATTATGTTGACATGGTTTAGGCTGCCCAGTGGATGTAAATTTCACCGCAGGTCCGTGCATGGCTTTCGGGCCTGTAAGTCCGGACGCATGGAGTCTAGGCTGGATCAATTGGATCCATTTTATTATGCACTTTCGCCGGCCGTCCAGCCGTCCGTCCAGCCGACACCGTCAGTTCAGCCGGCACTTCAGCAGGCACCAACCGGCACTAGCCATACATCAGGCACCGTCCGTTCAGCCCAAATGGCACCAGACGGCCAGCCGACCTTCCAGCTGGCATCAACAGGCACCGGCTGTTCAGCCCAAATGGCACCGGCCGGCCAGCCGACCTTCCAGCCTGCATCAACAGGCACCGGCCGTCCACCCGGCAACGACCGTTCAGCCCAAATGGCACCGGTCGTCCAGCCGACCTTCCAGCCGGCATCAACCGGCACCGGCTGTCCATCCGACAACGACCGTTCAGCCCAAATGGCACTGGTCGTCCAGCCGACCTTCCAGCCTGCATCAACAGGCACCGGCCGTCCACCCGGCAACGACCGTTCAGACCAAATGGTACCGGTCGTCCAGTCGACCTTCCAGCCGGCATCAACCGGCACCGGCCGTCCATCCGGCAACGACCGTTCAGCCCAATGGCACCGGTCGTCCAGCCGACCTTCCAGCCGGCATCAACCTATACAGGCCGTCCATCCGGCAACGACCGTTCAGCCCAAATGGCACCGGTCGTCCAGCCGACCTTCCAGCCGGCATCAACCTGCACCGGCCGTCCATCCGGCAACGACCGTTCAGCCCAAATGGTACCGGTCGTGCAACCGACCTTCCAGCCGGCATCAACCTGCACCGGCCGTCCATCCGGCAATGACCGTTCAGCCCAAATGGCACCGGTCTTCCAGCCGACATCAACCTGCACCGGCTGTACATTTGATTTACGGAGATTATAGTGATGTACCCGTCAGTCAATCTTTACTACTGGTTACATATCACTACCATGAGAGAGATGTTATAGATGTATCTCCGTCCAATCAGACCATTCGAGAGGCAGGTGCCGGTCATAGCCGGACCTTCGCCGACATTCCGGCCGACCATATACCAGACAAATCAGTCGGTATCGCCGGTGTACACCTCCCGTCACGTCAAATACGTGTCGGTGTGATTTTAAAACAAGGGAGAATTAGTGACATTATCGGAGATGACGGAATTGAGTTATCTATGCCACTTGGTATGCGCTACCCAGATATGGCAGCTTTACCAGAACAGGACTTTCAGGCCGACCATTCGTCAGTTGAATCAGCCGTTAGTGCCGGCCGTCCATATGTTCACGGCTTCTCTACAAGGGAGATTTAGTGAAAGTGTCAATTATGACAGAATTGCGTCATCTAGGTCACCTGGTATGCTGTACAGATATGCAAGCTATACCAGAACCAACATTCCCTCTGAGCGAATGGTAGATGGGTGCACAGTGCTGGCCGCACTACATAAGCATTATGTAATTATTATTACCTTCTAGCCGGCACCAACCGGCACCGGGCGTCCATCCGGCAATGACCGTTCAGCCATATGGCACCGGTCATCCAGCCGGCACTAGCCGGCACCGGGCGTCGATCCGGCAATGACCGTTCAACCCAAATGGCACCGGTTGTCCAGCCAAGCTTCCAGCCGACACTTGCCGGCACTGACAGTCCATCCGGCTCCGGCCGTCCAGCCCAACTGGCACCGGTCGTCCAACCGTATGGAGATTTTAGTCATATACCAGTCCGTCCGACTGTACCGCTGTACCAGCACGGGGACTTTTATCATACCGCAATCCGCACAAATCGGATTGACGAAGATTCTAGTGATGTTTCCGTCTGTCAATCCGTACTACCGGTTACATATCACTACCATGACTCTGATGTTGGCGATGAATCTCTCGATCCAACACGACCATTCGAGCGGTCGGTGCCGGTCATAGCCGGCCCGTCGCAGGCGTTCAGGCCAAACATATACCAATCAATTCATTCGGCATTGCCGGCCGTCCATAGGCTATCAACTCATCCACAAGGGAGAGTGAATGCCTTTTTAGAGATGACGGAATCGAGTCATCTATGCCACCTGGTATGCATTACCCCGATATGGATGCTTTACCAGAGCAAGATTATGCACATAGTGAGTGCGATGAATCGCAGGCAAATCAGCTGTATGCAGATCCAACTATGGAACGGACTGAGTTCAGCTTCAAAGCCGCAGTGGAGGAAATTTTTAGGGTGTTAAGGCCCCTTCAGAATGCCCTCCACCTCCTGCTGCAATTACCGACTATAGGGTTAGTGCGTCGGTCGATCTGGATGAAGGGGAAGAGATTCTATCCTTCCGCCTCCTTCCCCAGTCGACAAAATTAAGGAAATTAATGACCGTCTGTCGACACGTATAGGGGATCCAAAAAATGCTAAGGCGTTCTTTTCTGAAAGCCAAGTACCAGCGTCGTTTTCAGGTCGATGGTACAAAACTCACTCCGATGCGTTCAATACTGAGGTCCTGGCTCGGGATAAAATAGGGCAGCAGTCCATATGTCTGCGGCATTGTCTTATAAAGTGGACAAAACTGTGTTCAATGCCACGTCCAAGCTGGTTTGAATGTAGTCGCTACGTCTTCACTGTTAGACCTAGCCTCCCTAGCCATTTTCAGGATCGCTGAAAAATCTGGCAATGAACATGCTTGGGATTCGACGGCCCGGTTAGCTAGGGTTCTTAACAGGGCACCTCACCATTCCATGGCCAATGCGCTGACTGCTTCTGCCAACCTAGACCTGATACGTCGTGACGCATGTCTGAAGGGCACGTCGCTTAAACCCCATCATAAGCTGGCTAGATATGACCGACGCACATTTCACGTCCCTATCCCACGAGTAGCGGACATTCTCCGTTGTGCTTGTCGGGACTAGGCTTATCAGTTCCATGTCATACCTTTTGGCCTAAATTTAAGCACTTGGGCTAGTACCAAGGTTATGGGTTACGTCGTCACCCTGTTCCGCTCGACTTCATCTATTGCGTCGGCAGTATATTTGGATGACATCCAAATATACTGTGTCTGGGTGCCAGTGGCGAGCCCTTTCCACATCAACCTTTCAGAAATAACGGCTGTCATCAATGCCTTTCATTTCGGGCAGGATCAACTCTTATTACAAACTGCCCTCATTATGTCAGACAACATTGTGGTGGTGCCTTGCCTCAAAACAAGGGGACACCAATCACCAGACCTGTGCAATCTGAACTGGCAATTTCTACATTGGTTCGACAATCTCCACCTCAATGTACAATTCAGACACATTCTTGGCAGACTCAATGTCTTGGCTGACACTCTATCTAGTCATTCACACAGAATGGTCACTCCATCAATCGGACTTTCTTCCAATTGACACACTTTGGAGACGTCCGATGATTGATCTTTTGCAACAAGATGGAATCGCAAGTTCTCCACCTTTCATCTCACAGGTTCCAGACCCAGAAGCTTGGGTCGTGGATGCTCGATCAATCACCTGGGAAGGGTTGTGGGCATTCTCCTACCCTCCCACGGTCTTGGTACTGGAATTAATCCAGAAGTTAAGGGGTCAGAATTGTCAGATGGTTCTGATTACCCCTCTCAGATGGAACAACTCCTGGGTCTCCGATCTACTCAATCTAGGCGATAGATCTACCCAGGAAGATTACAGTCAGCACAAGTATTCACAAGCAACCGCGGCCAGGGGTGTTCCACCCCTGTCCGGACCGTCTTTATGTTCAAGCTTGGCTCTTGTCCAGACAGCCTTGCAAGACAAACAATTTAAATCTTTGATTGCGGAGAGAATCTCGAGAGCAAGAAGGCCCTCTACTCTGAAGGTTTACGAGGGCAAGTGGCATGTTTTCAGAGACTGGTACCATATCATTCACATTGTTCCTCTGAGTGTCACAATCCCTCAACTGGCCAACTTTTCTCTGGCTTTTCGAGGAGAAACATCTGGCTCCAGTTATTCTCAAATGTTACCGCTCCATGATATCAGACACATTCCGCCATTCTGGTACATGTGCTATCAGCCATGACAAAGATTTGTCAGATCTTTAGACATTTAAAAAAAAAAAAAAAAAAAAATTTAATCGACTTATATCCCTCACCCTGTTTTCAAATGGAATCTGTCCTGGGTTTTAACATGACTCAATTCAGACAGTATTGAGTCTTTAACCCACGATTAGTTAAAGCTACTATCATACAAATTGGGTTTCTTGATAGCCTTAGCTTCAGCATGCAGGGTGAGCGAGTTACATGTCCTTTCTAGTGACCCGAACTCTCTTTCGTTTCGATCAGAGGGTTTGATGGTCCTCTTGACGCAGCCAGGCTTCGTAGTCCAAAATAGATTACCATACATTGCGATCAACGAGTCGTCATTAGCTCGCTTTCTTTATAGATAAGTCAGGATCAACAGCCATGTAAGATCCTGTTTGGGCACTCTAGCACCATTTCAATGCATAGAGGTGAGTCAGGTCACATACTAGCACCTCTTTCTTCTGGTGATAGCTGGGATATGAGATATCACCATTCAAGCCCTTGCTTCATGGCTGTAGTGGGTTATACGCTCGGCGTACTCTGAGAATTCGCAAATCAGTCACCTTATAGAAGCTGTTGCAGAGTCAACCTTCTACAGTTTTATCTTCAAGTTTGTACTCGCAGAGGCAAACATTGATTCTAGTAGGTCCGGTGTTGGGCAGCCCAGACGCCCACCAGACCCATGTGCAACAATCAGCACAGCCTATTAGCTTCGCTGGATTCGCCAGATAAATTTTCGTAGGTAAGAAGATTTCAATAACTATCTTCTTAACTGCATAAAAGGGTCACATATCACGTGACCCTGGGCTGTGTTGCTGATTGAAAATTAGGAGACCGGGTTATCATTCACATGGGGAATCCAACCATCATTCCCTAGAGGATACCCGGGGTGGAGGTCGGATGCTCCGCATTCCCTCCTCCTATTACTTATTCTCCTAAAGTAATGTGATTGGGGAACGTATTCAAAGGAGAAAGCAAATTTTTTAGTAAATTATGTTTCTCCGAGAATACTTACCCAATCACATTACTAAGAAACCCTCCCAACCACCCCGGCATGCGAGCATCCTCGTGTTTTATATATCGCTCAGCTTAAAAACTAAAGAAGCGACACCTAACGGGCGGCAAGGGGAGGTAATGGGCAAGAGTTATTGCCCTTTGTCTATATGACAGAGACAGGAAAGACGAATTTTCGTCTTTTGGTAGGGCTGGATTCGCGAGGTAGCAGGCTAATATCCCTAAAGTAATGTGATTGGGTAAGTATTCTCGGAGAAACATAATTTACTAAAAAATTTGCTTTTTTTTAAAGCTATGTTAAAATTCTTAATCAAAACAATTAAACACCCACACCATAAGACCAATCTATTATTTTATGGCATTTTCCATCTATCTTAAATCTACTTGTCCATCCATCCATACATAAAACCATCAATTAACATTTGATTCTCCAACTAATAAGTTTGTAACAGAGATTTTCATGAAACTTTGCCCAAGAATACATCATTTCTAGACTTTGGTCATGTATTGAATCCAATTCCTATTATGGTCAAGGTCACAGAAAGTGAACATGTAATTTTATAACATGTATCCTTGTCTAGTGTAACCTTTGAACTGCTGAAGATATTTTATGTCTAATTAATGCAGTCATGCCTCCAGTCTCCAAGTCGAGGTTATGGCAAAGAAAAATGGAATTCTGCAATATGTATCATTGTCCAGAGTATAATTTTGAAACTGAAGATATTTTAATAAAACTTAAGCTAATTACATATCTTTTATAGACATTGTTTCTAAGCTATTGCCCCACCTCAGGTGAATGTCACAACAAAGGATAAGTAACTGCTCTGTATCTTTATAAAAAGTAAAACTTTTGAGCCACTGAAGATAATATAATGAAACGTTAGCCAAAATTTCCTCTCATGTACAATGTGTCACAGACCATAACCATGCATTCACCCATAAGGGCAAGGTCACTTCAAGGGATATAAATCAGTGACCTCTCTCCATGTAAATAGTATAACTTATAATTCGATGAAGATATCTTAATGATACTTTTAAATCTGTGTATATCTTAAGAATGTCTCATATATTATGTCATGCCCCCTGTGTAATAGTAAAGGTAACAAGGGATTATGCACACTTCACATATTCAGACTGTCACTTATTTTACCCCCAACACACACTTTATGAAGCTTAGCACTGGTCCACAGCTTAGTATACAGTTGGTAAATCTCTAGCTTGAGGTCAGTGTCATTTGTAGGGAAAAGGTCACTAGATTTGCATATCCTGTGCTTTTTATATACTATTGTTTTTTCCTTCTTTTTTGGGGATTTTTCATGGATTGTGATGCAAGGGTAATTTAAATTATTTTCATAACTTGTAATTTCAGATTGTGCATGCCAAGTCCACAGAGGGCACTAGCTGCGTTGGGTCTACTCTTTACATGCATGTATTCTGGTAAGCTTTACATTATAACTTTGCAATACTGTTTTGGTAACTGAATAATATGCAGGTGATACATCTGGTTTCTGGAATCTGTATATGGAAGGATTAATGTAAATTGATTGTAGTTTTCTTGGGGTTCTCAGGTTTCGATTGCATCACCAGACTTGAACTTAATTGAGGAAGTAGAATAATCACATAACTTGAACATAGACTTGCTGTAGCTATTTAAAATACAAAATCTATGGATTGACTGGTTATTCTACATTAAAGTTTATCCCTTGGTACCATCTGAGTTGTTGGGAGTACCTTACATAAATGGTTTGGCCTTGTAGTTTTGACAAACAAAGAAACGAAGAAATAGTTTTAAGTGATTTTCTGTTTTTATAATGGCAGTCATATTTGTTGGTGGATTTTAGTAGAAATAGATGCACCAAAGATGTAGTGTTTTTCATGAAATTGTCAACATTTTAACTCTAATATCATGCTGCCTCTCTCCACTAAAAATTCAAAGATTATATGAACTTGTATCACATACAGCTAGGAAAATGAATTAAAAAATTAGATTGTTGTACATAGCAAAGGTGCTAAATCAGTAATTTGAACTTCTATCAATTTGTAAAGATCAAGTATACACAAGCTAGAATGAACTTTAGGCTCTCGTTTTTTTGGACACTTAAGCATATCATAATTCTAACAGACATAATGGTATCTGATAGTCAAAATATTTTATCTGTGTGTACAGGCAAGCAGTATGAACAGTACAGTCCACGACCCAGAGATCAAGATCCGATGTACTTTAACCTCGAGGACCAGGCAGTGATGTTAGAGGATCCAGAATCCCTAATACTGGCCATGGAAAGGGTCACTGTCCTATTTGACAGGTAAGTATAAATAATGATGATCATCATCATTATCATCATTCTATGCACAGGGAGAAACAAGGAATTTTTTTTATATAAAATATACTTAACTAATCTGTAACTAATCTGTTCTAGAGATCCTTCACCAGTCTGAAAGATAAAGTGAAAGAAGATGGTGTAAATTAATGAATAAGAGGAAAACAATCATGTTATGAGGGACTTGGAAGGAATGAAAGACAGAAAGGAAATAAGACATTAATTAATCCATGTTCTAAGTATTGATAAACAATAAAGATTGGAATGTATATCTTTTGCAGGATCAAGAAAGGTTACCCTCATGAAGCCAGAGTTATATCCCGAATATTGCCATCCTTTTTAGCAGATTTCTTCCCACCACAGGACATTATGAACAAAGTGATAGGGGAGTTCATCTCAAGCCAGCAGCCTTATCCTCAGCTTATTGCTAGAGTTGTCTTTCAGGTATGGTGGTCTGAACTGCACCCAAATCATGGGCATAATAACATAATACATTTACCCATTGCTTAGCAAACAATGCTATTGTAATAATAGTTGTCCATTACTTAGGAAATTGTGCTATTGTAATAATACATTTTCCCATTGCTTAGTGAACTTTGTTATTGTAATAGTTGTCCATACCTTTGCAAACTAAGCTATTGTAATATAGTTGTCCATTGCTCAAGAAATTGTGCTATTGTAATAGTTGTCCATACCTTTGCAAACTATGCTATTGTTATAGTACACTTGTCCATTTCATAGTAAAACCCTGCTATTACAATAATACAGTTTTCCATTTCTTAGCAAACTCTGCTATAATGATACATTTGTCCATTGCTATGTTATTATGCATTTCTGCATACAACTGACATCAGTATAGGTTGGCTACTAGAAACTTAAATGTAATTGTGTCTTCTTTAATTAGTTCCTTGTATTAGAAATTTGCAATTGATTGATGCTATTTTGAAAACATTTCATTCTAGTTTGTTCAGAAAACAGCTGTGGTGGTTCTGTGATAAGCATGTTATACACTCGAAATGGTGGAGTTCATATTACAGCTTTGACAGAAATGATTTTCATTACAGTAATAAAATTAGACTGTAACACTGTAACATAAATGCATCATTAAAACAAAAATTTCTCCTAGTCCCACATTTTTATCAAATTAAAAAATTATAATAAGATTCAGAATTATACATATTATTCAGACTAATTTACACATTTGATAAACCAATTGAAACAACATTTTTGGGGCCCCAAGTGGTCAAAAGCACAGTCCATTACGGGTCACTGCCATCTGCCCTTTTTCTGCATGGGTTCGAGTCTCAGATTCAGCCAATGTGGGTATGTGAGAAAGCTTGCCAGTAGCTTCTCGTGGGTTGGTGGTTCTTTCCGGGGGTTTTCCGGGTTCTTCCTCCACCATTATTACTGGCCGCCATGTATAGCCTTTATTGTGCTGAAAAATGGCGTTAACCATAAAAACCAACATAAAACAACATTTTTACTTTTTATTATTATGATGTTTGGGTCCATGTTCATATTTGCCATTTTACCTGACAGTGTTAGAGTTTCTCTCTGAAATATGTTCCCCAATCACATAAACACAAGAGATTTCAACCCGCTACTTCAGGAATCAGCCCTACGATAAGACGAATATCATTTCCTGCCTCTCTCTTATAGACTAAGGGCAATAACTCTTGCCCATTAGCTCCACTTGCAATCGCAAGGTGTTGCTAGATTTTAAGCTTCACCGTAGTATTTGATTACAGCAGACATTATACTGCTAACAATCTAAGTCATCTGTGTGGTAAAATTGGACAATCCAACTTTAGATTTCAATTGATTGTCAGCTTTATGGACACTACAACATGTTATCGTTGAACTCGTGTGGTCATTACCAAGTCAGCATGACAGTGACTTTGTTTGCTTAATCTGTTAGTAACGGAGTTTCTGTTAGCAGGTTAGTAACATGCTGAATAAGCTTTGTTTTCTTGTCATATGCCATTTCAATTGAAATATTAACTAAGTACCTGAAATTCAAAAAGTTCAAAGCAAAGGAAGACAACTATGACTCTTGTATCATATCTGCTAAGTTGTATATTGTATATGCCATGCAGTGAGGGTATGGCAGAGAGAGAGGTCTGGGCTACAGCAGACCTGTTTATCCCTTCAGAATTTCCTATTTTATAGGGATGAAGCCTGAAAAATACTCGCTATGGATCATTTAGGCAAGACTACAGAAAATGGTTGAATTGGAAAATAATTTCATCAATACACTTCCTTCCACTTCTAAAATTTTTATTCGTTAAAAATTATTTGCTCATTGTCAAAGAAGTGCTTATTCAGTGGTTGGGGCTCAAACTGGTTATTCATCTGTACTCATTTAACAGACATTGGCGGTTGTTTTTGAAAATGGAACAGTATCATGTGAAAAGACAATTGGAAGAAGTAGAAAAGTTAAGTGCTGTCTGGAAGTTTCTAAAGATTTATACAGATATTTGACCATTTATGAAACAATCATAGGAGTTAATTATGTTCACTGTGGTACATATGAATTGGATTTTTCTGTCACACATGATGGGAGAAGTGAAGAAAAAAGCATTTCTGTCCTCATTCTTTAAAGCACAGTGTCCGACTTTTATCTTTCCTTTGGGTCTGTGTCTGTACTTTGCACATTCCCAGAGACAGTGTTGGAGTTTTTCCATCAAATATTTCTCCTTCAAATATGTTCCCTGATCACATTCGGGAGATAAGCCTGGTCAAGCTAAAGTACCATTGAAAACAGTGGATTCATTAATCCGGAATTTAAAGAAAATATTTCCTGACAGCAATGGTAGAGTGATAATGGTTTTAAGAATAGGTATTTCTTTTCTTGGTAAAAGAATCAGATAATTATGTATTTTGTCATTTAAGAAAATAAACCAATTTCTGGATGAAGTTCTTTTGTAATTGTTGAAAAGTTAGCTTTATAGCTATAGTAATGATACTAACAGATTTTGAAAACTAAGGACAGACTGCATTTGGACCACTGATAGAGTTGGGAAAGGGTAAACTGGTCTAGCTACAGTATTAACAAATTAGTAACATGCTAAATTGCTCATTTATACTTTATTTATTCTTGTTGTGTCATTTCAGTAGAAATGTTAACTAGATGCATGAAATGCAAAAAGTTGACAGCAGAAGGATTCAAAATGAAGGAAATATGGAATAAGTCTAACAAAAATAGTGACGTTCTCAGTATAAATCCTCTGTTGTGAGACTTGTGGGGTAGGTTAAGCCCCCCCCAACCAACCAACCAACCAGATCATTACTTGCAATTTCTGACTCATTAGTGGAGTATGCCACCTAGTTTTTACTGCCTGGTGGGCATAAGTTCCCCTACATGTCCGAACATAGCCTTTAGGCCTGTAAGTCTGAATGCATGGGATTTATACTGGATCCATTGGATCTATTTATAAAAACAGCCTCAGTACCACCAACCATCCAACTTTCCCAGAATATGATTGCTCTGGTGGCCTAGTCGTTAGAGCATCTACCTCGGATACAGGAAGTCACATAGGTTTAAAACCTAGTTGAGTCATACCAAAGACTGATACAAATGGTACTAACAGCTGTCACACTCAGCATTAAGAAATTATTGTTTGGTCTGGTCAGCCTGGGATGAGATGGAAGAGACACTGTCCATTCAGCTCCTTCCCCAATTGGCTAAATTTATGATCAGTAATCAGCTGTCGGAATGAATTGATGACCATCTACCAGCAGTGTTCCTTATCTCGCTAGACAGAACTCACTCAGATACCTTTAGTACTGATCTCTACTATTGACAACAATCTAGCACCAATTTACATGTCTGCTTCCAAGGAGATTCCAGCCAACCCAACTCATCTCTATCAACCACAGTCATCTGTGTTCCATCCGCATCCAGGCCATCATCTTCTTTACACTTGGCCCTTGTGCAGTCAGCCTTACAAGACAAACAATTTAAACTTTTGATTCTTGAAAGAATCTTTAGCAAGGATGCTCTCCACTCTATATGTTTACAAGGGAATGTATCAATAACATCGTCCTTCTGAGTGCCTTAATCACCCAACTGGCCAAATTTATTCTCTGGATTTTTATACAAGAAAAGTTGGCCCAATTACTATCAATGGCTACCACTCCGTGATATCAGACACATTACAGCATCATGGTAGACACAACATGGATCATAATAAAGATCTGTTTGATCTTTAAGCCAATTTTGATCCCACAACAAGCATTTATATGTATTCTTCCATTTTGGGGGTTAAGTGTATTATGCCTTGAATTAGGATAAAGAATTATGTTACTACTGATATTTTGTACACAAAACTCAGCAGAACATAATGGCACATGAGTGCTCCGGTGACCTAGTGGATAGTGCATCTGCCTCAGATACGGGAGGTCGTGGGTTCTATCCCTAGACATGTCATACCAAAGGCTTACAAAAATGGTACTCACAGCTGCCTCACTTGGCACTCAGCATTAAGAGGTTAGTGTTAGGACTGGTCGGCCTCGTGTCAGGATAATGTGACTGAATGGGACATCATGCTATGATGGCCCAGTGCTAGACGTCACTATAAACTGCCAAACTGCAGACATTGTAGCAATAGAACTGAAAAATTGTTAAAGCAACGTTAATAATCCAAATCACAGACACAGTAAGAAATCTGCTAAATCAGTCTATTGTACAATTATTTAGCCAATATGTTTGAACATAAAAATAATTTAAAATTTTGTTTGTTTTATGAGAATAATGGACATAGAATGGGTAAAAAACTGAAAGTAATTTCCCCTACTCAATGGAATATAATTAAAATTCAATCTTATGTTTGCTATGTATTTCTAATCACATTACAATAAAACATATTATAATGAGAGAAAGTTAAAATGCTTTGTATAATACAAGCTTTTGATCTCTTCACAGGTATTCTCTAATCTCCATCAGCAAAGACAACATAGCTTGCTAAGGGACTGGGTTATGCTATCTCTTAGCAATTTCACACAGCGTACACCAGTTGCCATGGCAATATGGAGTCTCACATGTTTCTTCATCAGTGCTTCTACCAATGATTGGTTGAGAGCTTTGTATCCTTTAACAAAAAAGTGCTTGTCATCTTGACTTATATTTCAAATATTTCAATGCTTTTATAGGTTTAGGTAAGGTTTTTATCCACTTTTTGATACCCTATTATTTCACTTATTAGTGAGAAGATTTTTAAAATTTTTTAACTTAAAGCAGCAATTTGTTTGAAGTCTCAAGGATTATCACAGCTGTGTAGATTATCACACAAGGATTATCACAGCTGTGTAGATTAAAAAATACATGAGCACCACCACAAGTTGATGTTCCAGGATATATTTTTAGCAAAGGTACGAGTTACCAAATGGCTTCAGAAAAGTAAGAAGGGAATGCAGTGGGGGAGGAAACATTGCTGTGTAATTTTTTTGGGAAAATGAACTTGTTTTGTTTGGGGTTTTTTGGTGTAAATTTCCTTTATTCCTGAATGTTCAGTGACAACATTTTTAGAAGGTATCAACAACCATAATATGTACACAAAAACATTTTGCATTATGTAACTTCACTTTATTGTTGTTGCACTAAAAACACAAAGTTACTTTTCTTATTTTATGAAACTACCATCAGTGTCGTAATTTGATTTTAATTTTTTATGATTCTATTAGTAAAATGTTGATGCCTTGATTTTAACTTTTTATGATTCTATTAGTAAAATGTTGATGCCTTGATTTTATTGCAAATAATAGTGAAACCTCTCATCCTTCAAGAAATCTCTCTGCCATTTCAGATATTTAAGTTCACCACAAACTCAAACTTGCATCTAAATAGCGAACCTTATCTGTAAAACAAAGCTTTTTATTCATGAAGTATTCATTTCATTTGGTTGTCTTGCTGCCTTTAATGACATTTGTAAACAGGAAGGCTAAGTTAAGTTGGTTTAACTATATTTACATACATAATACAATTTATAACTGTGTTCAGTTGATTACTTGAAATGAGTTGACCTGACACACAACCAAGACTGCAAGCTCATATGTTACCGTGCCTTTTCACTTTCCTTTTATTCTAATCCCTTTTATTAAAATGATGTTGTTGTTGTAGGGTTTAATGCCATTTCTAAGCACACGATAGGCTATACATGGTGGCCAGTATTATTGGTGGAGGAAGAACCCGGAAAGAACCACCGACCCACGAGAAGCTACTGGCAAGCTTTCTCATATAACTACATTAGCCAAATCTTAGACTCGAACCCACGCAAACAGAGGTGAGATGGCAGTAATCCGTAACGGTAAGCACTTTAGACCACTTGGCCACTCTGGGTCCCTTTTATTAAAATGATAGAAACGATATAATTAATATGATAATATAATAGTAGGTATGCTTTTAGTTGAATTTAACAAAACTTTTGCAAGTCGGAGATTGAAACATCGTCGGCTTTTAATTAGGTTCTCACAGTAATGCTTGCAGACAGAGCTGTGATGGTAGATTGACATATTTTACGTTAAATACGAGAGTGCATGTTGCAGTTTATGATGATTACACTGAAAGTGAATTAAAAGATAGAACTGAAGCATGAATTTCACTTGACAAAACTTGTTTTATTGGTATTTACTTTTTTTTAATGTTTCTACCAGTAGGCATTGATGATTTTTTTTAATCAAAATTTTATTGAATATTGTATTTTACAGTGTACTGAAAATGTTTGAAACAAAAATTTAACAAAATATATTACTTATTGTTAAATGTTGAGAATTTCATGTTGTTGAATCAAATTTCAGGGTACTAACCATTGTTTTCAAAGATAAACTGAGCAGTATATAAAGATTTCATTTACTAGTTTTGATTGTAATTTTCTTCACATTTAAAAAAATAGATGCCAATTTATTTTGTGTTTTGTTGTTTTAGAAAAATGGGATCCAGATGCACTTCATTGTAAGTTTATATGTTGGCCACATGCTACCTTGTAATCGCTGTTCTTTACCATTGCAAGAAAAGAATTCCCTACCGTTTTCCTCCTACATTCTGGGTATAATCGCCCATTCTGCACTAAATCCATTGTAGAGGAAAGATCACAGAAGATGCCGGCCAAATAAAGTGTGAAGCAGCTATTAAAGCATTTGGTTTTCCCCAGGTAACATTTATACCAGATTACTGGTTTGTGTTGGTGGTATTATCCTACCTAAGAGAGTTAATCCTCCATGAGAAAGATGTTGTTTTTCAGTAGTTAGTAGATAATTGTCATTGTCAACGATTTTAAGATTCTACATAGTCATATAAAATACATTATACATGTAATACTTTTTGAAGATTAGACAGAAAAGTTCAGCATAACTGTACTGGTTGCATATATATTAGGCATGGTTTTTAATTTCCTTAACAATCCGCAGATTACCTTATGTTCTCAGTAGGATGGGGAAGATTGAGCCCAATGACAGGAATCTGTTTTGTCTGTCAGCCATGGACTTCTACTGGCAGTTGACAGATGAATCCCATCGTCGAGCATTCCAAGCAACATTCCACGAGGTGGCTAAGCACCCAGACTCGCCATACCAAGATCTGAGGGAATGCCTCCTTTCCTGAGAAGCACATCAATGCTTTCTTCTGTTTGTCATTAATCCTTCGATTATTTTCTTCTTTTATGTAGTGCAAACTTATAATGCTGCTTTTTAAAATAACAAAAATAACAATTGGGCATTGACGATTGGTCATGTTGGAAAGGGCAGCTAATTGAATTTTGTAAGTTATAACTGTAGATAGATGGTTGTCCTATGCATTGAAGAAAATTCTTGTGGCATTTGTAGTTGTACCACTTGAAAATCGTTTTCCGGGTCCCAAAAATCTTGTTTTCTTTTATGCTTCCCACTTTAATGTAAAACATACTCTGTAGGCACCAGCAATTTGCAAAATCACCAAAGAAATTTCTTTGATAGTTATTTGCTTCAGTAAAAGCAGCATATTGGACAAGTAAAGATATGAATTTGTGTTATCTTCAGATATTTGATTTTTTTACATTGATGGTCATCTAGAATATTTTTTTTTCAAAGTTGCATAAATAACAAAGAACTACATTTGTTAACAAAGTAACATGCTGGAATATGTAACTCAGCAATAAATCAAACTCTTATTAATTTGGAAAGAATCATTTTAGAGAAGGAATGAAATTAAGAATGAAAATTCAAGTTAATAATGGATAATGATACAAAACAGAATAAGAGTTTCCACTGTGCAGTTCTTTCCCTTTACAGTCTAGTTCATAATTATTTATATCTATTTTTCAGGGTAAAATTTGGTAAATGGATTGGAAATTATAGTACCACATTAAAAGTGTATTGATTGAGCTCATTTTGATTGCCCATCTGTCATCATTCTCTGGCCAGGTCACTGCATAGCACTAAGTTTTGACATTTTACATTCAGAAATTGTGTATGCAGTCATATATACCATATATACCAATCAGTAGATTTAAGGACTAATTTTTCACATTTATTTTGACACAGTTTGATGGTGTTATTCATTTAAGTGTCTTAAATATGTTGTGTCTTGTTTAAAAAAAATCTTCCTTCAAGTTTTAAATAGGTATTGTTTTCTTGAAGCAAGTGTTATATGGAAATATAATTCTGTTTGCAGTCAAAACTGACTTTTGTCACATAGTTTTCCATAAAATGAATCACCCTCCAACACATACCGGGGCCCCATGTGGCCCAGTGGTCTAACACGCTTTCCATTACAGGTTAATTTTGTCTCACCTCTGTCTGCGTGGGTTCGAGTCTAAGATTTGGCTAATGTAGTTATGTGAGAAAGCTTGCCAGTAACTTCTCGTGGGTCAGTGGTTCTTTCCAGAGGTTTTCACAGGTTCTTCCTCCATCAATAATACTGGCCACCATGTATAGCCTATCGTGTGCTGAAAAATGGCGTTAAACCCTAAAACAAACAAAGAAAACAAACCAACACATACCCCTCACACACAATGTCATGCGCTGATACAATATACCTTTTTCTCTTCAACTTCTTTAAGTGTGGCACAAATGTACACACTCACACACACATTTCTTTTATAAAGAACTGTACATTTAATATCTGGGGTAAACCCATTAAAGTTATTTTTAAAAAGTAAACAGTTGGCCTATTTGCACACAAAGATATTCTTGGTAAATATTTGCCAGAGTTTTGTTAAATGGATGGTTGGCTTAATCATCAAGTAAGGACCTATAATTGGATAAAATATTTTGTAGCTGGTGACTGATTTTAATTTCCATCATGTAGATGTTGAAATTAGTTGGGAATTAGCTTTTGAAGTACAAGTAAAGAATACTTTTTTACATAGGATGGTTTACATTCTGACTGGGGCCCTGAGTGGCAGAGTGGTGTAAAGCACTCACCAGTCTGGATCAGTGCAATTTCACCTCTGTCTGTGTGGGTTGAATCTCAGGCTCAGATAACATGGGTACATGAGAGAGTGGTTACATGAGAGAGTTTGCCAGAAGCTTCTTTTTGTGGGTCTGTGGTTCTTCCCAGGGTTTTTTCTCCACCAGTTATATTGGCCTCCATGTATAGCCTATCTTTTGCTGAACAATGGCGCTAAATCCTGCAAAAACAACAAGATTCTGACTTAGTTTCTTAATTTGATGATTCTGCTAGTAAATCAGGCTGAGATTTTCCCTTAGGTAAATTAATGGATCATACATCAATTGGTTAATTTAAACATTTCTCCCAAAACAAAGAATTATCTTTGAACATTGACATTTTTAAAGATCCAATTATTCAAGTTCTTATTCTGAATGTTCAAACGACCTATGGAACTCATGTATTATTGTTGTACAGTGTATAACTTGATCAGTTTCAAAATAATATAAGTTTCTTCTATGCCAAACCAATGAGGGATAACTTTATGAATATTTTTGAAAAACTACAATTTGCATTGGGTATGAGCTTTCTCAGCAAAGTACTTTAAAATTAAGAGTGTATTAATCATCAGGTATGGACATATCTTGTGAGGGTAACATTTATAAATTACCTACAGAAAGAAAAATTGATACTAAATCTGAAGATATGATTCCAGTCTTTCACAGCTCAGTCATGCATCAGACCAGTTGCAATATTGGACAGGTCATGTCAGAATGATGGATCACCTCAAAATACTTGGGCATGGCTAATGTGAAGATATATCTAATGTGTTGGACATGATTAATGTGATGAATGCATGACTAATGTAATGAATGCATGACTAATGTGATGAAGACATGACTAATGCAATGAAGACATGACTAATGTGATGAAGACATGACTTATGCGATGAAGACATGACTAATGCAATGAAGACATGACTAATGTGATGAAGACATGACTTATGCGATGAAGACATGACTAATGTGTTGAATACATGACTAATGTGTTGAATACATGACTAATGTGTTGAATGCATGCCTAATGCAATGAAGACATGACTAATGCAATGAAGACATGACTAATGCAATGAAGACATGACTTATGCGATGAAGACATGACTAATGTGATGAAGGCATGACTAATGTAATGAAGACATGACTAATGCAATGAAGACATGACTAATGTGATGAAGACATGACTAATGCAATGAAGGGATGACTAATGTAATGAAGACATGACTAATGCGATGAAGGCATGACTATCATAAAGGCATAGCAAATGTGATGAAGGCATAGCTAACATTAAGGCTTGGTTAAATGTGAAGGCATGGCTATCGTAAAGGCATAGCAAATGTGATGAAGGCATAGCTAACATTAAGGCTTGGTTAAATGTGAAGGCATGGCTATCATAAAGGCATAGCAAATGTGATGAAGGCATAGCTAACATTACGGCTTGGCTAAATGTGAAGGCATGGCTATCATAAAGGCATAGCAAATGTGATGAAGGCATAGCTAACATTAAGGCTTGGTTAAATGTGAAGGCATGGCTAAATGTCCAAAGGTTAGGCATAGCCTACCAAAAGAATGTTGCAAAAAAAGATATCTTTGTCTTAATTACTTGGCTAATTTAGCTTGCCCAACAATATGCAGCTGTCTTTTGGTGACTTTGATCAATTCACATGAATTATATCTCCATGAAAATATCTTACGGTCTTACTGACTATTCCATCTGCATTTTTTTGTTTTCATTTTATTACATGATTTTTTTTTACCACTTGATTGTATAGTGACATTTTCTTTGCAATGAATGCCCAGAAATGTGACTGATTTTGATTGATTCAGTATATTTGCTTTCTAATTATATACATTCTTAAAAACCCTCTTTTTATTAACTGTTCTATTACTTCAGTTATATTTGTTTAAAAATTTGAATGATGTTTCCTGAACAAACAAAACAGGCTTCTTGCAAAAACTCCCTGTTGTCTGTGTTGGCCATTTTTGTACCAAATCGCCATCGTAGTTACAAAAGTGCAAGGATTAGCATGTCCTGTTACATACTTTGAATTTTTTTATGCTTTTTGTTGGATGCTGTTGTAGATATCCTCAAAATATTGAATGTTTAAGTTTGTAACAAGCATTTGTATTCATTGATATTGCATTACATTATGTCGAAATCTAGAAGCTGTTGGTTAATAACACTGGAAAGGAACTACTTACATATTCATACACCTTTCTTGTGTGCTTTCACAATATATGTAAGGAATTTAACAATATGGTTTTTTATTTATTCCTACAGAAATGTTATTATTTTTATAATGATTTATTATTAAAATAATTGAAACTCATATTTTACAGAATTTATGAAGCATGAAAATCAATTAAAGACAACATATAAACAGCCTTTATATATAAGCTATTAGTCAGAAAGTGAGAGTCATAGATCGTTTGCTTGATTTTAAGCATGTATGTGCGTATGAATGTATGTATAGGGTTAATAGTATTTAAGTACAGTCCCAGTATATTGTGCTAAGTACGTACCCAAGAAAAGTATACCAAACAAAACGCAAAACTTGCAAAATGGCAGAAACTGCTCAGATCCTTTCAAGTGCAAAGTCAGATTGCCTGTATAAACATAATGTATTTAACAAGCTAAGACCAGTTTAGAATGAGTTTCATTACTGGATGCATGAAAGTTCAATTGCCTTTATTAATTCCCCACTATGACATGCAGGAGAAGCATCAAGCATAGTCTACAATCCCTAAGCCTGCTGTGGAGAATTTGCCCTTTTCAAGTTATTTGCAGAATTTGAGACTTATTTTTTCTAATGCGTTTTTATTAAATTTTTTTGTTCAAAAGTACAGCAAAGCCTCTCAAGGTCAGAATCTCGATAGACCCAAGTTTCCATGATACTAATACCATGATTTTTTGGTCCCAGATTTTCTGTTTTTTTATTTCTTAAGAATTTTACTCGATAAACAAAAAAAAAAACAGCTGCTGTATGAACTTGAGATAAATGTTCAGAGCCAAGCTTCATTTTTACACTGAAAGAAACCCCATAAAAATTCAACTTAAACATGCAGGATTTAAAACCATACAGAGTCAAATATAATCACATAGAAACAATGAGATTCTAATTATCATTGATACATATCTTACGAGTTGATTGGCTTTTGATGTTTGGTGATCATATATAAATATTTACTTGTAGATGAAACAAAACATAATTGTTCTCTGTGCTAGGTGGCTAGAGTGAAATTCAGTAAACTGAAAATCCTGCAAAACTTTAAATTTCATTTGATTACAAGGAATTTATGCTCTGAGAGGTTTAGTTGTACATGTATTCCAATTAAATCATCCATTTGAGAGTAAAGGTTCAGTTGACACATAGTATGAGTTGGATATGTGGTAACATATTTAACTGAGCAAATAAACTATGTATATTTCTGCTACTGTCAAATATTTAAAAATGATGGTTTTGATGTGGATGAAGTAATAATGTTGTATGTTGTTACACTTGATGCAAAGTTTTGACAGTTAAGTGTATGAACGAATCTAAGGGTCAAATTTGATGTTGAATTATTTGAGTTTTGCTTAATGACAGATGGTAAAATCATTGTTTATCTTATCAAATGAATTGTTCAGTGTTGTACTTTCTTTGCATGTCAACATGTTCTGTGTCACGGAAATAAATTATTTCAGTCTCTTTTTCCATGATCCTTTTCAACTTTTTATCCGTGCCAAATAAAGACAGTAAAGACTTCATTGTCTTATTAGTTTACCTAGGAATAGCAAGACACATTTAATTTATTTATGTTCAATATTTTGGTTACAGCATTTTCAGGGTTCAATAATTGTGTTTAACTTTAGATTATGTTTTGAAGTTTTCTGAGCCCTACATAACTTCTGGATACAGTATGAAACTTTGTCATTATAATAATATTGCTATATGTGTAATTTCGTTAACCTGATATCCTAGGAGTATCTGTCTTGCCCACGTAAGACCGCTTTGATGGCCTAGTGGTTAGAGCGTCCTCCTCAGATGCGGAAGGTCGCTGGTTTGAACCCCGGCCAAGTCATACCAAGGGGCAGGTTGGCCTAGTGTCATGATAATGTGATTGGGTAGGACATAATGCTACATGTCTGCAGCATGATACCCCAGTGCCAGACATCACTATAAACCAAAGGTACACAATCTCTTTCGGCCAAGGGCCAGATTGCATTTTCTAAGACCGCTCGAGGGCCACAAACACAATTTTCTTTAAACTAGACACCTAGACTTGTATCTGAATTCTTGCGTCTGTGTGTGGATATATAAGTGGTCCTGAAATTTGTATGGCTGTTGTTGGACATTTGTTTAATTGTAAACTATAGTAACGTAACCATGGCTTGCTTGTGATGGCGTCAGTAATTCCTGTCCTAGTCTCCTGAACATCCTGTTGAAGTTGTTTCCCTTTTAAAAGCATTTGGACTTGAAATATATATTATCTATGCGTGGTCAATGTTTAATGAATTTAAGATACGGCAAATTAAATTTTGCTCAAGGTCTTTCACAGTTACAAGCTCGTATGTTTATTTCTGTGATTTTAGCACCACGCTCACAACTACATATATGATAATGAATATTAATAATCAGAAATGTACCAAGCGTTATTTTGATTTTTGTTATTATTTTATATGTGAAAATATGAAATATGTTACTAAATAATTTCACTCTAATTAAAGTTTCATCGGACAAGGAATAAATACTGTTTTCTAAATGCATTTCATATTGACAAACTGGTTGAAACCTTTAGAGTGTATATTTTACCATCGATAAGCCAGAACGTTTTTGGAGTTAAATTATGGCTGTATGCAGGATGTGGGAAGGATGGATGCTGTACTCTTTCAGGAAGACCGTCACGACGGTGGAAGCGTGCGCCAGTTCGTTATCATGGAGTGATGGATACAAAGGGTGCTGGAGCACGGCTGATTGTTTCAGTACTGTTCCACAACTTATGGCAAAACCTAGAGACGCTAAAATAGAATGTCCAGTAATAATAGCATCGAGAAAGAAAAACAGAGTATCAAAGTTTCATGACATTCCGACAACATCGGCCGATTTGCAGTCCATGCTCCATATCTCTAAGCCAGACTTTTAATTTTCTCATAAGTCGGGTACGAAAAAGTAAATTTGTGTTTAATCACCTTTGTCAATCTCATTCAAAGCGTATCTGGTCGTTTCATATTTGGTAAGTAACTGTTTATCAATTTCTTCCCGAGTAAATGTTTGGTCAGCCGTTAACAAATGCGTGACGCATATTTCACCAACCTCTCAGAGCTTTAAACTGATTATTCGCTATATTATAAACAGCTGATGAGTTTTTGATTGCGATAATGTAAATATCTCCACTGTGTATGGAGCATCGTAATCAATTGCCTACTTCCAACTCACTAATCGCATGAAACAGTCTTCTAGAGAATGGGAATTCTTCCATTGATTCTCGGCAATTGATCAGCAAAAACATTGACTTCAACCCCACCCCCACCCCCACACACTCAAATTGTTATAACGAAATATGCCAATCATATCGAACATCCCTCTTAAGATCAAAAATATGGCTTTTCTTTGCAGTATCTTGATGTCATTTTTAGGTATGGCATATATAATTTATGTACTAATTGAATCTTTGGAATTTATCTTTTCTACGTGTTTAAAATATATTTCAATTAAAAGTCCGTATCTACGACGTTAGTATAAACTTTTAAGAAGGTACCGGTATGTACAAACTAGTTTTCAATTTAATTACTTAAACTTTCCTCAGATCTATCTATCTATCTATCTATCTACCTACCTACCTACCTACCTACAGTTTATCATGTGCATGTAGTGTTTCTTTAATATCCAGCATATATTGGGAAGTTACAGAGCGCATGCCAAGCATACACTCTTATTGCTGCTTCGTATAATATTGAGCAAAACTTGGCGTAAAATACGTCCCGTTGAGAATATAATAAGATTTGTGAAAAACGAAAACAGACAAGACAACAGCAGATTAAAGCCACTGATTTTATTAGTCTGCATTTGTATAACTTTAAAAATTTGTTTAAAAAAAAGAGTTCGTATTAGGGACTTTATATTTAGCTCGGACCCAAAATACTTCAATTTCTGACTCGGAGATGAAGTTTTAAAAAAATGTTCAATTTAAGCCTTTTGGGTCAAGAAAAGCGTTAATCATTTGGAGCCAGGTCTCTAATAACACAAAACAAAAGTTTTGTAAGGAGTATTTAGGGTGGAATCTTTGGACATACTCAATATATAAAAAAGACATGGTTTTCCAACTTAATCTAGCCCATTTATTGGTCATTTCTTGTGAAAAGGTTGCGTAATTTCGTGCTGTTTTTATTGAGAATTTCATATTGATTTACAAATTTCAATAACATCATATTAGTATGAATCGAGTGTCAACAATTGTACTGTAGAACAACAAAGCTTGTAATTCCATAATTTTACCGTTGTTCGTTTATCCTCTTTAGTTCATCACTTTTTGTTTTGAAAAAAATATTGTTTAGATTTGGCGTTATATCGAAGTATTTACTGTCTAGGAACACATGGAACGAAAATGTCCGAAAGTGTCCGATTTAATTACTTCAAATAATCAGATAGAGAATGTCCACAGAAGGTCTGAAATTAAAACCAGGGAAAATTGTATACTTTGCAACTTTTACTTATTTGAAATTTACAGGTCTTTAAGGCATTTTTGGCGGTTTAGGGAGCACAAGTAAAATAACGTTTGGTAATACAGTTTGCAGAGAAAGTAAGTAGCGTAAATGTAAAATTAAGGTACACCAAAGATAAAATTTTGATGATATAAAAACAGCAACAACAAAAAAATAGAGAAAAAAAAATAACTATAAATATAGCCTGAACTTTTCCTATTTCTGTGACGTTAATGCCGAACACTGAGAAACCAGTTTGCAGAACATACCGACCTTTTTAGCCTTTTCCTTGAGTTTATGTGTCATACTTTTTTTCTAGAAAACTTGGAAAGATTTTCATTAATTTTGTATGTACTGTTATTTATTTCATGTTATGTACGTTATGTCCAAAACTCGAAAATAGGATTGTAGAGTTTCAGGTTATTTCCTCATATATACGTTATGTTTCATTAGTATTACAGATAATCTAAAATTTTCACCGACAACTGTGTGTTATCCATATTTATTTCGATGGTTTAAATAAAGGAGAGTGGAAGAATAACTCAAATACTAGCTACAGACGAGAAACAGACGCCAGTGTAAAGTGCTTTCTGTGCAGTCCGTGTGCAGCATCCAGTTAATTTGAATCAATCCGCACGCAAATCTTCTGATATAATACTGTGTGACTGAATCAATTTCACCAACTTCAGTTACTAAATAGTCATATTATCTGGTAATTTGATCATTAATTTCGCGCCGCATGTCTACTGAAGTAGAATCGGCGATTAACGCGTTGTTTTCTGGATTCAATCTCCTGACAGCTGTACTGGCAATGGTTTCCGCCACGGTATATGTTAATATTGATACAGCACCCAAATATTATCGGAGTTAGGAGGTCAATAAAATGCGCATGAATTGTCTTTATCACTTGAAGCTGACTGAAAACGGAAATTTAATGTGGAAAAAAAATATAAACGAAAGTTAGAGGTGGACGACGTGCAGAATAACTTGGTGATAATTAGTAATAACTGTGACTTCTGGCACTTTCTTAAGTATTGCATGCCGGCATGTATACTGATGATTTTGACGATAGTTCAGAATAAAGAAAGAAAAGAATGGGTAGATGTTTGACATGATTACAAGAAAGTTCAATGCATCAGAAGCGATGTTTCATCTTTTATTTGCAAGTCTTCCTGACAGCACTCTTAGCGGTAAGCGGGCCACGTTATCTACAAATTTGTCTATTACTAACAGTTTCCCAAAATTATGCACTTCCCGGGATGAAGGGCTATGTATAAAAAATAATCTTAATATTGACATTACTGGAGCATAAAATTTGCTGATAAGAGAACCTTGTTTTTAAAGTGCCATACCAGTGTAGATAACGTAAATCAAATTCAGTATTATTTGAATAGAACATAAAGTCTGGAAGCGGTATAAACAAACCCTATGGAAAAATTCTCCATAATAAGTGAGAAATACGCTCAGGTGTGTTTTCGAAAATATTACACATCGGACAGATTTTATCGCTCGGTAATTTCCGGAGTGTATAGATCGTCTGACGTCACATAAACAAAGCAAGTTTTCCGTTCTATATTAGTTATTTTATCATCACAATCATGCCAAAAGCACATCGTGGAGGTGCTCCTTTCATTTCACACCTGAATGCTTTCCTTTTACGTATAGATTTGAGGTTGAGCATATGTGTAGGGCACCAAAGAAAGTCAAACTCAATGATGATGATGTCCCGTCTATCCACTGTGTGGAGGAAACTGACAACCAAACCAAGGTAAACAAAGGTATCATAACTTTGAACACCAAAGCATCAGTTGTGTAGACTTCAAATGTTGTCACCATCAGAAGAAGGTACATGTCAAGTGTCACCGCCAAAGAAAATAAGAAGGGGCTATTCAACGAGAGAAGCAGCAGTGGTGAGTTTTTAATTACAAGTACCATATTATTATATCTATGATATTCAAATACTTTATTTGCAAACATTCCAAAACACTAAAACCTGTTATAAAATGTTACATTGCAGGATATAAAAAAAATCAGATCTTGATATCTATGATTTAATTTGAAGATGAATATATTGGACTATATATCAAACACTGCAAAACCTGAAACAGTATTTTTGTGTGTGCAATAATATAAGATTTGCCTTGAAAGCACTCCATGATAAGAGAAACCAATCATCGTTGGTGCAAAATGATTGATTACAGATTGGTATCCGTCCAGTGCTGAAGTTTGTTGTCCAGACGACAACAGTGGCACAACTTTTCTCATTTGCCTGCTGGTCACAATCTCTTCGAGCTTTTAAAATACTTTAGATCCTATAAGTTATAAAATATATTCATCTTTGCTTGGTTTTATGCTATCTGACATGAAAATTAAAATGTGCACTAACAAAAATATATCTAAATTCAATAAATTACTAGACCAATAAAGTTAGTGAGTCACATGCCTATATGACATGTACTCCGTAAGACCCCAATGGTCTTTTGCATACCAAATATCATGTTTTTTTCTTCTAAAAAATGTACTGTCATCTACATTGGGAGTTTAAATATTGTTTCCATTACAAAGATAATTTTGAGGTATACAATATTGTAAAAGGTCTACTCCATTTGGCTGTTGTTGTTTTTTTTCTTTTGTGTTTAACACCATTTTTCAGCATAATATAGGTGATACATGGCAGCCAGTATAATTGTTAGAGGAAGAACCCTGGAAAACCCTGGGAAGAACCACCGACATTCCATTCTGTTTTGTAGATTTTTTAAATTGTGGATGGGAATAAACCTCATCATGTTTGTAAATATCTATTTTTAATCTGATGCACACATATGCCTGACAGTGAAATATATGTAGGCCTTCTAAATCAACCAGCATAAAGATTTCTCTATTCAAATGGTCAAAATTGAAGGCAGCATGAAAATTGTGACAATATTTATCAAATGATTATATTATATTTATCAAATGTTTATATCTCAGTTCTTGATTGATTGGATGTTTACTGCATTATTTTGGAAATTATGAAAACGTTCTACAGGGTACACATGGAAATGATGTGGTGACTGATTTAGGGTACACATGGAAATGATGTGGTGACTGATATGTTGAATATTTGTCTATTACTAACAGTTTCCCAAAATTATGAGTTTCCCGGGATGAAGGGCTATGTATAAAAAATGATCTTAATAAAGTAATCGGTAAAGTATTTGGTTTTTGATAGAATTATGTATTGTATTTTGCATCTTTATTTACTTTGAAATAGGCTTTGGCTAGCTGCATTGCATTTTAATGAAAATAGCCAAAGAGAGAAAGCAAGCACTAAGAATAGGAGGGCCAGATATAAAATAGTGTATCCAAAGTACAAGAATGAAGAATACACTGTCAGGAAAATCCTAGTTGACTCAATATATAGCAAGAATATGCATTAGTAATTAATGAACAGAAAGAAATATATCACTGAGAGATATAAATACTGTTGTACCAAGTGTAAGTACCTATACTATTTTTTATAAATTAAATTCAAACAGTAAAGGCAAAATATTTGTTAAAGTTGACACTCCTTTAATTTTAAAGATCAAGATTTCGCCCTATAGTAAAAACAATAAAAATATGCAAACAATCGTAAGACAAATACTTTTAATTCGTGTATTAACTTCAACACAAAGTTGCAGTTTTTGGTTTGTACAATACAATGCACATTAAGTTTTCTTTCATTTACAGATTATGTTGAAAGTCTGATGAAAACAGCATTCAGAATTGGACAGGTAAATGATGAAGGAGTCAAACATTGGGTAGATGTACCACCATCTATGTGTAGTCTGTATGAGAAGCCTGATAAGGATATTGCTACTCAAAATCTTATTAGAAGGTTTAATCGCTGTCAACCTAATGAAAGCATGTGTAGTTCAGGTTTTGATCAGGAAAGGCAGTGCGGATCCTCAGAACAGCACATGATGGAATGATGACCCTCACTTCCTTGCCCAAGAAGTGCCAACATCACCGAACAAATTGTCTATATGCTGTATACAGATGTCTTCTGAAATATTAATTTGAAAACTAAGTTGAGATAAAGTATGCTTTGTGCATTAGATCAAATTAGGAAATCAAAAGTTTTAGTAGATATTGTAATTGGTCCAGTGTGATTTATCGTTATTTTTTATACCAATAAAGTTATATGATTCCAAATTAATCTGTTTATCCATTTTATTTTCTGACACAAAAACTGAAATACAACAATATTTGAAAATGTATATGTGGTTGGGTTTTTTTTTTTTGGACATGACTTATCAGTATCACTGTGGTATAAAGGTTAGACGGTGTAGGCCTCAAAAAGAGGGATTCATTATTAATAATCTCAATACTATGCTGTCGAGATAAACTGAACTGAACAATGGATGGTGTGTTATACATTGTATGTCTGGTATTCATTGCAGACACTTTTGACCTTCTCTATATGTCACAACGACTGCTGTGGGCATGTCCACAATTACACCTACAATAAGAGTTTTCTTTAATACATTGTGCTGTGCTTATCAAATTTATTGCTATATTTATGAACACATCAACATCACAGTACAATGACGCAAACTGACTAATGTCAGGAACAGGTAAAACATTTAGTACAGCCCTGTACAATTAAATTAGAGATGAAAGAAAATAGAAGTTGCAAGGAGATGACTACCACATAAGAAAGGGTTTATTTCATAGTTTATAACATACACTATTTGCATACATAAAATAAATTAGACATTTTAACTTATAATACAGTGTACAAAATATGAATTCAATTTTGCTATCATGTATCAGTAAATATCATACCTATTTCAAAAGTTGTGCAAAAAATGACGTCCTCTCCTAGGAAGATTAAGTACTTCTAAATCGTATCAGTGTTTACACAGGTTTTCGAAGTATACAACTGTTATCCAATGTACCTTTTACTTGTCAACGTATAAATACGTCTCTACCCATGAAATGCAATACACTTTTACATCCTTTATTACACGTGAGAAACATTCATTTGTAAACGAATATGATACTGTGGAACACTACTGCAAATATCATCGGATACATATAATTATCGTAACTTAGGCCGTAGAAATATTCAGAAAACAATTTCCATGAACTGTCCGTCAATCTATCTCGTCTTTTTTCTTCATAATCTTCATCTGCAGCTTCGGATTCGTCGGTATTGGAAACACGGGGTTCAAACGGGTTCGGATTAATTTGGGTGACGGCAGCCGCTTGTACACCATTATCATAATATTCTAAACTTAATAAATCACCATCTTCAAATGGCTAAGACCAGCAGGACAGTGACAATTCACTTCCTTCAAAATCACAACTTTCGTGTTGAGTTTCTGAAGACTTTTTCATAATGTGACGATACCGACTCAGCCATTGTTTACAAGTATTCATAATGTGACGTCACGCTTTGTTTTCACTAAATACCGGAAGTGGTCGGCAGTTGCGTTCGGTTATTATCGTAAACAAGTGCAAATGCGATATTAGATCGGCTCCCATGCAGTTATTAATTAAAATTTTTCAATCGGATTTTTTACATTCGTATTTTGAATATATATTCTCATTAACCAAGAAATAAACTGAATAATTGTGGATACACTGTTATGGCACTTTAATGCGAACATATGTCGGTTTAAAATTGCTAGGTCTGTGCAGAAATATAACTTTAATGCTTTCTATTACCTATCTAAGCGATTTACTCTGCGTGAAATTTGTCAGGATATATTATATCTGATTTATGTGAAATATTTTTGTGTGAATAACGTTCCAAGAAGTAATGGATGATTATATCTTGTGATTTAACATGTCTCAGCCCTGCCATCAAATCGGCAACGCTGTTAAATGTACTAGATAGGGTTGATATTTTAGATTAATCGTAAATGTTCCAGTCTCATACTCGGATGAAAAAAAACTACTCTCAAACAAGGCTATACACAATAAGTGGCATACATACATACATACATACATACATACCTACCTACCTACCTACCTACCTACCTACATACATACATACATACATACATACATACATACATACATACATACATACATACATACATACATACATACATACATACATACTTTGTTCTTCTTCCTCTTGTCTGCTAATAATTTTCTCCATTCAATAAACAATCGTTTTTTCATATACTGTCCTGTGTCAATATGATTTGGATATATTGTCCTGTATCAATATGTTTTGGATATAATGTCTTGTGTCAATATGGTTTGGATATTTTGTCCTGCGTCAATATGTTTTGGATATATATTCATGTATCAATATGATTTGGATGTATTGTCCTGTGTCAATATATTTTGGATATATCGTCATGTTTCATTATGATTTGGATATATTGTTCTGTGTCAATATGATTTGGATATATTGTCCTGTGTCAATGTTTTGGATATATAGTCATGTTTCAGTATGATTTGGATATATTGTATTGTGTCAGTATGATTTTGATAGGATTATCTGTCTTTGAAGTTTCATTGCACTATTGTTGCCTGAGGTTTTCAGTAAATATTTCATGTGCGTATGTAACATGTTATCAGCAAGTTCGTTTTAGGAGACAAAATTCTCTTCAAATGTCACACGACTATCATTTCGATCTTACGAAGTTTATTTTGTTAAAACTATTTTTGGATGCTATTTACATTTTGTTGTGGATGAAAATATTTACCCAGCGCAAAAGTAAATGAAACAGAAAACCTTTTTAGTTGTTGTTTAAGGGTTTAACGCCATTTTTCAGCACACGATAGACTATACATGGCGGCCAGTATTATTGGTGGAGGAAGAACCCGGGACCCCCCCCCCCCCCCCCCGGAAAGAACCATCGACCCACGAGAAGCTACTGGAAAGCTTTCTCACATAACTACATTAGCCGAACCTTAGACTCGAACCCACGCAGACAGAGGTGAGATGGCAGTGATCCGTAACGGAAAGCGCTTTAGACCACTCGGTCACTCCCCGAAAACCTTTTTGAACCATTGTCAAGTGAAACTGTGAGAGATCTTTGAAAATAAAGTAGCGGAAATTAAAAGTAAGAAATACAAACTACTCGGTACATTTTACTATATAAATATAGTTCTTTAGAAATTTACCTGTGTCATCTTTCAAAATTTAAAGTAGTGCACCAAAGACAGGAAGAAAACAAAATGGGTTTAGAAGACAAAGTAAACATAAAATACACCTGATATCTAGAGAACGATAAGTAAGATATAAAACATTTCTGAACGCTGACTTTTTTCTGAACAATAATTACACCTGAAATGTCTTCTTCGTGCTGTTTCTTTGTCACTGGTTCCCAGGGGGTTGCACATATACTGAATGATTAAGACGCTCTTAAACAGCTATTCGCTACAACCTGCCAAGAAGATGGCATCAAAACAGACCCAAGCTTTCTATCTTCCAAGTGCTGAGGTAAATTATTTCATATTTTACTGGCTCTTTTTATTTGCATCGTACAGTGTATAAGTGGGGCGATGGTTTATATCGGCATTTTATCTAAATACTAGAGGCGTCACTATCATTTGCAACCAATAACTTAATAATTATGAAACAAATATCAACGTCTTGAGTCATTCAGCTGAAGATAAACTCCATTATGGCAAAGATACTTTGATAAAATATCAGATTTATTATTCATTTCCTCTTTGATTGATGGTGATCTAGATGCAAGGAAACCCCTATTGGCGTCAAGCTGTCTATTTGGAGGTGAAGACCGACCGAACGAAAATATAAAAAAGCAACAGAAAAACGGATCTTTTTTTACATTATGGATTGTCTGCAGAAAAGGTTACGTATTGTAAAAGCAACGAAAGCAAATTAGACCTTCATTATAAGTGATATAAATTTTGATATTATTCGATCTTCCACACTGATTAAAAAAACAAAACAAAAAACATTGTGATTTTCATAGACAATACAATGCCGACGTACATTATCGTATCATGCCTCAATTTCATACGGGTTTATTGTTATTTTCATAGACAATAAGTTGCAGAAGTACACTATCGTATCATGCCTAAATTTCATACACGTTTATTGTTATTTTCATAGACAATAGGTTGCAGAGGTACACTGTCGCATCATACCTAAATTTCACACACTTTTAAGACCAAAAAATAACTTTTGTACAACACGTCAAGGACACATAATCTGTTCACGTAACTACTTATGGTTTTCAGCTCAAGCTATTTCGTTTCTATGTATTATTCCTTTGATTAGATAAACGTTCGTATTGATTGGATACATTTGTATACAATGAATAAGAGAGAGAGAGAGAGAGAGAGAGAGAGAGAGAGAGAGAGAGAGAGAGAGAGAGAGAGAGAGAGAGAGAGAGATGGGGGGGGGGCAGACAGAGAGAGAGAAAGAGACAGACAGACAGAGTTTAGCAGTTGTAGATTGGTGAAATAACTATTTTCTTGATATTTTATTTTTTCTTTCTTTCTACAACAGTTTTCTAACCAGTTTCCGTAGAACCAAATATCTTGAATAATGCAGGCTTAGAAATGGTACCGATTCGTGTAGCGTGTGTATATTGGTACCGATTCGTGGTGCATGTGTATATTGGCACCGATTCGTGTAGCATGTGTACATTGGTACCGATTCGTGTAGCATGTGTATATTGGTACCGATTCGTATAGCGTGTGTATATTGGTACCGATTCGTGTAGCGTGTGTATATTGGTACCGATTCGTGTAGAATGTGTTAGACTGGTAAAGATTCGTGCTGTTTGTGTAGGTTGGTACCGATTCGTGTAGCATGTGTTAGACGGTAAAGATTCGTGCTGTTTGTGTAGTTGGTACCGATTCGTGTACCATGTGTTAGACTGGTAAAGATTCGTTCTGTTTGTGTAGGTTGGTACTGATTCACTTAGCAGGAGTTAGACTGGTACCAATTAGTGGATCAGTTGTACACTGGTCAAGATTTCTGCAGCTTTCATTTAAATTTGTCAATTCTTACTTGTTCTGCTTATGAGCAATTATTCCAGACTTCACAATCATGTTCTAAATTGGATGTGTTAATCGCGTATCGAGTTTAGGTCTAGTTATGCAGTTATTCTAACTTGAATAAATTGCCAAATTCATTTTGAATAATATGACTGTAATGATTGTCTATTTAGTATAAAATATAGTTTTAATCCTAAGTGTAAATAACTTTCAACAGGAAACGAATTGATGATATAAATTAATTTGTTAAATGCAAGTATGGCTTTGATCGTCTTTGCCTCATGAATAAGTATAATTAATAAAACTTGATTCGCCGAAATATACATTATGTTTGTATACGGAAGGCCTCATTATGTTTTGATATCGAAGGTTTCTTTCGGTATAGATTAAACTCATGCATGGTTCATATCGAGGGCCAGTTTTCCGACAAAAATGATTACATACAGTATAGGTTAACATGCACAAACTCATATGTGGTCTATATGGAAGGCCTGTCTTTAGATAAAAGTGTGTAGATATGATGCTGGTTAAGAAATGAGTCCTGAAAATTAAATCTCGAGTTTCAAGTATGAAAAATGATAACGAAATCTGGCCTAATTGTTTTTCTTGATTATTAATGATATTAATGAAGGAGAATGACTAATGTTGTACATACGCACTCCATTGTCTGAAACATGGAAATAGGTTGTCGAGGCAAATTTAATTTGATAAAATTCGGAAAAATGGCATGGTTTTGATTTAATTCTTCTCGTTTTAGTTATTATTGAAATATTGTCTAATACTTATGAAAACAGGACGTAAACATTCAAAATGATGTCGTTTTCAGGCCGTTTTTCTTTGGTGTTACATATTATCCGAAGAAGACACCGTGATGCAATTAACCAAAACATGGTGTTGATTATTGTCCGTTTGATTGAGCGTGAATAAACATCACTAGGATGGGAATTAAGCAACCCACAGTACCGGCGTTGTCTGGAAAAGGAGCTATATATTAAAGTCCCGTTTAATTATATCCCAACCAGCCGTCGTTCTACTATTTTCTTCCTTTCTAGACATCGTTCTGTTTCCTGTCGATTTGTAGGCAGTCATTTACACGATAATCTAGTTATATTATATTGCATAATTCAATCCGCTACTTCGGCTTCTGCCAATATTATAGATGGCGACGTTATCTGGTAAACGTCACATTGTTTCTTCATTGCATGTCCATTATTTGAGAATTATTTGCTATTAAATACGTCTACTAATAATGTTTTTCCCAAGACGAATACACTAATATCAATAGAAAGTCTAAATGTGTTTGAAATACTCAAAACTTAAAAGAAAAAATCACTTAATGTATCATTATTACTAACTGCGAATTGTGTTGTTGTAGAATAGAAAAGATGGGGTACGAGGGAGGAGAAACGTTTCCTAAAATCTCTTGTAGCAGGGTAGCAAAGATTATCTACTACATTTATTTATTCTGTAACATATTATAATTATAGAAAATGAAAATACATGTCATCTACGTTCTGAAGTGCTAAGTTTGTCTAAAACGGCATATCCATAAGACTGTGGCAACAGTTTTAACCGACTGATTCAGGGAAGCAAACTACTTGAACAGTACTTCGTAACATGGGCAAATATGCCATATTTATATGATTTACACCCCAAGTATGCAACTATTTTTTTTTTTCATATTTAAAAATTATGCAAAGTGTTAAATATACCCCTTAAAAAATACTCCAAGCTGAAAAATAAAAACAGATGAAAGAAAACGCTGCTAGACAATAGGTACATGAATGTGAGAATTCAGTGAGAAAAAAAGAAATCTCCTACTGATTCTGAGTTAATTAAAATGAAACATCTTCATGTGATAGTTTTGAATTGTTATTTAAAACAATGTACAAATGTACTTTTCTTGCATGATTATTTCGTCAAAGAGATTGCGCTTTTGCGGCCAGTTGAACAGAAGTTCTATTTGTAATGAAATGATTTCATCAACAAACTAATGAAAGAAACTGTCGGTAAAGAGTTAGTTGTGTGGATGTCCTATCTTACTTTCCCAAAGTAATCAATTAAACCATGCACTGAGTATATTAACACAATATGGCTATCGAGGAACGTTTGGCAAATAATAAGTGGCAATCAACTGCAGTCTCTAACTCTTCTGAAGGTCCCACTAACCAATCGCAATATCCAGCTCTTCTGATAGCCCGACGTTCCCCAATCGCAATATCCAGTTATTCTGATAATCCGACTTTACCCTATCGTAATATCGAGCTCTTTGGGTAATCTAACTTTATCCAATCGCAATATCCAGCCATTCTGATAGTCCGACGTTCCCCAATCGCAATATCCAGTTATTCTGATAATCCGACTTTACCCTATCGTAATATCGAGCTCTTTGGGTAATCTAACTTTATCCAATCGCAATATCCAGCCATTCTGATAGTCCGACGTTCCCCAATCGCAATATCCAGTTATTCTGATAATCCGACTTTACCCTATCGTAATATCGAGCTCTTTGGGTAATCTAACTTTATCCAATCGCAATATCCAGCCATTCTGATAGTCCGACGTTCCCCAATCGCAATATCCAGTTATTCTGATAATCCGACTTTACCCTATCGTAATATCGAGCTCTTTGGGTAATCTAACTTTATCCAATCGCAATATCCAGCCATTCTGATAGTCCGACGTTCCCCAATCGCAATATCCAGTTATTCTGATAATCCGACTTTACCCTATCGTAATATCGAGCTCTTTGGGTAATCTAACTTTATCCAATCGCAATATCCAGCCATTCTGATAAACCGACTGTATTCAATCGTATTATCAAGTTCGTCTGATCGTCCGACTTTCCAAACCGTAATATTAAGCTCTTTTGATGATTGCACCTTACCCGATCGAAATATCCAGCTCTTTCAGTGTTTTAAATGGATTCCAGTCTCCTGAATGTCCTACTTTACTCGGCTACATGCTCCTGAAATGATGATAGTTTCACGTTCCCCAACCTCAGTATCCGCCTCCTGAATGTCCCACTTTACTCAGCTACATGATACAGAAATGATGATAGTTTCACGTTCCCCAGCCTCAGTATCCGGCTCTCCTGAATGTCCCATTTAACTCAGCTACATGATCCAGAAATGATGATAGTTTCAAGTTCCCCAATTTCAGTATCCGGCTCTCCTGAATGTCCCACTTGACTCAACTTCAATAGCCAACGCATCGAAAGTCCGACTTAATTAAACCACACGACATAATAGACATTGTAAGGGGAGCACCATATTTCTTATGTATGCAAAATGAGTTTGTACAATGGTATCAATGAATTAGCCGTCACCCTGTACACATTGACTGAAATGCGGCATTTAATTTTTATAGGGACTACTAAAATGCCTGATGTTTTCAATTGTCATCAAAAATGTATATGTGACATTGCTAACTCCTGGACTTTAACTTTGACTGAGACAAATGGGACTCAGTATGTATGAAATAGTTTTTCGTTACGAATACCATTTCTACTTAAAACCTGTGGAACTATTTTCATAGAGATCACACACACACACACACACACACACACACACACACACACACATATATATATATATATATATATATATATATATATATATATATATATATATATATATATATATATATATATATATATATATATATATATATATATATATATATATATATATATTGCTGGTCTTTCGGTTGTGAGTAAAATATAACTAAACCAAAACATTGTCTTGTCTGCGACAATAGCCGCCACATTTTAGAAAAGGATAAATACTAAATCAATTTTTCTCCTTTACCACGCCTAAACATTTCTGCACAATATCTTCACACTTTATAAATGACACAGAGATACGAATGTAGTTGAGAGTCACTTTGCTGCCATCCTTCGAAGATGGTTACAAAAATACCGTATTCCTAGAAACGGACGGCTGTAGTTATTTTAACTGTAGAACAGCAACTAATTACTATGTATTTACAAAAAAGTAAATTATAGAATTACCACTTTTCAAACAGTGCATGTTTTTAATTATCTGACATATTTTATTCTATTAAAACTAATGTTAGTGTAACAGTAACATTTTTATTTTCTTTGTTGATTTTATTTAGTTGGGGGTGGGGGTGGGGCGCGGTGGGTACCGATTAACAGTATGTGATATTGATAACCATCTTTGTACCGTTTTTTGACTGGTTTAAACATTATTTGATATTGATAATCAACTGTGGATTTCTGGTATTTGTATTTTTTATATCAACATTAAGTTGCAAAAAAAGTTTAAAAAAATTGTGTTACTGTGAAACACAATGTATTCTGCGTGAAAAAGCATAAGAAAATATGCTTCAAGAACAAAGGTTTAATACGTTTTAATTTTCTGATATGTTGTTGACAATATTATATGGAGACACGTCTGTGTAAATAACAACGTGTCACAACGTGGTTGTTTGATGTCCTTAAACTTATTAAAAACTTCTCATCAATGTAAACACGTAGGAGTTTTCTTCGCAGTCCGTGTGCGGTATCCAATTATGTTGAATCTCTTCAAACTCGTCTCAGCTGATACAGTATATTGAGTTTAATCTCCTCGACAATTGTCTTTTAAATGAGCGATATTATTTGGTTGTTCGATCATTAATTCTGTACCGATGTCTATTGAAATAGGATTTGTGATTATGCGTGCTGTTCTATAGATTGAATGTCCTGACACTTCCGGAAGAAACGACTTCCGTCAAAGAGTCTGCCAATAGATAACGTTGTAATAAGGTTGTCACCAAGAGGATCATGGTTAAATGCTAATAAATTTTCCTTATCACGTCAGACTGACTGAAAACGGAAATTTGAAAGAGAATGGGTATAGATCAGGTTTAGAAGAAACAGAAAAGCTCGATAACTTTGCTGCAATTAGTGATGCTGTATATGACTGTTGCCTCCGTCTTCAGCATCAATCACATAAAATAGAGGTTTAGATTTAACCTTTCAGATGAGTTTAGATGACTTATTTTATTTCCAATTAAGGAGAATTACTTCTACCACGAATTCCAATTCTAACCGTTCAAGGTACAGTATAAACAAAATCGGTTAATATATTATATATCTGAATAAAATTATCACACGAACAATTATATATAAAATTATCACAGGCGCACTTATATATAAAACTATCAAATATCTGGTATGCTCCAAACTCATTATTTTCTTTCTCGCAAATGCAATAGATTTAAGTTTAATAAAAGAAATGGCTAGTTGAAGTAAATGAAACTGAAATACTTACATCATAAATTTAGGATGTGTCCAAAGGTATTACTCCGTCTTGTCATTTACTTGTGTACTCGTCTAGAAAAGAATTTGTAAATATTTCCGAGTAGAATGTTTCTTGATTTTCACCTGGTTGTACGTCTTGTAAATAGCTATGAAAAATGTTAAAGCCATCGATGTTGTGTTTCTTTATGTTGCACGCTTAGATGCATAGCAGTCATTAAGATTAAGACAGGATGCCTAAAACACAAAAAAATAATCATTGAACTATATATGGACAAACCACACCACCGATTAACACGTACTGAATATATTTGTGCCCAATGGCGTACTCAGGGTAAATGGTGACTGGGGCGACGATGAAGGCCCAAAGGAGTTTAAACGCTCCAAAGTGAGTTTACTCCCTTTTATCTATTTTTCTCTGTCTTCTGTCCTTGTATTTATGTTTCGATCTTTCACTGTAAAACTGACAGACTAATCTACCGACAGGGAAACGAAGAGATCGACAATATAAATAAGACTATAGTCTAAAGTCCCCTCTTTATGTTGGCGAGGACCCCCCCCCCCCCTCTCTCTCTCTCTCTCTCTCTCTCTCATCGTAACATATGTGAGAAAATGCGTGAACAACGAGCGAAGTGCATTTTTCCCAATAGCATGCAATGATGTTTCCGCACTTACGATGGTGACACTAACAAACTGACCTACGCAGAACGACAGAGAGCGATTCTGGATGATAACAATCTTATGATCGGTAGCAAAAAAAAAAAAAAGCATAATAATGATTTACACAAATTGTAAATGAATATAAATGTTTTAATTATATCTCGTTAGTTTTGCTTAGAATATTTTCCTCACTCATTTCAATATCATCACGTGATTGAATTACTAGTCATGCAGTACTTGTAGTGCTCTTCTGAAGCATCTCTAATGTTCAAACCATGAGTTATGTTTCTTATTTATTTAATAGATATGAATGAAATTAGAAACTCAGACGAAAGAAACAAATGATCAATTTATGGAGAGAACTTACGATCTCTTAAATAGCTGCAAACTACATTTTGTAGCGGACATATTGGGCAGTAATGCGAAGAGCACAATTACTCTGTCAATACAAATTTTCAATTAGATAATATTAACTCCCTTGGAAGTAAGTGTATTTGTTTGTGATAGGTGGGTTATAGGCAGAATCGTTGTCCTCATACTCATTTTATGGGCAGATGAAAGTGTTGTGGGAAGATTGGAATCTGCCCACAACCCACGTCATATTTACATGCACTATTATCACAAATTTCAATAACATAAACATATATACTCTTTTCTATTTCGTATATCACCTATACACACTTATTTACTACAAAAGTGATTGCCTTATTCATGTTTAATTACGATTTATAGTATATTGAATTGAATTGAATTATATAAATGAGTAGCTTCCCATTGTGAACTAATAATAATTTTTCAAAGGGATTTAGAGTATCACGCAGGTACAGATTCAGTACAGTGAATGGCTCCAACACTCGTAGGTGGGGGTGGGGTGGAGGTAAGAGGAAATCGTGCACACGCATTGAAAAGGGAAGACGACCTCTATTATGATAAAGAAAGTCATTTGTGACAATTGTAAATATTTAAATCGATGCACTAAGAAGTAAATTAGTTCTTTTTCTTTTTTGAGTGTCCTTTTTTGCATTTAGGTTTCTTTTGTACACTGTTTACGTATGGATTTCTGTTGATTGCAAATTAAAGGCAATAAGCGGAAAGGAAACTTCCGCATACAAAGACGTCGGGTGATCTGGAAATTTACTGGTTTGAAAACAAAATCTTTCTTTATCGTTCTTAACAAGTTTCCCGCTGGTTTGCCTGTGTAGAAACAATTGTAAAAATCTCCAGCTTCTCCCGAAAAGCATATTTTTGCAACCCGCAGGGTCTTTTCCCATGTAACTTACCGTAGATTCGTATCACCAGAATCTGAAAGTAATTCATGCTCATTTAACTACCAGCTTGAGTTCCGTCATAAAATATGCTGAAAAGGAAGATGGTTTATGCTGGCTTGTATCCTAATATCAGAGCGATGCTTCCATACGTAACAAATAATTTAGCAATTATTAACAAATAACACGTGCATTCAGTCTTAAATAAGTGGAAAGATTTCAATCATTTTGATGGTGTGGGGATTAAATATCAGTTTCATTTCTTGTTACCCTTTTGATTTATAATGATAGAGACATAATCAAGTCTCTCTTGGGGTCAGGTTGTCTGGGAAAAAAAGATAAGAAAGGAGGCTGAACTGTAGCTTTGATTTTTTTTATATCAGAAATACAAAACAGTACCTTTTGTATCATTAACAACTCTGTTACATAGAAACCTACCAAGATCCGTATTGTCACCAGTTTGTTTTACTTTTAAAGTACAATACAAAACTTTGTATACCCTGTCAAGACTTCCTTTTGTATAAAAAAGGTGATTTCGTCAGCTGATATTGCACTGAACCCGTCTTAAATGGTTATAGTATGATTCCCTGCTTTGTGTGCTCCTTGCGTTGTACTCCTCTTTGCCATTTAGCTGAGTTCAGCGCATGGAGCATACGAAGTAGGGAACCAGACTAAAAGGGTTAACGAAAAACAATTAGTGTAAACAAGGTCTTACTATTTCTATCTATATCATTTATACATATTCAAAATTATGAAGAAAGTATACTCTTAAATTATTTTCTTTTTTTGTCAGAAGCGTTTTCGTACTCTTGTTTACAGTCATATTTGAAGCTTTCAACGAAAAATTCTCTCATTGTCATGACGCGCCTAAATTTTAAAACCGAACTCAAATAACCATAGTCGGAGGTTTTATCTTAGCCACAAAACTCTAAGCGACTGAAACAGATCGACATTATATGAAATTTTTAACAAATATTTCCTTTGAGGTCAATGAATTATTCACAGTATATTTGGAAAATTTGTTAAAATCTTTATTTATTTGACAGTTATTGTAAGCAGTGTAATCCGTTATGAAAGTGCTTTCTTTGTAATTCGCTAAACAGTATTCATTTATTTAGGATTCGTTTGCATGTTAATTTTCTAATAAAAATACGGCATGAACAAAGCTTAATTTATCGACGAGTGCCACTAAAAGGAAGATCGTATCCGATATTTCGATTATTTCGTCCATCCCGCGTGTCCCTTTATTGTTGATTTGTGATTAACGGGTTATTTTCGATATTAAATGTCCTGACATTTCTAGCTGTAATGGTTTCCGTCAGAGGATAGGCTTGTATTGTTTCAGCATCTTAATGGTGTCAGAATGAATTGGAGACAGATAAGACGTAATAAGTCCTATCGCTTTCTGTTGAATTAGGAGGAAATTGGATTTAAAATAGAAATAAATGACCGGTGTGAATATTGGGAAATATTTGATAACTTTACTATGATCGAGACCAAACTAACTCATATATTTATAAGGCTAATAAAATGGAGATTTATGTTTTGCAGGCCTTCCTTTTGGGCCCTTCATTCCAATAAGTATAGCACGCTTTGGTCCTTAGCTCTTATTAACATAAGGCACATTATAACATTAATCCGGCCCTGACCATAATTAGTATCAAGGTCGATAACTAGGATTAGTATAAAGGTCGATAACTAGGATTATTAACAAGCTCAATGACTGATTAGTATCAAGGTCGATGACTATGATTAGTATCAAGGTCAATGATTATCATAAGTGTCGATGACGATAACTAGTATCAAGTTAGATGATTATTAATAGTATCAAGGTCGATGACTATGATTAGTATCAAGGTCGATGACTGATTAGCATCAAGGTCGATTACTAGGGCTAGTATTAAGGTCGATGACTATAATTAGTATAAAGGTCGATGACTATGATTAGTATCCAGGTCGATGATTGTGGTCATTATCAAGGTCGATTACTGGGGCTAGTATTACGGTCGATGACTATGATTAGCATAAAGGTCGATGACTATAATTAGTATCAAGGCCATTGACTATGGTTAGTGCCATAGTCGATGACTATGTAATACTTTATTCATATCAACATTGTTTGGATTGTTTGTTCACATTATTCGCTGTCAAAAAGTATGCTACGACGTAAATAGTTTTTACAGTAGCCTTTTCCCAAACAAACAGCCAATTTTAAAAAATATTGGAATTTTATTTATGACACATCACAGAGCACAGCTTTAAGCTCGCTTAGAGTTATAGCTAATCACCTGCCTGTGAATATTGTTGGAAAACTAAAGAACATTCTTGATTAGCATTTATATGTTTCTCTCTCAGTCAGGCCAGAAAAAACGAAGAGATTTATTTTCTTCTTGCAATTATGCATGAAACAACTTAAAGCCACGTCATCAATAAGACAATGTAACAATCTTCTATCCATGAATGAAAATGCCTGTTGTATTAATCTATAAGTAACGGTGATTGGAAGAGAAACTTTTTTTTGGGCTCATTCCAAGAGCGTGAAAGGTCATGTTGGGCCACAAAGGAGATATTAAAAAAATATTAGGTCGTATTAATTTGTTAAGTAAAGTTATGCATATTCATGAGGAACGAGTACATATCTTAACAGGCTGCTTAGGATGAAAAGGACTATAGCGGATTATCGCCCTGGTCTTGTTACAATGGAGACAGATGAAACTACTTGTCACCTAAATATATTTAGAGTCTCAGACTATTTCTGATTCCGACCCATGTCCGTGTACTAATAACTTTTTTACATGAACTACTTCTAGAGATAAGTTATAATATGATGCTAGAACTGGAAATCAGTTTCATGCTTCTTTTTACTAATCGTTGTGCAGTTAATGAAAAATGTATACATCGAGTGGTATATCAATGATACAGCGTGCATACTATACATATATTTTATTTATATCACATACAAATGCACATATTTGCAGTTTAAATGGAGCTATGATTTGATCATATCAGCTGTGTATTGACCGAGTGAATGATGTCCGCTACAAAATGTAGTTCTACGATTTTTCTTCTTGTTTACAATCACATATGCAAATTTATAAGTTGATTCTTTTCTTATTCAGTTTATGTTTATCTTCACATTATTAAATCAATATAAGACACACTCATGATTTAAATATGAAATATGGATATTTTGAAGAAAGTAGTGCACTGCAAACACGGTTAACTTCTTCTACACTGAATCGGTACCGTCAGGCATTAACGTACTGGAAATTAGCCTGGAACTAAGTAAAATGACGAAACAACAAGACTGAATTAAAATATTTTAATATATTTTGACAGATAATCTAAGTCATTATTCTGCTTTAATTAACATTTCAAAAGAATATATATATATATATATATATATATATATATATATATATATATATATATATATATATATATCTCGTTGTATAAATGTTTCATAAAAATTAAATTCGGGCAAGGCTCGTTTCCTTTTCATGAAAAAATACACACATCTCAAGGTATATCATTGATTCTGAGTACATTATATATATATATATATATATATATATATATATATATATATATATATATATATATATATATATATATATATATATATATATATATATATATATATATGCACACACACACAGACACACACACAACCATTATACTTTCAATAACACCGTCAAACATGCTCTATACTAGAAAGGATGAATTGGAGACGCAATCGTCGTCCGCTATCCATTGTTATTTAACCAGCATAATAATTGCTGCTGGTACATTATGTTTCCCGAAATAATAACATGTACTTATCAATATTAATGCACTATATTCTAAGGGTTTATACCATTAGGTCCCACGGTTTGGATCAATACAATAGTACATTCACAAATTCAATTATTATTGCTACATAAGTAGATCTTCTATTTGAGCTATGTCAAAAGAAGAGATATCAACGACAGCCCCTGTTTGAGCTATGTCAAAAGAAGAGATATCAACGACAGCCCCTGTTTGAGCTATGTCAAAAGAAGAGTTATCAACGACAGCCCCTGTTTGAGCTATGTCAAAAGAAGAGTTATCAACGACAGCCCCTACTTGTTGCATATTTTGTCTGAGATAAAGTTTTATACGGGATTACGTATTTGGTTTGACTTACACATGGGTTACATATTTGGGCTGAGTTACATGGGTTGCACACATTTTAAGTTACATGGGTGACATATCTTGGTCGAGTTACAGTTTTAATAAAAGGTTACATTTATGGTTTGATTTACTGTTTTTTTTTATTTATGGTTACATATCTGGTTTAAGTTTCACTTTTAATATAGGTTACATATTTGGTTTGCGTTACAGTTTTAATATGGGCTTACATATCTGTTTGAGTTACATGGGTTACATATTTATTCTGAGTTATATTTTTAATAAATGTTATTAATTAAGTTACTACAGGCTTCCCGGATAGATATTTATGATGTGTCATTGAACAAAAAAAGAACAAAAAAAAAAACAACAAAAAAAAAAAAAAACAACAACAAAAAATCCTACTATCAAACAAACTCAAAAATTTGCTTTTGTTTTAATTTATGGGAATATATCCGTAAATCTCTTTTCGCGGATAGTAATACCCATATTAGTGCTACGTCATCAGGGCCGGACCTAAGTTTTTCAGGGGGGGGGGGGACAAACTTGTTATTGGGTTAAGCGAAGGCGCGAAGCGTCGAGCCTTCTAGGGGGTCCGGGGGCATCAATTTTTTTTTTTCAAGGATGCTTAATGGTGCAATCTGGTGCTATCTGAACCTTGAAAAAGGGATCTAACAAAAGTGACTAAAAACTGCAATGTTTTAAAAACACTAAAAAAAATATTTAAAAAAATAAATAAATAAAAAAAATAAAAAATTCGGGACCCCCTTTGCATCTTTTATCAAAAGCAGTGAATAGGTTTTTTTTTAAAGGGGGGGGGGGGGGCCGGGCCCCCTGGGCCCCTATAGCAGGTCCGGCCCTGGTCATTCATTGTTCTACTACTCAGAACAAATAGGCAAATATTTTACATAACCTAAACGGTCTGTATTCATACCTAGTTATATCCCCAAGGTTTGCTTTTCATGAATAGGCATACCCTAAATTTCTTTATTCATTCATATTGATACCTTAAGTGTCTTTCTTAATGTATAATCATACCTTAATGGTCTTTATTCATTTATGGTCATACCTTAAGGGTCTTTATTCATGTATAGTCATACCTTAAGGGTCTTTATTCATGCATAATCATACCTTAAGGGTCTTTATTCATGTATAGTCATGCTTTAAGGGTCTTTATTCATGCATAATCATACCTTAAGGGTCTTTATTCATGTATAGTCATGCTTTAAGGGTCTTTGTTCATGTATATTCATACCTTAAGGGTCTTTATTCATGTATAGTCATACCTTAAGGGTCCTTATTCATGTATAGTCATACCTTAAGGGTCTTTCTTCATGTATAGTCATACCTTAAGGGTCTTTATTCATGTATAGTACTTAAGGCTCTTTTTTCATGCATAGTCATACCTTAAGGGTCTTTATTCATGTATAGTCATATATTAAGAGTCTTTGTTCATGTATAGTCATACCTTAAGGGTCTTTATTCATGTAAAGTCATACCTTAAGGGTCTTTATCCAAGCATAGTCATACCTTAAGGGCCTTTCTTCATGTATAATCATACCTTAATGGTCTTTATTCATGTATAGTCATACCTTAAGGGTCTTTCTTTATGTATAGTCATATCTTAAGGGTCTTTATTCATGTATAGTCATACCTTAAGGGTCTTTATTCATGCATAGTCATACCTTTAGGGTCTTTCTTCATGTATAGTCATACCTTAAGGGTCTTTATTCATGTATAGTACTAAAGGCTCTTTATTCATGCATAGTCATACCTTAAGGGTCTTTCATCATGTATAGTCATACCTTAAGGGTCCTTATTCATGTATAGTCATACCTTAATGGTCTTTATTCATGCATAGTCATACCTTAAGGGTCTTTCTTCATGTATAGTCATACCTTAAGGGTCTTTATTCATGTATAGTCATACCTTTAGGATCTTTATTCATGCATAGTCATACCTTTAGGGTCTTTATTCATGTATAGTCATGCCTTATGGGTCTTTATTCATGTATATTCATACCTTAAGGGTCTTTCTTCATGTATAGTCATACCTTAGGGTTTTTTACTCGTGTATAGTCATACCTTAAGGCTCTTTAGTCATGTATAGTCATACCTTAAAGGTTTTTATTCATGTATAGTACTTAAGGCTCTTTATTCATGTATATTCATGCCTTAAGGGTCTTTCTTCATGTATAGTCATACCTTAATGGTCTTTATTCATTCATAGTCATACCTTAAGGGTCTTTCTTCATGTATAGTCATACCTTAAGGGTCTTTATTCATGTATAGTACTTAAGGCTCTTTTTTCATGCATAGTCATACCTTAAGGGTCTTTATTCATGTATAGTCATATATTAAGAGTCTTTGTTCATGTATAGTCATACCTTAAGGGTCTTTATTCATGTATAGTCATACCTTAAGGGTCTTTACCCAAGCATAGTCATACCTTTAGGGCCTTTCTTCATGTATAATCATTCCTTAAGGGTCTTTCTTAATGTATAATCATACATTAATGGTCTTTATTCATGTACAGTCATACCTTAAGGGTCTTTCTTCATGTATAGTCATATCTTAAGGGTCTTTATTCATGTATAGTCATACCTTAAGGGTCTCTATTCATGCATAGTCATACCTTTAGGGTCTTTCTTCCTGTATAGTCATACCTTAAGGGTCTTTATTCATGTATAGTACTAAAGGCTCTTTATTCATGCATAGTCATACCTTAAGGGTCTTTCTTCTTGTATAGTCATACCTTAAGGGTCCTTATTCATGTATAGTCATACCATAATGGTCTTTATTCATGCATAGTCATACCTTAAGGGTCTTTCTTCATGTATAGTCATGCCTTAAGGGTCTTTATTCATGTATAGTCATACCTTTAGGATCTTTATTCATGCATAGTCATACCTTTAGGGTCTTTATTCATGTATTGTCATGCCTTAAGGGTCTTTATTCATGTATATTCATACCTTAAGGGTCTTTCTTCATGTATAGTCATACCTTAGTTTTTTTTTACTCGTGTATAGTCATACCTTAAAGGTTTTTATTCATGTATAGTACTTAAGGCTCTTTATTCATGTATATTCATGCCTTAAGGGTCTCTATTCATATATATTCATACCTTAAGGGTCTTTCTTCATGTATACTCATACCTTAATGGTCTTTATTCATGTATAGTTATACATTAAGGTTCTTTATTCATGTATAGTCATACCTTAAGTGTCTTTCTGAATGTATAATCATACCTTAATGGTCTTTATCCATGTATGGTCATACATTAAGGATCTTTGTTCATGTATAGTCATACCTTAATGGTCTTTATTCATGCATAGTCATACCTTAAGGGTCTTTCTTCATGTATAGTCATACCTTAAGGGTCTTTGTTCATGTATATTCATACACTTAAGGGTCTTTGTTCATGTTTAGTCATACACTTAAGGGTCTTTATTCATGTATAGTCATACACTTAAGGGTCTTTATTCATGTATAGTCATACCTTAAAGGGTCTTTATTCATGTATAGTCATACCTTAAAGGGTCTTTATTCATATATAGTCATACCTTAAAGGGTCTTTCTTCATGTATAATCATACCTTAAGGGTCTTTATTCGTGTATAATCATACCTTAATGGTCTTTATTCATGTATAGTCATACCTTAAAGGATCCTTCTTCATGTATAATCATTCCTTAAGGGTCTTTATTCATGTATAGTCATACCTTAAAGGGTCTCTTTTCATGTATAATTATACCTTAATGGTCTTTTTTGATGTATAATCATACCTTAATGGTCTTTCTTCATGTATAGTCATACCTTAATGGTCTTTATTCATGTATAGTCATACCTTAAAGGGTGTTTCTTCATGTATAATCATACCTTAATAGTCTTTATTCATGTATAGTCATACCTTAAAGGGTCTTTAATCATGTATAGTCATACCTTAAGGGTTTTTATTCATGTATAGTCATACACTTAAGAGTCTTTATTCATGGATAGTCATACACTTATGGGTCTTTATTGATGTATAGTCATACCTTAAGGGTCTTTATTCATGTATAGTCATACACTAAAGGGTCTTTATTCATGTATAGTCATACATTAAGGGTCTTTATTCATGTATAGTCATACACTTAAGGGTCTTTATTCATGTATAGTCATACACTTAAGGGTCTTTATTCATGTATAGTCATACCTTAAGGGTCTTTATTCATGTTTAGTCATAGCTTTAGGGTCTTTATTCATGTATAGTCATGCCTTAAGGGTCTTTCTTCATGTATAGTCATACCTTAAGGGTCTTTATTCATGTATAGTCATACCTTAAGGGTCTTTATTCATGTATAGTCATACCTTAAGGGTCTTTATTCATGTATAGTCATACCTTTAGGGTCTTTATTCATGCATATTCATACCTTAAGGATCTTTATTCATGTATAATCATACCTTAATGGTCTTTATTCATGTATAATCATATCTTCATGGTCTTTATTAATGTATAGTCATACCTTAAAGGGTCTTTCTTCATGTATAGTCATACCTTAAGGGTCTTTATTCATGTATAGTCATACCTTAAGGGTCTTTATTTATGTATAGTCATACCTTAAAGGGTCTTTCTTCATGTATAATCATACCTTAATGGTCTTTATTCATGTATATTCATACCTTTAGGGTCTTTATTAATGTTTAGTCATACCTTAAATGGTCTTTCTTCATGTATAATCATACCGTAATGGTCCTTATTCATGTATAATCATACTTTAATGGTCTTTATTTATGTACAGTCATACACTTAAGGGTCTTTATTCATGTATAATCATACCTTAATTGTCTTTATTCATGTATAGTCATACCTTAATGGTCTTTATTCATGTATAGTATTTAAGTGTCTTTTTTCATGTATAGTCATACCTTAAGGGTCTTTATTCATGTATAGTCATACCTTAAGGGTCTTTATTCATGTATTGTCATACCTTAAGGGTCTTTATTTACGTATAGTCATACCTTAAAAGGTCTTTCTTCACGTATAATCATACCTTAAGGGTCTTTATTCATGTATAGTACTAAAGGCTCTTTATTCATGCATAGTCATACCTTAAGGGTCTTTCTTCATGTATAGTCATACCTTAAGGGTCCTTGTTCATGTATAGTCATACCTTAATGGTCTTTATTCATGCATAGTCATACCTTAAGGGTCTTTCTTCATGTATAGTCATTCCTTAAGGGTCTTTATTCATGTATAGTCATACCTTTAGGATCTTTATTCATGCATAGTCATACCTTTAGGGTCTTTATTCATGTATAGTCATGCCTTATGGGTCTTTATTCATGTATATTCATACCTTAAGGGTCTTTCTTCATGTATAGTCATACCTTAGGGTTTTTTACTCGTGTATAGTCATACCTTAAGGCTCTTTAGTCATGTATAGTCATACCTTAAAGGTTTTTATTCATGTATAGTACTTAAGGCTCTTTATTCATGTACATTCATGCCTTAAGGGTCTTTCTTCATGTATAGTCATACCTTAATGGTCTTTATTCATTCATAGTCATACCTTAAGGGTCTTTCTTCATGTATAGTCATACCTTAAGGGTCTTTATTCATGTATAGTACTTATGGCTCTTTTTTCATGCATAGTCATACCTTAAGGGTCTTTATTCATGTATAGTCATATATTAAGAGTCTTTGTTCATGTATAGTCATACCTTAAGGGTCTTTATTCATGTATAGTCATACCTTAAGGGTCTTTATCCAAGCATAGTCATACCTTTAGGGCCTTTCTTCATGTATAATCATACATTAAGGGTCTTTTTTAATTTATAATCATACCTTAATGGTCTTTATTCATGTACAGTCATACCTTAAGGGTCTTTCTTCATGTATAGTCATATCTTAAGGGTCTTTATTCATGTATAGTCATACCTTAAGGGTCTCTATTCATGCATAGTCATACCTTTAGGGTCTTTCTTCATGTATAGTCATACCTTAATGGTCTTTATTCATGTATAGTACTAAAGGCTCTTTATTCATGCATAGTCATACCTTAAGGGTCTTTCTTCATGTATAGTCATACCTTAAGGGTCCTTATTCATGTATAGTCATACCTTAATGGTCTTTATTCATGCATAGTCATACCTTAAGGGTCTTTCTTCATGTATAGTCATGCCTTAAGGGTCTTTATTCATGTATAGTCATACCTTTAGGATCTTTATTCATGCATAGTCATACCTTTAGGGTCTTTATTCATGTATTGTCATGCCTTAAGGATCTTTATTCATGTATATTCATACCTTAAGGGTCTTTCTTCATGTATAGTTATACATTAAGGTTCTTTACTCATGTATAGTCATACCTTAAGTGTCTTTCTGAATGATACTCATACCTTAATGGTCTTTATTCATGTATAGTTATACATTAAGGTTCTTTATTCATGTATAGTCATACCTTAAGTGTCTTTCTGAATGTATAATCATACCTTAATGGTCTTTATCCATGTATGGTCATACATTAAGGATCTTTGTTCATGTATAGTCATACCTTAATGGTCTTTATTCATGCATAGTCATACCTTAAGGGTCTTTCTTCATGTATAGTCATACCTTAAGGGTCTTTATTCATGTATATTCATACACTTAAGGGTCTTTGTTCATGTTTAGTCATACACTTAAGGGTCTTTGTTCATGTATATTCATACACTTAAGGGTCTTTGTTCATGTATAGTCATACACTTAAGGGTCTTTATTCATGTATAGTCATACCTTAAAGGGTCTTTATTCATGTATAGTCATACCTTAAAGGGTCTTTATTCATATATAGTCATACCTTAAAGGGTCTTTCTTCATGTATAATCATACCTTAAGGTTCTTTATTCGTGTATAATCATACCTTAATGGTCTTTATTCATGTATAGTCATACCTTAAAGGGTCCTTCTTCATGTATAATCATTCCGTAAGGGTCTTTATTCATGTATAGTCATACCTTAAAGGGTCTCTTTTCATGTATAATCATACCTTAATGGTCTTTTTTGATGTATAATCATACCTTAATGGTCTTTATTCATGTATAGTCATACCTTAATAGTCTTTATTCATGTATAGTCATACCTTAAAGGGTCTTTAATCATGTATAGTCATACCTTAAGGGTTTTTATTCATGTATAGTCATACACTTAAGAGTCTTTATTCATGGATAGTCATACACTTATGGGTCTTTATTGATGTATAGTCATACCTTAAGGGTCTTTATTCATGTATAGTCATACACTAAAGGGTCTTTATTCATGTATAGTCATACATTAAGGGTCTTTATTCATGTATAGTCATACACTTAAGGGTCTTTATTCATGTATAGTCATACCTTAAGGGTCTTTATTCATGTTTAGTCATAGCTTTAGGGTCTTTATTCATGTATAGTCATGCCTTAAGGGTCTTTCTTCATGTATAGTCATACCTTAAGGGTCTTTATTCATGTATAGTCATACCTTAAGGGTCTTTATTCATGTATAATCATACCTTAAGGGTCTTTATTCATGTATAGTCATACCTTTAGGGTCTTTATTCATGCATATTCATACCTTAAGGATCTTTATTCATGTATAATCATACCTTAATGGTCTTTATTCATGTATAATCATATCTTCATGATCTTTATTAATGTATAGTCATACCTTAAAGGGTCTTTCTTCATGTATAGTCATACCTTAAGGGTCTTTATTCATGTATAGTCATACCTTAAGGGTCTTTATTTATGTATAGTCATACCTTAAAGGGTCTTTCTTCATGTATAATCATACCTTAATGGTCTTTATTCATGTATATTCATACCTTTAGGGTCTTTATTAATGTTTAGTCATACCTTAAATGGTCTTTCTTCATGTATAATCATACCGTAATGGTCCTTATTCATGTATAATCATACTTTAATGGTCTTTATTCATGTATAGTCATATATTAAGGGTCTTTATTCATGTATAATCATACCTTAATTGTCTTTATTCATGTATAGTCATACCTTAATGGTCTTTATTCATGTATAGTATTTAAGTGTCTTTTTTCATGTATAGTCATAATTTAAGGGTCTTTATTCATGTATAATCATACCTTAAGGGTCTTTATTCATGTATTGTCATACCTTAAGGGTCTTTATTTACGTATAGTCATACCTTAAAAGGTCTTTCTTCACGTATAATCATACCTTAATGGTCTTTATTCATCTATAGTCATACCTTAAGTGTCTTTATTCGTGTATAATCATATCTTAAGGGTTTTTATTTATGTATAGTCATACCTTAAAGGGTCTTTCTTCATGTATAGTCATACCTTAAAGGGTCTTTCTTCATGGATAATCATACCTTAATAGTCTTTATTCATGTATAGTCATACCTTAATGGTCTTTATTCATGTATAGTCATACCTTAAAGGGTCTTTCTTCATGTATAATCATACCTTAAGGGTCTTTATTCATGTATAATCATACCTTAATGGTCTTTATTCATGTATAGTCATACCTTAAAGGGTCTTTCTTCATGTATAGTCATACCTTAAAGGTCTTTATTCATGTAGAGTCATTCCTTAAAGGGTCTCTATTCATGTATAGTCATACCTTAAGGATTTTTATTCATGTATAGTCATACACTTAAGGGTCTTTATTCATGGATAGTCATACACTTAAGGGTCTTTATTCATGTATAGTCATACCTTAAGGGTCTTTATTCATGTATAGTCATACACTTAAGGGTCTTTATTCATGTATAGTCATACCTTAAGGGTCTTCATTCATGTTTAGTCATACCTTTAGGGTCTTTATTCATGTATAGTCATGCCTTAAGGGTCTTTCTGCATGTATAGTCATACCTTAAGGGTCTTTTTTCATATATAGTCATACCTTAAGGGTCTTTATTCATGTATAATCATACTTGAAGGGTCTTTATTCATGTATAGTCATACCTTTAGGGTCTTTATTCATGCATATTCATACCTTAAGGGTCTTTATTCATGTATAATCATACCTTAAGGGTCTTTATTCATGTATAATCATATCTTCATGGTCTTTATTCATGTATAGTCATACCTTAAAGGGTCTTTCTTCATGTATAGTCATACCTTAAGTGTCTTTATTCATGTATAGTCATACCTTAAGGGTCTTTATTTATGTATAGTCATACCTTAAAGGGTCTTTCTTCATGTATAATCATACCTTAATGGTCTTTATTCATGTATAGTCATACCTTAAGGGTCTTTATTAATGTATGATCATACCTTAAAGGGTCTTTCTTCATGTATAATCATACCGTAATGGTCCTTATTCATGTATAATCATACCTTAATGGTCTTTATTCATATATAGTCATATATTAAGGGTCTTTATTCATGTATAATCATACCTTAAAGGGTCTTTATTCATGTATAATCATACCTTAAAGGGTCTTTATTCATGCATAGTCATACCTTAAGGGTCTTTATTCATGTATAGTCATACACTTAATGGTCTTTATTCATGTATAGTCATACCGTAAGGGTCTTTATTCATGTATAGTACTTAAGTGTCTTTTTTCATCTATAGTCATACCTTAAGGGTCTTTATTCATGTATAGTCATACCTTAAGGGTCTTTATTCATGTATTGTCATACCTTAAGGGTCTTTATTTATGTATAGTCATACCTTAAAGGGTCTTTCTTCATGTATAATCATACCTTAAGGGTCTTTATTCATGTATAGTCATACCTTAATGGTCCATACTCATCTATAGTCATACCTTAAGTGTCTTTATTCGGGTATAGTCATACCTTAAGGGTTTTTATTTATGTTTAGTCATACCTTAAAGGGTCTTTCTTCATGTATAGTCATACCTTAGGGGTTTTTCTTTATGTATAATCATACCTTAATGGTCTTTATTCATGTATAATCATACATTAATGGTCTTTATTCATGAATAGTCATATATTAAGGGTCTTTCTTCATGTATAGTCATGCCTAAAGTGTCTTAGATGTTGAGCATAACTAAGTGAGATATAACATAAGGCAAACTTTCTTGTTAATGAAGTCCTGATCATAAAATATTGTTATAATAGCAACAGGGGACGCCGCTAGAGGGCACTGGCGATCAAGATTAACGTTTTCTCAAAATGTCATTACACCTGGTACTTTCTCCACTTTAATATGTAAAAAGCCAACATTATTACTTCCGAATCTATTCATGGTTGAATGGTCAAATGTATATAATTAGCCTATATGACATTGGTCCATTTCTAGAACTTATTCAGTGGAAAATACGAAAACCAAATTTTTCAAAACGCTAAAAAAAACTAAATAAACGAGCATATACGCGCACCTACGCCTTCTTTTTTAAATACTTTTGAGTTCTTTTTACGAGAATATTGGTAAATTTTGTGCGAATATATGCGGAAAACCCACAAATTACGTCTTTTTCAAAGGTCACCCATGCCAGCAAGAACGATAACTCTTTACGTACAAAATGTCAACAATTACAACAATACGACATAATTTGGATTAAAAAAAACACACGAAAACTTGATTGTATGAAAATCCAGACGTTTATAGCAAGGAATCTGATTATAGAGACGTACCGTCATTCATGATACCAAACTTATTACAAAATATTTGTACGATGTTTGTTGTGTAATATATTTTCGATGTTAGAGACTACGTGAGTATCACCCACTGACTCAGTGATACTATTGATAATATGTATGTGATTGTGATCACTGAGATACTATCAGAGACACTGGTATTAATATGAAAATGTTTAAATTTAGTAGAGACGGAAAAGAGGTAATAAAACAAAGTTAAATAATTTTTCAGAATTTTGAAGAATGAAAACAAATGTATTTATAATTTAATGCCATTTTTTGTGAATATCAATATGAATGTTGTCATCATAAGCCAGTGAATAGAGAATCGATCTGTAGTATTTCTCCATTTAAACAAATAATCATAAATATCTCTTGAGAACCAACTCGGTGTCAGTTTTTTCTCTATCTCTGATACCAAATTTGTTTTTGTTTTTTTCTTTTGTCATTGATTTTATTTCATAGATATGAAAACTGACCAAAAATTCTAAAATAGTAATTGTTATGTACTAAATTGTGATTTCAGATCAATGTATATATTTATAAGAACACTAATGAATATGTACTATTGGTTGTAAGAGTAACATTCACTTTCAACTTGGTATGACTCATGATTATTTTATTTCATGCAAAAATGTTAGAGTGAGTGTGTGTGTGTGTGTGTGTGTGTGTGTGTGTGTGTGATAACAAGGCACGGAAAGTCTTCAGAAGTACCTAAAACATAGAAAAGTGAATTTATCCTTGCAGCTGAATGTTCACAACACATTTATATATAAATTATAACCATATGTAAAAAATATGCAACTTTCAGAATGAAACAACATGAGGTCAATAATTTTCAAAAAGTGACCAAAGACCAATATTAAAAATGGTGGATGTGTTTGAACGCTTCCTGTGAATTTATTTGAAAATATATCATAAAAATGGATTCATTTTTGAAATCTGCACACTCAAATTAAGCAGAAAACATTTCATTGTAAAAGCAAGATATAAGTTCAACTTGTGTATGACTCAAAAATATAGTATTTACTGCAGAAATGTTGGGAGGGGGTGATAACAAGGCACGGGGGGGGGGGGGGGCTTCTGAATTACCTGGAACATAGAAAAAGTCAATTTATTCTTAAAGCTGAATTTTCACAAAACATTTATATATAAAATATGTAAGAAATATGCAAATTTCAGCTTGAAATAACATGACGTCAGGAATTTTCAAAAATTGACAAAGACCAATATTAAAAATGGTGGACGGCACATGTGTTTGAATGCTTCCTGTTAATTTATTGGAAAAGATATCATAACGATGGGTTCATTTTGAAATCTGCGCACTCAAATTATGCAGAAAACATTCTATTTTTATATATTCTATAATTATGAAAAGAATCCTACCCTGTCGCTAGTTACAAGGAACTGATAATTTCGTCTAATGCGGAAGTTATGAAACAAATAATAACTTTTCGTGTCATCCAAATGGAATTAGAGTTCTTGGGCTTCATGGTATTTTGATTATATATATATATATATATATATATATATATATATATATATATATATATATATATATATATATATATATATATATATATATATATATATATATATATTTCCTGAATACCCAGCTATACTGATAGAGATCTAGGGCGGGCATCATTTTGACGCCAAATTGTCTGAGAGGGCGTAAAGATTATCAGAACGAGCGATAAAACTAAAATGACAAGGATGCCACTTCGGTGTTGCAGACATGGATCTTTCAAAATTAACGTACATGATATTGGATGCAAATTATAAAAATGTCTTGAGCCATTTTCATCGCTTGTGTTATTCTCCTTAAATTAAAGATATTACATTTTTATCAGAGGCGTAGTTAGGTCTAATAATATACTCTCGCTGTTGCCAAAATTAACATTGCAAATTTGGTCTTTGAAGTTATCCTTATGTCTTGTAATAATTCCGTGTTTATAATATAGCATGCGAGCACATTATATGTACCATAGCAAATGTCATTTTTTGTCGACTTTTATTAAGATTCTTTCAGCATTGTAATAACCTATAGTAGAACGTCTTAGTACAAACAAAATATCATCAACACTTATAAATCACATCTCAGTTATTTTCATATGATAGACATAATTCTAGTTCTGTAGCATTAAGACGCTCTAACTATAACACCAATTATAAAACTAACCATAACACTAACTATAACACCAATTATAACATTAACTATAACACCAATTATAACACTAACCATAAAACGAACCATAACGCTAACTATAACACTAATTACAACACAAAGTATAACAGTAATTCTAACACAAAGTAAAACACTAATTATAACACAGCGTAGAACATTAATTATAAAACAAAGTATAACACTAATTATTACACAAAGTATAACAGTAACTATCACACAACGTATAGCATTAATTATAGTAATTATAACAGTAATTATAACACAAAGTATAACAGTAACTATAACACAAAGTATAACACTAATTATAACACAAAGTATAACAGTGACTATAACACAAAGTATAACAGTAACTATAACACAAAGTATAACACTAATTATAACACAACGTATAACATTAATTATAACACAAAGTATAACACTAATTATAACACAATGTATAACAGTAACTATCACACAACGTATAGCATTAATTATAACACTAATTATAACACAAAGTATAACAGTAACTATAACACAAAGTATAACACTAATTATAACACAAAGTATTACATTAACTATAACACAAAGTATAACAGTAACTATAACACTAATTATAACACTAACTATACCACTATATATAGCACTAACCATAACACTAACCATGTCATTAATTATAAAACTAACCATAATACTAACCGTAGTACTAAGTACTAACGAAAACACCAATCATATCACTAACCATAACTATAACAATAACTATAACAATAACCATATCACTAGATATAACACCAACCCTGCAAACATCGTAGAACTAAAACAACCAACCCTAGTACTAGCTATAACACTAACCATAACACTACCATAGGAATAACCCTAGCACTACATATAACACTAACTATAACACTGACCATTACATTAACTAAAGCACTAACTATAACACTAACCCTAGCACTAACTATAACACTAACCATAGCACTAACTATAACACTAACCCTAGCACTAACTATAACACTAACCCTAGCACTAACTATAACACTAACCCTAGCACTAACTATAACACTAACCCTAGCACTAACTATAACACTAACCCTAGCACTTACCATTGCACGTTCTAATACAGAATATGAACGGCTACCAAGACATCAATTTTTGGGAATGTAGCCGCGGTAGTATGGGGACTGGAACGTGCAGTCAGGTAATAATTGTCTTAACTCGCACAAAGAAGTCATAGTAACAATGCAAGCAGAAACCCAGTATGGAATGAATTATTGATATTGCTTGTTTAGCGATAGGGTGTCAATATTTGCAGTAATCATGGTCCATAGGGATTTTAATGTACATCCATATGTATGTATGTATGTATGTATGTATGTATGTATGTATGTATGTATGTATGTATGTATAAAACCTAATCAAGCCATTGCCAAGGCTTCTTGGGACAAATAATGTATATATTATAATATATATATATATATATATATATATATATATATATATATATATATATATATATATATATATATATATATATATATATATATATATATAAAATAAACAACGCCAACACGTATTAATGTTGTGACCGGTTTCGCTTTAATCTATATATATATATATATATGGATATTTAATATATATATATATATATATATATATATATATATATATATATATATATATATATATATATATATATATATATATATATATATATATATATATATATATATGGATGTGCTTGGAGTTAAGTGACATTACTCCATTATAAAAATAAAAAATATCCATAACACTAACTATAACACTAATCATATCATTAACCATAACACTAACAATATCACGAACTATAACACCAACCATAACACTACCTATAACACCAACCATAACACTAACTATAACACCAACCATAACACTAACTATAACACCAACCATAACACTAAATATAACACCAACTATAACACTAACTATAACACCAACAATAACACTATAACTATCACACTAACCATAACACTAACTATAACACCAACCATAACACTAACTATAACACCAACCATAACACTAACTATAACACCAACCATAACACTAACTATAACACTAACTATAGCGCTAACTATAACACTAACTATAACACTAATTATAACAATAACTATAACACTAATTATAAAATAGTATAACATTAATTATAACACTAATTATAACTAATTATAACATTAATTATAACACTAATTATAACACTAATTATAACACTAATTATAACACTAATCATGACACCAACCGTACCATTATAACACTATCTAACGATCTGTTGCGAAAATAATTTAAAAAATTCAAATTGGTGCGCTTTTTTAATTTATGTTGTAAGTTTGTGTGAAATGTCATGACGTTATCTTTTTTTTAAAAGCAAGCAGAACCTAGGTTGTACAACTAACTTCATTCAACCTCAGATTGGTATAAGTCACTTCATAGTAACAAATCTAAAAATATTCCAACAAGTACTGAATAATAAAATCTTTCAAACAGTCAATAAATCAATTTTCTCTAATTCTCGAAGTACACGCGGAGGTCACGAAAGTTCACAGGTAGGTCCGTGAACGAATATAACATTTTGCACAGTAAAAGTTCTGTAAATGATAGATGTGCAATTAGTTCAAACGAAAGTAATAGGGAAAAAAGAAAAAAGTAAAAATTTACCATCAGTTAACTACAGTATAAAGTAATCTGAATTATTGCAATAACTAAAACAACAACAGCAAGTACTACTACTACTATTTTCTCCCCCTCCTCGCAATGCTACTACTACTATATCTACAACACAAACTGCCTGCTACTTTTACTACTGGTAAAATAACCACACCAGTACAATAATTACCACAAGTACAAGAATAAGTATTGCTAGTACAACTACTACTACTATTACTAGAAGAAGAATGACAACAACATTTACATTATGATCAAGTACAACAACGATATAATAATAATAATAATAATAATAATAATAATAATAATAATAATAATAATATTGCAAGAAAACTTGACTGTATGCTGTTTGAATTTACGTTTCCATTTATAACTTTCTTGTATCTTTATAATGATCATTTTTTTTGATAATGTTGACTCATTGTTGGAAAAATATTTCTCAAACCGAGTACTAAAGGTTTTATAAACAGGAGAAATACACACCTCAAGCCTACTTCATACAGCTGTTGTTTTAATTGGAATTGTAGTAATTTTCTCCCAGATCTCTTTGCACACTACAGGAAAGATCTCTGGTCAGTGGCGTTCGGGGGTTGTGGTGGGGGTGGGATGTTGACTACACTGAGTGACACCGTCAGAGGTGACATCAAAATTACTATCTATACAATTTTTATTTTTTGTGCAGAATGATTGTCCATGCGGATAACATCAACCCTAGTGACGCCATTGGCTCTCTGGCTATGGTATCAGGTGTGCCATCTTGGATATGTCTCTGTTTTCGCTTTTTTTTCTTCGATTGTTTAATTAGCTAAAGTCAAGTTATGTGGAGAGATAACGTGTACTCGATATGAGAGTTATATACTAGTACATTAGGATCAGATAATTAAGGCTATTGTACACACGAAAATTCTGCTTCTGTTGTAGACCCAGTTTAAAGGTCATATTGTCATTATCTATCACAGATCTGGAGTTTTTTATACTATTCTGATTGGACAGCATTTGTGCTGATATGTCAAATATCTGTTTAAAACCGAGAGCGGATGCTGAGAGCTCAGCGCAAGCATCATTCATGCTTGGTACGTTGGGTGAACATTTTAGAACAGTGATCTTCAAAGTTTTCTTTTCTTAAAGAATTCTTAGAAGAAATATTGCGCTTATTAACCGCACACTTGCTAAGATTTCGAATAGGTCAAAGTTCTTTAGAAACCAAGTACAGCAAATCAAACCTATCTTTTCGGTATGCCTAAATATACAGGCAATGCATATTGAATGAATAAGATGTGTGTATGATCATTTGTTTTCTGTTTACGTTCAGGGAGTTTGTCTTTATATCTGAGTGCAATACCTACGTGTTTAAACCGCTTCTGCCAGAAAACGTAGGTATCGAAATGTTGTTATAATAGGGTTGAAGCAAATGGGAAGAAGAAGGCACTATCCCTAGTTGATTGATATACAGACATGACTTATATTAGAAATGAAACTGAGATGTGAATTGAAAATAGAGATACATTGCAATAATTACTAATACAATTTTAGGTTATTTCCTCTGTCTATCTCATATGGACTAGAATCAGAATGGCTGTTAAAAGCCGTCAAGCTTGCGTAGATTTTTATTTGTGCTGGCGGCTACTTAACACCAAATATACGCTCATATGGAGTGAAGAAAATAGAATATCGTGTATTTGTATGTGTATTTTCTTTCTATTTTGCAGGTATGTGACATTTTATGCTGGAAGGTTTACTTGCCAAGTCGTAAGAGTTGCTCCCCTTTGACCAATAAAAGACAACCGCTGAGGTGATGTACTTAAAAAGATATACATTCGAGTATGTTGATGACTGGTCTTCTAGTTGTATTTAATACAGTCGACTCCATTTAACTGCACATCGGTTAACTGCACACTCCGGACAACTGCACGTAGTCATGCCTGTCCCGTTTTTCCCAATGCTTTTCAATGGGAACAAACTTCGGATAACTGCACTTCGCTTAAATGCACACTCCGGATAATAGCACGATAAATTTCTGCCCGTGGCACATTATTTATTGCCAGTCCAGCTGTAGCGCTTCAAAAAAGCCGACAATTAAGCCGGTAAATGCGACTTTGTAAATGATTGACATGTAAAGGACGCCGTAGGTGATATATACATGTATATACGTGAACACTAGGGAGCAATAGTTTGGGAAAAATCATAGTACAGCTTGGGAAACATTGCTCTAAACCGTTCCGGTTTGAATGATTTCAAACCAAAAAAATGAATGTTTGGAAAGATGGAAAATGCGCAACGGAATTCAATTTAAACGACAACACGGCGAAAAACAGCATGCAGACGACTTTGGAGCTGAACCCTTTTTCTGTGGGAGATGACCCATCAATGTCTGACAGCAGTTTTCGAATAACAAGCGATCTATAGAATTTCTTGAAATTCGCTATAATTCCTTGATTCATTGGTTAAATCAGTGAAATTGTGTTCGGAGGAAAGAAAACAAGCTTAACATTTAAGTAAAAGTTGAAATAGTGGATTCGAATCATTGTTTAAATTTATTTTTCACATATATTCATGCCATGCTGATTTAAAGCTGTACTGTACCGTACTTCGGTTAACTGCACACTCCGGTTAACTGCAATCTCGTGACGGCCCAAAGATGTGCAGTTAACCGGAGTCGACTGTATATGCATATATTTATAATCGACTCATCAGAACATTTTTTAAAAAGAAAAATATAACATAGGCGAGACATGAAACCTTCTGAATTTGAAGTTTTCTGTTTCAAAAAAAAGTGCATTGGTTCTCATCCATTGCGGGATGCCAGAAAAATATCAGAATAACTTGGAAGAGGTTGGGCCAACCAGGTCCGACAAGTGTGTGTGTGTGTGTGTGTGTGTGTGTGTGTGTGTTGGGGGGAACCAAGGATATATCACTGGGGCCCAAGACAGGAAGGGGGTCCGGGATGGGCGACACTTTTTAATTTTAAAAAAGAAAATATTTGTTCGAACAAGAACTAGGAGAGGCCCGGGTATTCCTTACCCTAGGGCCTGTGATCTATTTCTAGAGCCCAGGTGTCAAGAGATGTGGTCTGGGCCACAAAATGACGCAATTTCATTCCTTATCAGAAGGCACGGAATTAATGGTTTCCATAGAGCGATATTCAATACTATCTCAACATCTTAAAGTATTGTTACCAGGCCCGGGCCCATAGACCCAAGGCCCCTAGACAATTAACAGAGTTGGGGCTCCCTTTCTGGTTATTTAGCAAAAAACGAACTTGTCTCTTCAATGCGTGCCATGTCGGCTCATGGCCTTGGGCCCCTCCGAGTTTGGGGCCATAGGTAGCTGCCTAGTTCGCCTAGGCATAAGTTCGCCACTGATTGTTACCTTTTCACAGTTGCTATATATATGTGCATTTAACACTGCGCATTTAGATGATAAACAGGCGAATATTAAAATGACAAAGGATATGCAACCGGCAATAAAACAATATTTTTAATGGTTAGAATTCATACGGAAGAAGATCAGATTTAAAATAAAAATGAAAACTTAACGCATTAAAATACAAATGACGTCCGTAATGGTGTTATTAATATGTGCTATGTTTATGAATATTAATTTATTGTTATCTTAAGGGAATTATTTTGAATTGTTACATACATGTTTGTAAGGAATCTGATCTTTCAGATGAATCTTCATTGCTTTTTTTGTGTGAAAATTGGTATTTCATACGTTTTTTGTACACAGATGGAAGCCAGTATATCAGGCGAGTTTCTTGTGTCACAGAATGACATCAATGGTGTATTTGAATTGGAAAGAGGTTTTCGATAATAAGTGAATGTGTCTCTGATATGACATGATTTCTGTCACAACACTTTGTTACAAATGTATCATCTTAGCCCAGATTTCAGACAGACGTTAAATTCTGCGTCCGTCGGCCATAACTTTGCCCACCAATAGGTCAGTTTGAGAAGCATTGATGTAATTCTCTCTTCATCATCCACAAACAGCCTTAGTTTAATTTTCAACAATGCTCCGTTGGCCTAAGTGGTTAGAGCGTCCGCCTCTAATGCGGGAGGTCGTGGGTTCGAACCTGGCTGAGTCATGCTAAAGACTTATACAAAATGGTACTAACAGCTGCCTCAATAGTCGCTCATCGTTAAGATGTTAGTTTCACGACTAGTTTGTCTGGTTTCAGGATAATGTGACTGGATGGACATGATTCTATATGTCTGCGGCATATAGACATAATAATAATAATAATAATAATAATAATAATAATAATAATAATAATAATAATAATAATAAAAATAATAATAATAATTATTATTATTATTATTATTATATCATTATTATTGTTGTTGTTGTTGTTATTATTATTATTATTATTATTATTATTATTATTATTATTATTATTATTATTATTATTATTATTATGACTTTGTATAGCACCTAATCTTAAGAAACTTTAAGCGCTTTACAACATCTATAATGATATGACTAAAAAAAACAAAAAAAAAAAAAAACAAACACCGTGAAATTAGAAAACATAAAAAATATATAAAATATCAGTATAAATTTCCACACAGCAAATATCATTGAGAAATGACAAAATAATTGTTAAAACTACGTTCAAAATCCAAATCACACACACTCACATTTTCAAGTAACAACACCCATTCACCCACAAACACGAGAGCTAACTTTTTTCAAACAAATACCGTACCACCCCTTTCCCCCACAACTTACTATATTTCTTTTATTGCAATATTATATTTTGATATTTGCAAGCTGGGCACCGGGTCGGCAGAGCTTTCTACAATGCAACAAAAATAAAAGCATATAATCTAGTTATAATTTCCCTTCCCCTGCTGCCCGCAGACCTAATCGCCAAATATCAGCAGTTAATCATTGCATCCAATTATTGTCAACTCAGGTGATAAGAGAAAATTATTAATACTGCACTCAGCATTAAATTTGCTATCATCCAACACTTTTCATATGAGACAGCGCCACATCCGATATCCGAAAGAAGAAAAACCACCAAAACAAACAAAACATGAAGTGATTTTGCCTGCATACATTTCCTGTTATTATAATGTGTGGGACTTTAACTACAGTTTTAAACATAAAAGATGGACTAATTCACGTTTACATGTCTCTCAAATGAAATGTTAGATTTTTAGTAACTATTTTTGTGACCTGTAGGTGGAGAGTAAATTAATGATTTTTGAAAATTAAAATAAGTGTGTCTGTACCTTGGTTGGAATGAATTACATCCATGTTACGAATTTAAATCTTTTTTTTTTTTTGCAAATACGTATTATATATTGAACACAGATTGCACCACAACGTTTGCCAGCTTTTCTCATTAAGACGTGATCACATATGGCATTACGGATTCCCAAGTACTTTACAAATCAAGTCTTTATGTTATACTAAGCTCAGAATCTTGGAAAAATATAATATTACATTCTTTGTGTTTCTGAATTTTAATAGTATTGTTCAATAGTACGTACTAAAGAGCTGTTTTTTTAAAAAATTTATTCAATTTGTAAATTTACTCTCTCAAACTGAAACGAAGCTAAGTTATTATTCGTTTGCACGTGAGTATCAGAGACGTAGCTAGAGGGTTTGAAGCCCGGGAACAAGTTTCATTTTTATGCCCCCCCCTCCCCCTCAACTCTGAAACCCATTATTTTCATCAATAAAATCACCATCATCCAAAATAACGACAACAGCAATTAAAGAGAAGAAAAAAAAAAAACTAATGCATAGTTGCAAAGTGTATACAGTGACATTACACGTGATATAATGATATTATGAAATTCCACATTCAACATATTTCAAAGCCCATTTTGGCGCCACCACTAGTCTGGAACCATAAGACTCTGCCGCCCCCCCCCCACCCCCCCTCCCCCCCTACGCCTCTGTTGAGTATTTTAGAGAAAACTTCTTTTCTAATTATACCGTTGTGGAATATGTAAATTATTGCTCCATTTCTTTAGAAATTTGTCTATTTCGTCATTAAAAGAGACACTTTTGTAAAACTATCGACATAATTTATATTTCCAAGATGTTTCCTATGCAATGGACAGAATAACCGTCTGATATAGACAACATGGTTTGTACTATTTGACGTCAGAAGTCAGAATTCGATGGCAGCTATATCACCTGTTTCAGGGATCAAGCTGCACAGTCAATAACGATAATGATACTAATAACTTCCTACTGATCCGAACCTTGATAAAAACCATTAGTTCCTTGTTACAGAAAGAGCCTTTCATATCTTTTTCATTCCATCTTCCCGCTATCTTAATGTAATTAAGGTCAAACAGATAATATTTGTCATCAAAGTTTGGTCGAAAAATTTAGAATGATAGATATGTTATTTCCACGCATGTTGAAATGAAAAGCAAATGTAGAAAATCAAAACTCCAGGTCACGTGATACATTTTGGGCGAGTAAACGGATTAAATGCCAGTAAAATATGAATGCAAGAGTTTTTGCTTACTCTGCAAATTATTAAAAGGAAACAAGTATATTCTTTCAATGTTTTAGAATTTCAAAACTGGTTGCCCTCTTACCAAGATTATAAACTGTGCAAGAATAAATTCTGGAAACTTCCAAATGACGTTTTTCTGATTAACTTGAAAGGGTTACTGGAAGTAGATACGGCATTCTTTGAAAGTTAGTTATTCTCAGATCTTTTAATAAACATAATTTAAATGTGGTTGAAGTTAAATTGCAATCGGTTTTATATTTTTAGCGCAGCGTAATTTAAAAAATATAAGTAAAATGCAGATAAAAATTTGTGTCATTCAAATGAAGACTTTGTTTTGTTAATTATATACAGTATATCTATTCAAGAACACATTTTAATTGCTACATATAATTATTTCATGCTTTTGCTCCCCAGAACGATCTGTGAATATTATATGCAATGGACATTTAGTTGCAGGTACACACTGGCTATTTTGTTGAATTGAATATTGAATGAAAGGATAAAGAATCTCTCTCTCTCTCTCTCTCTCTCTCTCTCTCTCTCTCTCTCTCTCTCTCTCTCTCTCTCTCTCTCAGTCTGTCTGTCTGTCTGTCTCTCTCTCTCTCTGTCTTTCTCTCTCTGTCTTTCTCTCTCTCTCTCTCTCTCTCTCTCTCTCTCTCTCTCTCTCTCTCTCTCTCTCTCTCTCTCTCTCTCTCTCTCTCTCTCTCTCTCTCTCTCTAAAATGATAAGTCCCAAAATTGCCTCCTATTTCTTTATCTTGCTAGGTCCACTAGGAAATATATGTTGATCATTTCTCAGTTTTCATTGTTGCAGCGATGCAGTTGACTCTATCAATTCTTAAAGACAAATATGATAAATTTTTGTTGTTGTCGTGTTTAACGACATTTTTCAGCACAAGATAGGATATACATGGCGGCCAGTATTATTGGTGGAGGAAGAACCCGGGAAAACCCGCGGAAAGAACCACCGATCCACTAGAAGCTACTGGCAAGCTTTCTCACATAACCCACATTGGTCGTTTCTGATACTCGAACCCACGCAGACGGAGATGAGATGGCAGTGATCTGTAACGGAGAGCGCTTGAGACCACTCGGCCACTAATAACATATGCATTTTACTATTTTACTACAGCGATGTAACTTGGAAACAAGAGAAAACCAACTGACAGTTATGAGATTACTAAGTCATACTTGATGCCAAGTCATACGAGATACCCAGCCATATTAGATACCAAGTCATACGAGATACCCAGCCATATTAGATACCAAGTCATACGAGATACCCAGCCATATTAGATGCCAAGTCATACGAGATACCCAGCCATATTAGATACCAAGTCATACGAGATATTACAAAAAATTGATTTCGAGTAGGTAGTAACTAGATTCAGTAATTAAAATAAATATTTTTCACTCATAAAATAATTTTTCCTTTTTAAAATTATTAGGGCAAGAATGTATGGAATATAATGCAGCTGTGTATTGTGCCGACCTATATGTACAGTTTGAATTGGCAAAAAGGAAGACAACACTGATGCTGGATTCTTAGAACGCTCGAAAACAAAATATTGTGGTCAAAGGTAACGCCAAAATGGCCAGTCTAAGTTTACAAATAATCTGCATGTAAAATCTGAGCAAAGATTTAAATGAAGGTTGAACTGTTTTATTTGAACAGGGCTAACATTTTAGTCGACCGCCATCTTCTTGTGGTCTATCGTGTGAATAAGGGGATAATACAAATTAATACTACACCTACGAGCACAAATCGTCTCCCTTGATTTTCGTCGTCAAGATTGCATATATATGTGTTATTCTTTCAAAACCATCCAATCAAAACATAAGAAATTCAAATAATAAACATAAATTTATAAATAGTGAAAGCTACTACTCGGACCGCTTGAAAAGGTCCATATAAGTAAAACTCTAATGCTTCTGTAGCGGCGTTCTAAAGGTAAATGGCGTCCGGGAGACGATGAAGGCTCGAAGGGAATTTGGCACCCTAACACCTCTGGTACCCGGAGCAACCGCTTTGTTCCTCCTCCGCCGTTAGTAAGCACTGAATTTCCCCAAAACCCGCTTTAAGTTTTTATTTCCATTTTATCCCATCATAAGCAGTGCAATAAATTTACATCCTATGTGAACATTGTAATGAACCTTCTTGCTATAAATACCAGTTAATGTTGTGTTTTATAACTTTTGCTATCTCACTCGTTTGGAAGGATGTCAGAGCGCAAAACTGAATCCGATATACGCATGTGTTTATGGCGGAGTATTTATTACTTGCTGATGGCCGTTTTGCCTTTTTTATGATGTCAGATATTTATGACAAATTGAAGGAATATGCTGTACTGATATATAACTTTTAAATTTGGTGCGCTTTAGTTTGAGACATATATCGTATAATTGTGAAATGCGAGAAAATACACTAAACGTTATGCATATAATATAGCTTCAGCATTCGTCATAAAAGTGAATTAAATCTACATTTTTTTCCGTCTCAGTATCAGTTTTTATGGCAACGTACTCGGTTTTACAAACCTTATGTAATCCTTGTACTTAACTGGTTAGGTTTTGATATTTTAAATTGCTTATCAGATGCAAGCATGAGACTCGAAGCATTTAATATTTTCATATAACTGCACAATTTTTTCAATCGTTTGTTAGAAGCATTTAGATTGGAGAAAATCGCTTTATGCGACGCAGAACATTAGACGTTAGTAGTTCATCACCGCATGAAGGAACTACTTACCTATTCACGCCTTTTACAATATTTTTAAACATTGGTTAAAATATAGTTTCTTTTGTTTTTTTTTGACAATTTGTTATAATTTTGTTTTCAATATTTTCGATGATCTGAATGAACCTCATTTTAATTAGTAAACTTGTAGTCATGAAATTTGAAAATTTATTTCACTCTGTATCAGAGACAGCATTTGCTACTCTACGGAAGTCAAATCATTGTAATTTATTTCACTTCCCGCATGAACAGCCTTTGTCTCACTACTGCCGTTAATGCTTAGTAATTTATTATGCTTCACGCATGAATAGCCTTTGTGTTATTACTGCCGTTAACGGTTTGTAATTTATTTTAGCCTTTGTCTCACTACTGCCGTTAACGCCTAGTATTTTATTTCACTCCACGCATGAACACCCTTTGTGCCATTACTGCCGTTAACGCTTTGTAATTTATTTCACTCCATGCATGGATTGCCTTTGCTTCGATACAAACATCATTGCTTGCATTCGCAGCGTTTACGTCGTTACCGTCGTTAACTTTTGTAATCGATTTTCAGGTTTCATAACTTGATTAATAAGTATCATATGAAGTAGAATTCTCAAGTAAGAATTGAAAACAAAAACTGACATAGAAAGCGTGAGGTATAATGGCGTATCAGATCTATAGCATGTCTTTTTTTTTTTGAACCTATTACACCGAAAGTCACAAATGAAATGGTACCAGAATATGGTATAGAATGCGTTTCCAGTTCCAAACGAATGCTAAGAAAACTAGTCTTTACTAGATTTACTCGAAAGGCAAGAAAACTGAATTTTATCGTTACAATCAGCAAATAAAGAAATATAATTCTAAATATGCGTAAATACGTCATGCAACTGTATGGGAATATACAATTGACACACACTTCACGAAAGGGAGAGTTGTTAAAGAAAAAGAGTTCTTTAACGCTTGCTGAAAAAGAACACCACTAAATAAATCCAAAATATAAACGCAATTTACTATAACTGGACTGATAATTGCAGTTTTATTTGGGCATGATTACAATTAAAATTTAAATGTCAAGAACGTGGTCAAGAAACATAATTATAATATATACATAAAAAATAACATCTAAAAAGTAATTATAAAATACCCTAAATATAGAATATTGATAGAAAACATGAAACATCTCAGTGGCATTAAACTATAATAAAATTAATAATATAATTTTTAAATATATTATATATTTATTGAACTATTTTATGTCAAAAATTGCTGCTAATGACTAATTATATCCAAAAGTTCGGGTGAAGAATTTTGGATGCAGTGGCGAAGTTGATCTCTCCTCATGAATCATTAAAATGATATTTGTATTAGTTTAGACAAGTACATCTGCTGATGGTTTCGTAGCGCTGGTGATACCATGAATTATAATGTACGAAGATGGATTAGTGATTGCAGTAGAAATATCAATACAACAAATGCCACCAAACAGTAATCCACATTTATTTTTTTTAAACATTCTCAAGTGCTGAAAACATAAAGAACCTGCTGAAGAGGAGTGTACCAATATAATTTAAGAAGAAACACGGATAGATATTTAGATATACTGACAGACAGACAGTCAAGTACATAGACAGCTAATGATATAGACATCAAAGATAGAAAGCAGGCTAGCTGTCTGGATGAGTGGTTCGACAAAGTATTCGGTAAATTATTGAGGTTTCATTAATTTTTTATTTTGATCTAATGGGCCAGAACGTATGGATAAAGAACATAATTCATTAACGTTTAAAATGCCAATTTATCAAAAATGACTAATCAATCTAAATAAAGTGAAAAAAGTGGGAAAATAGTGAAGGAATCTATTTTATGCATCTCAGATGGACTACATGTTTTAGATATGAACAAAAACATCAGAATCTGTATTCTACAAGCGATCGTCATGCCCAGGATGCTTGCAGAAAAAAAGATGCCATAATTTCATGGTTTGGAATTTGACAGCTTCATCTGCTTGCATTCGTTAAATGTTGGTTCCTGTATTTTTTAAAAACTATTTAACTACATCTATATCTGGGCCATAATAACTTCATTTGCATCCGAACTAATGCGAAGGCGATGGTAGATAATAAACAACATTTGATGGAGACAATAAGTTTAATTTATTGCAGATTTCTTTATTTCTTTCATTAAGTATCTGACCTGGTAATTAGTCAGGAAATATTGGGTCTGAGTTTAATTTTATAAATGTAAATTTTGCAATATGTCTTCAGGAAAATTTGTTTCAAGCTAATCATGTATGATTCTTTTTTGATAGCATTGCCGTCGAATCCTATATCATGCTATACAGGCAGACAACATGAGATATTAGAGTGTGGGAAGAACGCTGTCTGCGTTGGATCTAATAAGATTTGTTTTTCGTTCCTTCGTGAAAGGTTTTGTAAACTAACTTCAGGTACACCATTGAAAATTTATAGCGTGATGGCAAAAACTGTGCCACTCCCCAGCATTTCTGTCATTCGTATATTTTTATATTTTGCATTCAAAATTTTATTTTATAAAAGTTATACCCAGTCTTGGAGATGGAACATTTTAATCAGAAACTCTTCTTTATATCAACAGCATTTCCGTTCAGTGTTGATCGAGTTTGAGAAACATATTCGTTTGTATTTGTAATAAACAAGTTACCAAAGAACAAAGATATCATTTTTCCATGTCTATAGAATCAGAACCACCGTTTTCCAGCGTCAAATCTGTTTCTTGCTTTGACCCTCTCATGCCCTCTCAGACACAATAGCGCCGACGGAGGCTTGCGTTGATGTGGATGATTATCATTAAATAAATTTGTTATAATACATTTAATGTTTTTTAACGTTTCATTTAAATCGCATTTACGTGTTTAGTAGTTCTCAACACCAACAAAGTTGGAAAAGGACGCAAATACTTGATCATTACAAATGCCGTTTCCGGTACAGTCACGGTCATGAAACATGTAATTATTTAGAGCAACATTTATGATGAATGTCATCTATTTAATTCCATCTGAAATACAGTCCTGAAGAATAAACCGACTAAAACTGTTTGAAAAAGAATGAAAAGAAGGCAAAAAGATTATGTCATAAATGATATGGATATGGAACGTGTAGTCTTTGAATTATCAGTGTAACACGTGCTGACAATACGTGACATGCGTTTACGGTCAACGCATCGTGGATTCTAAGAAATAATTCAAACATAGTAACGATAATTAAAGAAACTATGCTGTACAGAGGCGTAGCTATGATATTTTGCGCCCGGGGACGAACTATAAAATTGGCGCCCCAGCGATCATGTGACCGATTTTATTACCCTTGTTTACTTATTATAATGTAAAGTTGTAAGCCTCATTTTGGCGCCCCTGTACCTTGGCGCCCGGGGACATATGTACCCCCCTGCACACACACACCCCCCCCCCCAGCTACGCCTCTGATGCTGTACCGCCAAAACATAGCAAACAATCAGTGTTACGACCTCACAAAGAAAACCTTAAGCTGCATTTCAATAATTATTATTAACAATCACAGATTTATTTTGGTCCAAATGGCATTACACGGAATCAGACGTGCTTGACATGGAACTAATATTACATAATTTACATTAAAAAATAACCTTAGAACCAATATTTCCTGGCAAATTTCCATGTGTTAAGGAGCTTAGAAATCTACAATAAATGAAACTTATTGCCTACCTAACGTTGTTTATCTACCATCTCCTTCGCATATATTTCTGATACAAGTAATGTTATTACATGCGAGTTATATATGCAGTTAAATGGTTAGAAAATACAGGAGCCATTAGAATTATCGAAGTCTGTTTCATCAAAGCATGCTGTCTTTTTGTCCGCAAGCATGCTAAAGAAACAATTGTTTTGAAAATGCTGAGTATGGTGATATTGTTTGGAATACAGAATCTGACGAGAGTTAATTATTGATATCTAAAGCACCTAGCACGTGAGAAAAATCGTTGTTAAAATCTAATACAAATGGAAGACTGTTTGATGGTATTTTTTTTACTTTAATTAGTACTAATACCACGAATGCGACTTCCTACATTACATTTGATACTATCACAAACAACAGCGAATCCAAAAAGAAGTATTACCTGTCGACAGCTTTATTGCCACAATTATAGCTACGTCTTCGCCAATACGACTGACGGATAAGTACACCTTGTCACATTTTGAGATATTTAACGTCGAATGTTTAATTGAATTATACATCACTTCATAGTTTCCCTTTTTGATTATTTGGCAACACTTTTGTCAATTAAATATTTCTTTTTATAGTTTAACGGAGATATAAAATGCTTTTACATTTATGAAATTGCTAATTAATTATTTTCTAAACAAATCTTTCTCTGAGTTTATAAAAAAAAAAATTTTCATTTCTGATTCAATGAGGTATCTACACAGTTGTTAAATTTGGCTGGAAAATGAAGACATGTTATTTGTAGTATATGTTAACAGAATTCCGAATTCAAGCAAACGTTTCAGAGCATGAAATAAACAATTATAACATTCTCTCACTAAAATACCTTGATAATGAATATCAAGTATACTGTACTTTGCATATTAAAATCAGCATGTGGTTAAATATATTTAAGTATTTGTAAAAAAAAAAAAAAAAAAAAGCAGCCGTTAATGTCAGCGAGTGTTCGACTGCCTGAGAATAGCAACATTGAATAAGGACTGATATAAACTTTTAATCTTGTTTTCTACAACGTTCAGTGTGAGGGTACAAATTCAGAATGGTAACGTTTTCCCCAAGTTTATCTGCAGTACTCATGGCATATCTTTATTCGACAGTATAGCAAAATGACCGGACTGATGGACCTTCTCAGACAATAAAAGGCCAAATAAGCTGTAATGCTCTTGTGATGGAGGTAAAACACTTGACATCTCTAAAACGGGTCATTTTTCAACAATTATATAAACATTATGAATCATTAAGAAATAATACTGGGACCACGGTCAAATGCATCATCTCGAAGAAGTTCACAATGTGAGGAACACTTTTGGCGACTGGAGGTACCATGCAGAAGTAACAATTGCTGATATGATATGTTGGCTCTCTCCAAATCTTTGGAGCAGCAGAAGACCTAGCTTTCCTTTTCCTGTTGAACCACTGGCTAAGATGTGTTGCACAAGTGTTGCAGCAATGGTGGTGGGGCTCACCGCTTGTCCTGATCTCCAATTTTGCATCCAAATTAAAGGTGATATCCTTTCTTAACCATAATGGTTATGCTGCGCTTTTGTGATGTAAACTTCACTTCACCACAACATAGCAGAATTTATCAGCATTGTTCACACAAGTGCGAGGCATCTCTGCTTACTTTGGCTAAACAGAAAGGTGTCCCATTGCAAAGTCGAACACTGACAAAAAAAGAGAGCATGACTGTGTACGTATGATTTCGAAAGCTGATATAAGGTATTATGCAAAGGAGAGGGATGTATGCTTAGTTATGATTGCATCATCCATGCCTTCTAGGAATAAGATGATGCAATTCAGATAATGTATGACGCAATACCAGCTTCAGATTGTATCCTTCATTGTTGTGCCTAAAAAGCATGTACTGTCCAAAACAAATCATTTAAAACTCAGGGGTCGTAGATGCTGACCCGGTATCATATTATTAAAACTAGTGCCAATCAACAATTTTAAGCATCATTTTCGTTCTCATTGAACCAGAATTAGTAAAGTTTGACTTCATTTAGTTCGAAAGCATTATGGCTGTTAACCAGTGTAATAGACCATTTCACGGAGACTTTGGCGAACTTCGTAATTTGCTCGGAATTTGTATCACCTGGCGGGTGGTCAGCTGACCGCAATAGCCACTCGATAGGTGGTGGGCAAAATATGGCAGACGCTTCAGAATCAGCATCAATTTTCAAACTACGTCAACATCGTTTATCAAGTTGGAAAATGCCTATTCAACAGCGATGCTGCCGCAGATATTGAAGAAATTTAATATTGGAACCATCCTGTCTTTTTTTCTGGAAACCAGGGCGGATTTCAAAGCCATACGAGAGAATAGTTTTGAGTTGTTTACATCTGGACATGTACATGTAAGTAAGAAAACGGTGTCGAAGTAAACAAATTACATCCTGACAATCAAAGAGTAGGTTATTCAAACTATTTCCATGCATCTGAAACGTCATTGTAATAAGTGAATTTATAATTTTGTTTTTGAAAGTCTGTGAATAATTTACATGTATATTTCATTCATTTAATTAGCTCCACTGGTTGGATTTGGAAAAAGCTGAAAATATCGGCGTCACCGGTATTCGATCTCTATAACGTTCACGGACAAGTACAAAACTATTCATCAAGTCGCAATACTAATACATGTAAAATCACCTCTCCATGGCAGATGATAGAATTTAATGCCACATCCTTGATTGGAGCGACTTTTGCAACCTCTGACGATACAAGTGGCGCGTTTTTCTTAACGTTTTATCTCTGAAATATTACTAAACAACAATGAACGCCAGTTTGGTATGTACATGTACCCACCAGCGTTTGATTGGCTGGAGTATAAAGTGACTCGGGAGGTTATTCGGAAACTCGGTTAAATCCGGTATGAAATGGTCTATAGATATGACATAATTGATTCCCAGCCCAGTCATACCAATGACTTACAAAAATGGTACTAACAGCTGCCTCGTTTGGCGCTCAGCATTAAGAGGATACTGTTAGGACTGGTCGGCCTGGTGTCAGGATGATGTGACTGGGTGGGGCATCATGCAACATGTCTGTGGCATTATGCCCAAGTGCTAGACATCACTGTAAACTACCTCACTGCAGACATCGTAGCGATATGACTGAAATATTGTTAAAGCTGCGTTAAAAATCCTAATCAAACAAACAAACATACATACATACATACATACATACATACATACATACATACATATTTGTCTATTCCAACTTTAGTCATTTGCTGGAGTGCTGATACATGAGAACTATGCATTGATTTTGACGGGTTCTGGTTAATGCTCAATGTGAACAGTGGTCTAAATTTATTATTAATAGCCGACCTAAGTGTACAGTCTGTTAGCCTGAAATCGGTCATTTACAATAACAAGCTTTCTTTTTAATTATAAAACTATAAAGCGCGTCACGTTAATGGTTTGGTATTCAGGATATGAAAAATCTACTAGTGCAAACCAAAAATATAATATAGATTTGTCTCGTCTGATAGCGGATGCAAGTATCCACGCATGCGTATTAGCTAATTCGGAAATAAATTAAAATGACCCGTACAACACATGTTGTCCTTACGAAAACTGGATTCAATATTTTCGCTGTCTTCACACAGTGATGCAAATATACGTGATGATTATGCTTATTCACCCGTAGTTCAAAACCCATCAAAATTATTCTTTTCCAGGAAATGCCCTTTGCTTATACGCTTTTGATAACATGAAAGCGGTACTATAGTTTGTTATCAGGAATATTCCTGCTGGTTTCTTGATCGATCTCTGACTGCGCCTGCGACAATGAAGCACTCACCAGCATTTACATTCGGATTTAGTCGGGACAAGCGAAAATTTTCATATCATCAATGCTCTAGAATTTAACTACAGCGCATTTTACAAGTGTGTAATTAGCTCAAAATCCATTAACTTGATAAGATGAACGGAGAGATACACACTTTTCTTATCGAAATTCAACAAAATACGCCAGCAATAGATGTGTGGGAAGATAACGTGCTTGCCACAGAAACAAATCTTTGATTATAGAGTCTATATATCTTGATGAACAGTATTAATGTTAGAAACTTCCGAAAAATTACCCGCTTATGTATGGCACTATATCAAAGAAGAGATTTATTTTTCTTGGACAGTGACTATTTGAAGATGCTTATATTCTACAATAAACTGATAAAAGACGTTAAATGTTTCATTTAATTAAAGTGTCAATGTTTACGAACAAAGGGTAATCTTACAAACCCAAAAAGATATGTCGGCAACTGTAGCAAAAGGGTAACATCGCTTAATTATAGCAGTGTTTGCCAATAAAGAGTTTATAACAATGCAGTGTCCTCTCATTATAACCTTAGTTGCACTTGGACTATATTTATTAGTAATTCTTCCAAGAATAAAATTTACCGTCATGAACTAATATTATGTTTAACATAATTTAGTATCCCAAAATTACTAAATGTATTGTCTGACAACAGATTGATGTGTGACAATTAAGTACTCGGTTTTCAATACTTGCCCTCACAATTATTCTACCATGTGGTAAACTATGTATCAAGGACCTTCTTTAATGCTCAGGTGATGAGATGAAAGAGTAGATTTTGCAATTGTATCAAAACGATTGTGTTACTAGGATTTCTGAAGTTTCTCAAAAACAATTTTGTTCGATGTTGCTTGTGTTGTTGCTTGTGTTGTTGCTTGCTTTTAACGGCCATTTTAATTCTCTATTTCCTATATAAAACAGGAATTGGAAAATACACTATTTGTTATATCATACGAAGAAGATGGAAACCATGTACCTTTTCCATGGCAGCCAACCCGGGTAGTCCTGTGCGGGTATCAAACGTACGACCCGTGGATTAAGAGCCTTACGCTCTACCAAATGAGTTTGAACTTAGACTTTAAAAGTGATAACGAGTCGAGAACACCTATTTGTGATATTATAGTGTACTTATTTTGATAATGCGCTATTTAGTGCCGCATGAAAAGTACGTTATATTGAATATATGTATACGCCAGTGAATGAGAGAGAGTACAGTATAGACGTCGCATGTACAAAACACGCCGAATTGTGAGGTACCTTGCTACAATGTTAAATCTAAAAGGTTAAAATCTTTAATACACTGTCATGTCCATACTGAAATTGTTCGATTTGGAATAAACCGGTAACTTTTTTTCTTTATTCTTTTTCTTTTAAATGCATATATTGTAGCTGTTTATAAATACAGAATATCCAGGTAATAACTTGGATATCGGAACTTTAACTAGTTTTGTGTTTGGTAAATACCTATGCCCATATTCAGACGAGAAAAAAACAAAACATTAAATATGGATAAAGATTTGAAAAATTGCTACAATGCTGTGTGCACGTGCAAACAAACTCGAATCTATAACTTCATTTACCTATTTCTCTTTTGTATATGCTAAAGTGTGCTAGCAATGTTCTGTAAATAAAAACCAGCTGAATCGAGAATACTCAAAAAGATTGTTAAAAGAAAAGAATGAAATTCTCTCAAGAAGTTTTCGTTAATCCTGTTCATTAAGAAAATGACTTTATAAATAAAATACATTTTGTTTTAATAAAATGAATCTGATTGCCTGAAAATGTAATCAGGTTATCTAATTATAATATCAATACTCATACCATAATGTGATGTGTCTACTTAAGTGAATTTTGCTGAACAGTGGTAAAAGCTTTAATCAAAAGATCTAAGTTCAAAAAAAGGAGAGAACATAACTCAAAAGTGTATTAATACGTCTCTGGCGTGAATTTACATTGCTTCATTTGATTTTAAGCAAAATATTCTAACCAAGTTATCTTTGTGCTCCTCGAGTGTTTTATGCTTGAAATTGCTGAAAAGGATTTCGCAAAAGAAGTCTTAATTTGGATTAAAGTATCTTAAACTTTTCACAGATTTGTAGATAATTACAACAATAGATAATATTAGTCTATATTCAGGTAAAAAAGCTTTCAAAATTGCTTGATCACACATACATAGTTTTGTTTCGGCATGAATAGCCAGACGTAAACCAGACATCTTCTGCTTTATGTTGGTTTTTCATTTGATAAAGACGCTGTAATAGTAGTTTTGCGCCATTTCGACCTTCATTTGTCAATGTAAAATCATGTATCCTGATGGCATTCTGTACACTAACTTTCTCATATTTTTACATACTATGTTTCCTTTATTGATGCTGCTTGTAAAGGTCATTCAAAGATAAAATACCAGACTTAATATAATTAAAAAAGCACACTCATAAATTCAGTTATTGCCATTATTTACTATGGTAATAGCTTTTAGATTTGAAAGCTGGAGTGATTTAAAATTAATGCTATATGTGTTAAATCTGTTCTTAATTATGCAACCAGTATGTTGTCCTGAGTTCTAAGCAATAAGACCAAACACACCCTTTCAAATTCTCTTTCGTAAAAGTGTCATATGCCTATCCCCCACCCCAAGGTAAATACCACGCATTGTGGGCAAAATAATATATTAAAAAATACCGTGTTGAAAACTGATTGTATATGGAGTAATCTTGACTATTGTTTCAAATGTACATTACTCTCTGAACTCGCTTATAAGTAAAATCAAACTGCAAGTAACAAAGATCACGATCTACCGTAGCACACTGTGCATTCAGATTAGGGTTAATATTATTGGTTCTATTGATTACTCATAACAATGAACACATACCTGGATATGACAGCGCATACTGCTCCTGCTGACCTGGATCTGTACAGTTTTGCAGGTGAACTCGTGTTATATAGACCTGGATCAAAGAAGTGGGTGTAGGTGTGGGGGGATACGGGGTTTTCGGCCACCCACTCATCCCCACTAAAAAATGTAAACACACAAACGTATATTTACTTGTCACTTTAAATTCAACCATCGTTTTATTCTTGCGGATACACTTGAGTAAATATACACATAGACTTTTGCTTTGATGTTCTTTCGAGGAAAGTCAGGGCTCATTTGAAATATGGAAGAGAAAAATAGAACACCTCCACTACTATTTGACTTGATCTGGCCTTGTCGTCAGCGAGTACATACGGATGTTATTATCTGACTCCATCGCAAACTGCCTGATGTAAATGCGACATATAACTGATGAATACGATTGGTATATCAGTTTATATATATATATATATATATATAAAATTTATGAATAAATAGAGATAAACAGTTTTATTTTTATATATATATTACATTAATGAAGGTCGTAAAGTGCTTTGTAATTTAGACCTTTTGGATATACTGTATTAAGACGGTGAATCCAGTATGTTTCTTTTAGCAAACGTTCCATTTCTGATTCAGCTATAACAATAGGTTGAAAGGAAAAATCTTGCACAGTATGAGAACTATTGTTAAAGTGTACGGCAACATGAGATGAAAAAGATTTATGGATATAATTTTTTATGTCAGATCTATGTTGGTTCATACGTTTAGATATTTGTTGACTAGTTTGTCCAATATATTGGACGTCACATTTTTTGCATGTGATCAAATAAATAACGTTTGATGTTGCACAATTAGTATCACAATGCATATTAAACGTTTCTTTTGTATTACTACTACTGAAAGAAGTACTTTCATTAATAAGAGAACAGTGCGAACATCTAGGTCTATTACATTTAGTTGCTGATCCTTTTTTGTACGATGTTTTTTTCTAATTTAGAATTAATTAGGTAATCTTTAAGATTTTTTGTCCTTTTATAAGCAAGCATGGGCTTGCTTTCGTGTAGCAATTTAACATTTTCTTTACCTGATAATTTTAATAAATCCCAATATTTATTGATAATCTTACCTATATTAGGTAAACTTGGGTTATATTCAATAATAAAGGGAATGATATCCTTATTTGTATTTTTGATTTTACATTGTAATGATTCAAGTTGTGTAAGAGAAGATACTTTTTGGAAAGCAGCATTAATGATATCAATAGGGTAATTTCTATTTAGAAAATGCTGACCTAACTCTATCAAAGATGATTTAAAAACAGTGTCATCCGAAATAATTCTTCTATATCTTTTCGCTTGACTATATGGTATCCCGCTTTTACATGATTTAGGATGGCATGATGAATATTCAATATATTGATGCATATTTGTGTTTTTAACATGAACCGTGGTAGTGATGTCATTATTTTCATTTTTTATGACGTCTACGTCCAAAAATGATATTTTAGTTTTAGACACATTGAATGTAAACTTTATTGTTGGATGTAATTTGTTTAAACTGTCTATAAAATAATAAAGGTCTTCCAATGGATAACTCCAAATCATAAAGATATCGTCTAAAAACCTTAACCAAATATCTGGTTTTAAGAAACATTTATTTAGAAAATCATTTTCCAATTTTCCCATAAATAAAGATGCATAAGAAGGTGCCATAGGACTACCCATTGCTGTTCCCATTTTTTGGAGATAGTTTGTATTACCAAATTGAAAAAAGTTATTTTCGAGCACAAGTTTTATCAAATTACAAACATGTTCTTTTGATAGTTTAGATGTATATTCGTTTTCTCCAAGATAATATTTACATGCTTCGATACCATCATTGTGTGGTATATTCGTGTAGAGTGAAACCACATCAAGTGTAACTAGTAATGAATTTTCAGTTAGTTTTGGTAAAGATTTCAATTTGGTAATGAAATCAAAAGTATCTTTGACATATGAAGGTAGTGATTTCATTAGTGGTTGTAAAACATGATCAATATATTTGGATATATTATTTGTAACTGAGTTACAAGTAGAAATAATAGGTCTACCTGGATATCCTAAAGGTAGTGACTTATTAATCGTTTTATGTATTTTTGGTAAAATATAAAATTGAGGTGTGCGTATTTTATTCGGGAAGATATCTAGTTCATCATGCATTGAGCAATTGTGTATAGCGATTTGATTAATACATTTGCTTATGTTTTCTTTAAATTCTTCAGAAGGATTATAGGAAAGTTTTGTATAATATTCGTCATCATTTAATTGTCTTTCTACTTCTTCAATATAATCTTCTTTATTCATTATTACTATGGTGCTAGACTTATCTGCCTTTTTAAAAGTAATACTTTCGTCCTGTGATAAGGTACGCAAGGAAATTAATTCTTCTTTAGATATGTTAGTAAAATGTTTTCTTTTAGAACTGCTTTTTAAAATTTCTTGTTTAGTTGCTTCAATATAAAAATCGAGATAAATATCTCGACCACTAGAAGGTGTAAATGATGATTCTTTTTTATTGAAAAAGGGCTTATTTTTTAGATGATAACTACTTTTGACTTGTGAGTTAGTATATGATTGTGAGAAAAATTCTTTTAATTTTAACGATCTAGTGTATTTGAAAAATGCTTCTGCTAAATTGATATTATCATGCACTTTGTTTCTTGGACAAAAAGATAAACCCTTACCTAGAAGAATGTAATCACTATCAGTTAGAGTTCGTTTAGAAAGGTTTAACACAGTTTCTTTTCCTCTTTTGATTTCCTTTTTTCTTTTCTTGTCTTTCCTCCATTTGTTCTTGTTTTGAATTCTAACAAATCTCCTATTCTTTCTTTTGTTTGTGTTGTCTTCAACAGATCCTTGAGGGTTTCCATAAGTTTTTGTAATGTTTCTATTACGGTTATGTTGGACTCCTGTACAATTTTCTTCGCCCCATTCTTTACTGCATCTGCATAGGTTGTTCTTTGTGTGCCTGGGGCTCTTAAGTTTTTTGCTTGATCATTTGTTGAGTTGTTTTGAATGGGTCTGTTATTTTTTACTTCTTTTAGATTTGGTTGAGATGTAATTTTTGCTGTTGGTAATGATGCATGTTCCATTTCATTTTTATTTCTTGGTTGTTGTTGATTCCTTGTTTGATTGTTAGTTACTGCACGTTTGAAGTTAATTTCCTCTGTTGTTCTACTTGGTTGTTGATTGTTTCTTTTTGATTTCTCTCTAACAATTTCCAATGCTGATGGTTTTCGTTGTTCTGGAAAGTTGTTTTTTTCTTTTTGCAAATTTTGTAACTTTTTAAGTTGATTTGATAATAGTTCGTCTTTTTTAGATTCCGTTTTTGTAAAGAGTTCTTCATCAAAATTGCCAATACGGTTTTTTATCAAATTTCTAAGACTATCTCTGTTTTCTTCTAGTTCTTTGCCTAGGTTGAGTGCTTTTCTCTGGTGCTCTTCTTTTAATCTCTCGCATATCTCCAAAGACACTTTTTTCAATAGGTTGTCAATAGACTCCTGAAACTTTCTTGAGGATTCGTTATTACCAATATGAATTTTCAGTCTTAGACGTAATCCTTTCGGTACAAGATTCTCCGATATACAATTTTCCAGAAATCGTGCGTGTAGACCGCTCTTCATCTGTTTCTCAGCTAATTTCTCCATTGTTGATTTTAACAAATTTGTTTTATTATGAATACGTGGATCAGATGCTGATGCCATAGTGTTGTTTAGGTAGACTTATTAAAATATAAAATAAACAACGCCAACACGTATTAATCCATGATGATGTGGGTTTCTTTATTTTAAGTTTTGAAAAAGTAACACAATATTCAAAGGCCAAGATTACTACTACTACTACTAATTATTATTATTATTATTATTATTATTATTATTATTATTATTATTATTATTATTATCATCATCATTATCGTCATCATCATTATTAATATTATTAATAATATTATTAATTATTATTAATTAATACGTGTTGGCGTTGTTTATTTTATATTTTTACATATATATATATATATATATATATATATATATATATATATATATATATATATATATATATATATATATATATATACTTCGTCCGGTCTGGACTTAATCAAACCTCTATTATTAGCAGTATCATTATTTTTGTGTATTTTAAATGTGTATTGTGATTTCAGATTTTTTTTTCTCTAACGGTTTTTAAAAGCAAAAATACTCAACGTTTCGTTATCAGAAAGATAACTATTTTTGAAATTATAATAATTCCATCCATGATGATGTGGGTTTCTTTATTTTAAGTTTTGAAAAAGTAACACAATATTCAAAGGCCAAGATTACTACTACTACTACTACTAATTATTATTATTATTATTATTATTATTATTATTATTATTATTATTATTATTATTATTATCATTATCGTCATCATCATTATTATTATTATTAATAATAATAATATTATTATTATTATTATTATTATTATTATTATTATTATTATTATTATTATTATTTATGTTTGGGTTTACAATAAAGTGAAACCCGCATGTGGCGGTGATTCAAAGTACTTAATTGTTAACTAAATGGAATATAAACGATTGCTTAATGATGATAATAAGCGCAACCCATACAACATAACAACTTGAGATTCATTAAATCACATATTCGGAATCAAGGAAGTGTCTTTTAAAACAAATCGGCATGGAACAGGTGTCATAATTAATCACCCCTATAGTCTGTGCCAAATTTGGAAGTATCATACAACTAGAATATATCTCATGTTTATTGAGCGAATGATGTACCGTTGAAATTAATTAGCAGTAGAAAAGTGATGCAAAGAGTATATTCTGGACAAGTGGCGTAAATAATTAGATTATGAATTATTTAAATCATTCTGTATTACAAAGATGTAAAGTGAAAATGGCAATCGATAGTGTCGACAAGTTTGAATTTACCTGGAAGGAGTATTAACGTTGACATGGTTATGTTTTAAAGATAAGTTTTGAGGCTATTCTCTGTTGATAAATTCACGTTTACAATGCATGTTGGTCTATAAAGAAATTATGTAGGGAATTTATTGATTATGGTTTGAAATTTATCGAAGTGTTATTATATCTAATCATACATTGTATATAAACTCCGAAGTATTTCGTCAAGTCTGTGAGTGATTAAGCAAAATTTGATAACATTTTAATAAAAACCAATCCCTGATCAGTCTTTATAACTCCAACCCCCATTTACTAAATCATCGGATTGCATTAACAAATATGGCGTTTGGAATAGTTAAATGATACATCCTTGATGAATAGCTAAATAAACGTTGTATGGTATCCATGACGTGTTGATCAATGAACTCTTGCGCTAGATGCTTCGTCCATGACGTGTTGATCAATGAACTCTTGCGCTAGATGCTTCGTCCATGACGTGTTGATCAATGAACTCTTGCGCTAGATGCTTCGTCCATGACGTGTTGCAAACACTTGCAAGTTGCGAAACAGATGTTTTGCGATATTAAGACGTAAAGAGTCGATAAAACAGTAGCAGATAATAAAACTGCATCCAGTCTTTAAGGTTTGTATGACAAACAATGCTAAATTCGTCATTTGAATGTTTCCATTACGCTTTTGTTCAAGTCATATATTTCTGTAATGTTACGCATTTGCATACGAATATAGTAAACACTTTTCTAATAGCATTCCATACAGCGACAAGTAGTTGTAAAATAAAAAAAAATTTCAATATTAACACAACAAATTTGACATACTCTATATTTATAACAAATATGTTCATATCTTGCAAATCACCCGCAATGGGAATAGCAATTAAGGAGCAAGAAAATCTCTATCCCTCAGCAATTCAAATCAGATATTTTCGACATTTGACGTTTCTCCATGACCTATATAAACGCTGGTGTTTTCATTGTTAATGTTTCCATATAATTGTTGCTTACATTGTCTTCAAAGCTCAGATTAAACAATTTTTAAAAATATAATCTTTCAACTCCATAAGTAAACCAAAACATTTCTAAATCCAAAATCTCTCTTACATTTTCGGTTCCAGCAATCACAATTTCATCTCGATGTTGTAGATTGTAAAATTAGGAAACAAAATCTTCCGGCAAATTTAGGATTCTAGACCACACACACACACACACACACAATGTCAGCTTGATTTTATCTGATTATACTGATTTGTGGCCGGCCGCCTTGAAGGTAAGAATTGATTTCATTTCCTCAAATGGAATTTTCTATCATGCAATTGCTTTACTTTTATGCATGTCCTCTTACGACAATTCGTAAAGGTTTATTCGTAATGGAGAATAAAAGCTTCTTTGATAAGGGAGCCATTATTTTACATAATTTGGACTTATCAAGTCCTAATTGAATACTCAAATGCAATTACAAAGACAAAATGTCACTAAAGGAACAATTTTGTATTCATGCAAATCCAATTACATGGTACTTAACGATTATAAAAACCATACATCTCTATTGTATGTGCCTGAAGTGGTCGTTCCATGATATCAGTAACCTTTCTTAAGATTAATCGAGTGAGCGATCCAGTATTGTGTTTATATACATGAAATATATTTCTAAGTAATCATTTGCCGACACTCTGATAGGGACCTTCTTTACAACCAACTAGTGATTTCCGATTCTGTATCACAAAAGTCCGATAAAGTGGAACTACTTACATCTCATGAGTGCCTCATCCAACTCGTCAACCGCAATCCTCAAAATAGTATTCATTGCTCTTTAGCTAAAACATTGAAACAAAGATTTGTTTATAAACGTTTTTAAAACAATTATAAACAGTTTCAGGATGTGATGTGCGCCAAAATATATGCAAGAAATCCGTGAGATATTACACTATAAAACTCAAAGATCCCTTTTAGGCACCTGCCTACGCATTCAAAATTCGAAACCGTTTTGCAAAGTTTCATCATTAAGAGAGACATTCCTGAAAGTGTTGCCTTGGAGCAATGAACGTTACCGCCATTCTATAATTGTATCAAGCAAAGTGTGGACACAAAAAAAAAAAGGCACAGATTATAAACAAAACACTGGAGTTTGATAAATACAGATAAACTACTAGACTCAAATGTGGTTTAATAGTGTGTTACATTCTGGGTAAAAATCAAATAGCACTGGATAAACACAATTGAACTGATGGCAAAGGTACAGAGGCAGTCTAGGTCTTAGCTAGAAGCTGTAGCAGGGACGCATTTGCCACTTCCAGGGTCCTGTACATGTGTATTTGGTTGTACTTTTTTTTTCATTTTGGATCATCATCACCATCAAGCCATATTGAAGCCTTCACGGATACGATTCTCTGTGACAGCAAGCAGAAGATAGAAAAAATAGAGAGAACACAACTCTCGAAAGTAAAATAGGCCTACTGCCAATCCATCCCGTGAGCTTGAAGACGCCGAAAATGTAGCTGCTCTAGACCAGAGCATACGAGCTGAGCAACCAAATGAAGAGTAGATTCAGCAATTAAGAAAATTGAAAATGGGAAAGCAGTCATTCTATATCAGAGACGGGTGAAATGAAAATGATGATTGGTATCAGGCGAAATCCTGCTCATCCATAAAGGCAAGAGCCATAAGAGGGACAACAGAAAGTACTATGGCATTCACATTTTAACTGTGCCGGGAATGATCTTTGCCTATATCCGTCTAATCAGCGTGTTTTATTACCGAGCAGAACGTTGGTTCACCCTCTCAAAGTACACCATTGTACTTCTACACATATTTTCAGTCTGATTATCAAATTATTTAACGCCATTTTGTATTCACGTTTTACGTACGTCCTTTATACACAGGAAAACATCACTTCCTGTCGCTTTCAAATCGTCTGCCCACCAGGGAATCTTTGATAACGGGATTCAGCCAAAAATCATTTGGTACTAAACCAGAGATGTATTGGAGTATGTGGCAAAGCCTACACGCTGTGCATCTTCAGGAAGTCTGTTTCGACGGCGCATGTAGCTCCAGTACGTTGTTATTCGTAGGTATTTTGATGCGTGTACGGGTGGTTTGGGATTGTTCTACAAAGCTGTTGCAACCGTTTGAAGCATAACACTGTCCAGTGACATTACCAGAGACAGGTACCTGTATTAAAAAAATAATGCATATAAATCTTTCTTCACAGTCCGATGTCACATTTACCTGTATGTTATCTCTGCTCGTGTTCTCCTGACCGAACATTATACGAATTGCTTTCTTCATGTATCACCCGCTATTACTCTAGATAAGGTTCATTCTATAGTAATATATAAGAAAACTATTTTTCTGATCTTTTTCGGTAGCTTTGCTAATCTGGAAAGAGTGTTACTTGAATTCAATAGAAAAAAACATACAAACCTAAGCAGAAAAATAAAGCTTTCACTAAGTTCAGTATCTTGGCTTTTTTTAAAATAAAAAAGTAATTATTCCCATAAATACTCTGTCAACTGGGTCAGGGAACACAATCCCAAGACTAGCTTACAATCAAACATTTCTGGCTATCAGTTAATTTAGGAGGAATAGAATATCATGTTTATAAAATGAAAAGGAAAGCAACCACGTATATATATATATATATATATATATATATATATATATATATATATATATATATATATATATATATATATATATATATATATATATATATATATATATATATGAGTTTGACATTTTAGCTAAATAATAGATCATTGGGCACAAGTTAGAGCCAATGGTTGAAGTTGTCTGGAATTTGTTTCATTCCAATATTATTTTCAAATAAATTCAAACCTCTCGTCGGACCATTGGAATTACTTAACACCTATACTCTCTCATTGGTGTATATTTCTCTCCCATGACTGCAGTAGTTCCACCAGCCCCATTCACCTTCAAACAGCCAACATTTAATTTGATAATTTCACATATTATTAGCGTTTTCCTCTGGCCAATTATCTTAAATGATATTGGCAATTATTTTAAATACCCTAATAATAATGGAAAAGTTATTTTCTATCTCAGTTTTCAAATACAAACGAGCATTCTAATTATCCCCAGCTGCGCTCCTCAGCTTATGGCCTGCATGTGAGCTATGTTGGTTGAAGACATAACGTTTCCTATAAATATTGCTGAATGATTAATTACCAGGCATCCTTCATTTGAAAAGCATATTTAGTAATTCATTCATCATGGCTTCTGCTAGTGGGAGCATTTTTTGATATTTGCCAGTTGAATATGTTTATAATAATGACTTCGTTACAGTGCACTTCTGGTCTGAAGTGCTTATAGTTAGTTTTCTTTGTCATGCGTTGACGCATACAATACTCTACTTTGTCTCTTGTTGGTCCGTACAATTTCATAATAAGGCACACAGCTCAATGCTACTCACTATTAAAGCACACAGCACAATAATTCTCAGAATTAAAGCACACATCAAAATAATACTCACTATTAAAGCACATCACACAATAATTAAATCACACTACTCAATAATACTTACAATTAAAGCACACTACAAAAATACTCATTATTAAAGCACACTACAAAATAATACTCATTATTAAAGTGCACACACAATAATGCTAACTATTAAAGCACACTATTCAATAATACTTACCATTAAAACACATTACTCAATAATACTCACTATTAAATCACACTGCTCAATATTACTCACTGTTAAATCACACTGCTCAATATTACTCACAATTAAATCACACTGCTCAATAATACTCACTATTAAATCACACAGTTCAATATTACTCACTATTAAAACACACTACTCAAGAAAGCTCACTATCAAAGCATACTACCCAATATTACTCACTACTAAATCACACTGCTCAATATTACTCACTATTAAATAACTCAGTTAAATAATACTCACTAATAAAGCACGTTACAAAATAATACTCACTATTAAATCACACAGTTCAATAATACTCACTATTAAGACACACTACTCAAGAAAGCTCATTATCAAAGCATACTACCCAATATTACTCACTATTAATGCACACTGCTCAATAATACTATTAAATCACACAGTTAAATAATACTCACTAATAAAGCACGTTACAAAATACTCACTATTTATGCACACATCTCAATGATACTATTAAAGCACATTACTCAATAATACTCACTATAAAAGCACACTACTCAATAATATTCAATATTAAAGCACACATCTCAATGATATTCACTATTAAAGCACACTACATAAAAATACTTACTATTAAGGCACACATCTCAATGATACTATTAAAGCAGACAGCTCAGTAATACTCATTATTAAAGCACACTGCTCAATAATACTAATTTTTAAAGCACTGCTCAATAATACTAATTTTTATAGCACACTGCTCAGTAATACATGCTATTAAATTTATGGTCAATTTCAAACTTATTCAGAATTATTGAATTGTTTCTGAACATGTTTAAATATTGCAATTGTTGCTGAAAAAAGAAACGATAATGGACTAACCGGACAACAAATCATGATGAATAATCTACTCGAAAAACTCTCCATATGTATTTCTTAAACTATGATTTTGAAAATATTCTACGTCTTTTATTTAATTGCGTCATACATTCTCTAGCTTTAAATGTTTACTTTACTGTCTACTTAAAATTACCACGCGCATTTGAAACTTATAATTTTACTGGCGTGATGTAAAATACACTTTCGAAAGGGCATTTATAAAGACAGGCCAGTTTGCATCCCGTAAATTGTTTTTTAAATTTTATACTCATGATGATGAAGTTTATTAGATCCTTCACTTTAATCATCGTCTGGAAATGTTCAATTAATATTAATTCATTTGCAATTATGTGCCTTGAGTGCATCCTTGACATATAATATTATTCGCCATAACGAGGAACATCTCTATTAGCTGTCAAATGCAGCATCCTAAACGATTTTTGCGCAATGGAAAATTCAGGTTTGTGCTACTAAGTCGAACGCTACACGCAAGGCGGCCAAAATGATTGCTCCAAGACAAGCCGAACCACAAATAGTAAATGTTTCAGGACTTAGCAGTTAATCTTCTGGGAGAGTGCGTGTGGTGTGTGGCTGGTGTTGTCAAGGGCTAAATTCTCCCCCAACCAACCAGGGTAATATTGTTTTCTTTTATTAATGCGATCGATTGCATATCTCCCCACCCCCACCCACCCCACCCCCCCACTACCCCATAAATCAGAGCAAGAATATTTGGATTAGAATTACCGCCTCTCCCATACATTGTCGGTACATTTGACGTATGGACGCATAAGTCGTATTATCAGATATTGAATATTGCAGGATTATTCGTGTTACCAATGTTATCGACTGCATGGCAAAACTTTGACCAATTTCGTTTACCCACGCGCATCCCTGACAATTTTTGCATGAAAATACTTTGACTTTCATTGCTTCAATTCTGCATGAAAAAATTCCGACTTTTAATTCATCAATTCTGCATGAAAATATTCCGACTTTAATTCATCAATTCTACATGAAAATACTCCGACTTCCAATGTTTCAGTTCTGCATGAAAATACTCGTACTTTTAATGCTTCAATTCTGCATGAAAATACTTTTACTTTTAATTCTTCAATTCTGCTTGAAAATACTCTGACTTCTAATGATTCAATTCTGCACGAACAAAAATCTAATTTCCAGTACTCCAACTTCCAATGCTTCAATTCTGCAGGACAATACTCCGACTTCCAATGATTTAATTCTGCAGGACAATACTCCGACTTCCAATGATTTAATTCTGCAGGACAATACTCCGACTTCCAATGATTTAATTTTGCAGGACAATACTCCGACTTCCAATGATTTAATTGAAAAGAATCCAATTTCCAATGCTTCACTTCTGCATGAAAATACTCCGACTTCCAACGCTTCAATTCTGCAGGAAAATGCTCCGACTTTCAATGCTTCATTTCTGCATGAAAATACTCGCACTTCAATGCATAGATTCTGCTTGAAAAAATGGTGACAATTATTATAGTTTAAAACTTTATCGAGATCAACTTTGTATCCTTCGTACAAAATTTCAGACCACTCCTCATTATTATTATTTTTAATTCATAATCGCATCCTAGTTTCTTGCTTAACAGTGTGTTCATCTTCGTCTTTTTAAAAGAAAATTCAAGTCTTTGTTAACAAATTCAGTAATTTTAGTTTTCGCAAGCACATTATTTTATCCTCCTGTTATCCCTTTTGGTGTAAGCCAATGTTTTTATTTTTTAGTTTTGCATCTTTCTGTGATTTTTGAACTCTATAGATTAAGGTGAAGTTGTTTTAAAAATCGGATCCAGGTTTTCGTTTTATCATTTCAAAAGGTATTAAACTGCATTAATCATCAATTAAGTCATTAAGAACTGCAATGCCGGCTTCTTTCGACACCGACACGAAAGTAAGAACATCAATTTGTGTTAGATAACTACTACTACTACTACTACTACTACTACTACTACTACTACTACTACTACTACTAATAATAATAATAATAATAACAATAATAGATAAACTGCTTTATCAATTTCGCATGTATGATTATTGTTATTTTCACACTGAATGAAACTCAAACATTGTGCAACACTTTACACGCAAAACATATTAATATTTTTATTCGAAAATTTGATAATGATATAATGCTTTCTTACGGTAAGTTTGTTTATTCAGTAATAATGAACAAAAAAAATCTATTTTCATTTGTAAGCAAAATTACGCGTTTTAATTTGTCTTGCCCTTGTGCCATTTCTGTGCTTTGCTTGTGAGATCTGCTTTTGCTGACGCCATTGACATTAATTAAAAAGGCTACTATTAAGATAATTATTGAACCTAAAACATCGGTATAACATGCTCAGAAAATTAATTTATCATTGTCAATTTTTTTTCGAAAGTATACGTTTGAATTTGTAACTTTTCACATAGGACAATGATTGTTCCTGTATGCGGAAGGTCTGGTTTAAAATATAAAACAAGTATGTGTTGTTGCTATTTTAATAGCTGCAGTAATGCAACTCGTGAATGCACTCTGTAATTCGTGTTGGTTCGTTGTATACTCTAACGACAGAGACACAAAAACACCGACGCCAAACAAGCGTGCATATTTAAAATTCTTCTGTAACGAAATCAAGAAATAGCTCAGCGTTTACTTGTCATTGTCTTTTTCAAGTTAAATACCGTGACGTTCTTTTAATGGGCAGGTTTTTAAAAAATTATTTAAATAAATCATTCAAAAGAATATAACAGAGAAATAAATGATGGATATGCTGGTTGTACATAATAACATTGTCAGATTATTGCAAGGAACATAAGTCATATTCTTTTGAAATACATAATCCCATTGTAAGTACTGTCTTTGTCATGGTGACCACTCGACCTTCTTCAGTCACCATGGCACCACGAGGAAGTGTGCAATATGTGATTTTACGACACACGCCAAAGGGTTGGCGTGAATTAAGCCAAATTATTCAATATTATTTGAATGCAGCTTTTATTTGAATATTTATTCTTGGCTGCATTTCGTGTTGTAGAGATTTATGTTTTGTTAAACTGGTCTTTTTGTGGGGTAATGATCGTTTAGCTATTTGCCTTTGACAGCTAATGAGGATGTTCCTTCTGATTAAGACTAATGGCGTGTGTTTAGGGGGACATTAAAAGCACATGATTGCAAATAAATTGAGCTTAATTGAATACTTAAAAATGATGATTAAACGAAGCAGCGCATTAATTTCTTGTTCATGAATATGAAATTAAAAGGTAATATACATGTCTTCAAATTACCCGTGTCCAAAGTGACGGTTGCATGACGCCTATAATCATCTTTAGTTTCCAATACGCGGGAATGATCTATGGATCGGACTGCCAAAGGAACAATTTAAGAAAGACACGAGCTGTAATCTTAACTAATAAATAAAACTTTCTTCAAGATTCATAACTTACACACGTAATATAAATAAAGGAACAAACGCGTATTAACGTTTGTTTTTAACGCATTGATGATAATAAACAATGTGATTAAAAGGCATCTGTGCTTGTAGTGATTAATGATGTTCTATGCCCGTTCAAGCAAAATATCAAATACGTTTGCTGCGTATCCTTTACATTTATTCTTCTGCCTTTTTGTTAACTCAAGTTTATGGAATGTATTGTACTTACCGGGTAGAAACCTATATATTTACATTTATTCTTCTGCCTTTTTGTTAACTCAAGTTTATGGAATGTATTGTACTTACCGGGTAGAAACCTGACTAGACAAAAACGAAAACCAAATGGCGAATAATTGTTTTAACTACTAAAACATTTACTCTGTTTTGCATGAAAAAACAATCTTATTACAGTAAACGCTGGATGAAAACAATTTGGCATACATACATATATGGATAAAAGTAGTTATCCATATAACAACAAATGACATTGTCTTGTCATCGGATTAATACCACCCCTATCCAAAAATAGATGGGAGAATCTAAATATTATTCCAAGTTATTCAAATTGCTTTGAACAAAAACTACTATTATATACTCAATACTTTAATATAGATAAGATAGAAGTTTTTATCCAAGTTCCACTGAAAAATATGTACAATATATATATATATATATATATATATATATATATATATATATATATATATATATATATATATATATATATATATATATATATAGAGAGAGAGAGAGAGAGAGAGAGAGAGATAGAGAGAGAGAGAGAGAGAGACAGAGACAGAGAGAGACAGACAGAGACAGACAGATAGATAGATAGATAGATAGATAGATAGATAGATCGATAGATAGATAGATAGATAGATAGATAGATAGATAGATAGATAGATAGATAGATAGATAGATAGATAGATAGAGATAGATAGATAGATAGATAGGACTTAAGATCATAAATAGGTAACAAGCATATGCAAAACCAACAAGTTCTATGGAATGCTTTTTTAAAAACTTATAGCATGGTCAATGTAATCATACAATCCTAAATGTTGTATTAATTCCAAATATATCGAGCAATCCGAATGAGTTCGGGTTTGGGATGCGAGAGGACAAAGAAGTGCCAAGAAATAATGTATTTGACATTATCAGAGAATTATTTAATTTCTCATTTAAAACTGTTGTTTAAATGATTAGTACATAATACAAGCAAATAAAGGTATTTTCTTATTGTGTTTTTTTCGTGACAGATAATCAGTGACTTTAAAGATCGTACACACATCAACGATGAAATATGTTTTGTTTTTGGGGAAGGGTTTTCTTTTTGTGTGATACTTGCAATGCACGTGGTCATTAGTTTTTAATTTTCTCTACTTTTTCGGAATGTATATATTCTTATATATTTCCAAACTGTGTCCATGCTCTATCGTGAATGATACATTGCATTATTTCACATTGATATAGTATATCAATGCAGAAGGTTAACTTTTAAAATATATTTCCGATCGTATCTTTGGCACCATCGTTTATTGGCAAATTATTACCTTCTATTGAGACACATGCCTTGAATTTTTTTTAAAAAAAATTAGTGGGTGTGCATCATTTTATATTAAATAGCTTTCAGAACAAAGCAATAATCAGTCATAACTAAGGCTACTGTTATATTCAACAATTAAAAATGTACAATATAATAGAACAATTCAAGGGTGGTCATGCTGGTGATGGTGACAGAGGAGGTGGTGACGACGATGTTGATAATAATTTTGGCTGTTTTGTGTTGTTTAAGGTCTAACGCCATTCTTTAGCGCAAGATTGGCTTTACATAAGCTGGTATAACTGGTGGAGGAAGAGCTCGGGAAAACCTCATTAAAAACCGCCGGCCCATAGAAAGCTACTGGCAAACTTTCTCACATATAAATATTGGCCGAGTCCTAGACTAGAACCCACGCGGACAGAGGTCAAATGGCAGTGATCGGTAAAGACGAGAGCTAAGGTCTCACAGGATAGTTTCGCATTTTGACACCTCCCTCATATTTAAGGTAGAAGGCATGAGCCTAATTATCACAATCCTAGCATTTTTCAGTTCACACATAAGTTAAATCTGTAATGTGGTTTAGATTTACTTTGAGTTAGGCTTGGAAACTGGTTGACTTGTTGGTGACTGCCTGTAACAGTTAGACTAGCATTGGCGATCAAATGCGTAGCTTGGGCTTCAAATGAGCCGCGGACTTGGCTTGCGTATTTACATGTGTCTGCTACAAAGGTAAATATCTAAAAAATCTAGATGGTTGGGGGTGATAAAAAATATGCTAATTTGTTACAATATTAGTGAACTTTATTCATGTATAAGGCACATACTGATTCTTTTAGCTGTCTTGTCACAGGAAAATATTTAAAATACCCCCTTTCTGTAAATAATGAATCTAAAAAGAAGGTTTGGGGGCAGTGTTTATTCAGTATAAAAGCCACTAGTTGCATAAGGATATTAACTTTAATTCCTCAGTCAGAATCTTACATGCATCATTTCAACAAAATTCATTAGTTAATTTTTACTTGTGTCTTTAATGTAATATTATTATAATTTTTCTGCTATAGGTCATTGTCTGACAAAAATGTGCCAAAAATACTGTCCAGTGAGACCGAAAGAATACTCGGCATCCTGGGTCCATAACGATTTTAATTGTGATGATATTGATAAATGCGTTTGAATTTAAAACAAAGTGACCAATGGGCTATTTAGCATAATTATTTATATTTGACTTCTTCTTTATTTGCCAGTATTGACTAAATTTTGAAGTTGGTAATTAAATAATCGTTTTGTTAAGTGCGTAAAAATATAAGAACTGAAATTAAGAAGAAAGAGTGTCGCGTGGGACAGAAAAAAAAACGAATATCATGCTCATCATTCAAGCGTGTCGGTACTTTTTGTAGTTTGCGAATATCAAATTTAAAAATCATAGTGAATGTTCGAAACGGGAAACTACTAGAAAATATAATGTCAGTCAGTGTATTTATGATAATGTTCATTCAACAATAAAATTATAAACTACAGAGTTAATTAAATAGCGACGAAGGCTTTAACAATTTTCTCACATGTAAAATGTAATATTATTAGCGCGATAAGAATCGCTAGTGGTGGCGAGAGGATTGTTTGTATGAATTATTATGGTACGAGTAAAAATAGCAAAAGATTAAGAAGAGCTCGTATTAGAAGATTGTTCCCAAATTATTTCGAAATCCTATTTTAAGCCGGTAAGTAGCACCCTGGTGGGAAATCCTATAATAGTCTAGTAAGTAGTTGTATTGGACACTATGGGGACATGTCAATTATTAGGCTCCCGTGGGACACTTGGAATCCTTATGTTAAGTGGGTCAACATGTTTAAAGTTGAAGTGCTAGTATGCGTACAAAATTGTTTAGAGACAAAAGTTTGTCTTGGGACAAATGGTTTAGAGGGACAAATGTATTTATGGAGAGAAAACAAGAAAGGTAATTTCAAAATGATGAAGGTTGAAAGGGTTGACAGTGCATTAGGACACACTGGAATGATAATATACAATGGTAAAGGAGAAAAGGGTCTACAATTTATGGAGAGAAATGAAAATGTAATTTTTAAAGTATTCATTTAAAATCCAAACATGCCTGATATACAAACCTGCACCACTGTTGATTACTATCTAAATCCCTCATTTTCAAAACACCCACACCTACCGTCGAACAAAAAGGGTAGATATTGTTGATAATACCTTCGCACACAAAAAAGATACGATCTCATACAAGGGGGGTAAGATATACAAGAAAGGGACGAAATAGACACACTAAACATACATACATACATACATACATACATACATACATACATACATACATACATACATACATACATACATACATACATACATAGGGAAGGGTAAAGAAGTTTGCTTATAGATGCATCACTGCACCATTATATTCAAACACACATTATCACACAAAAATGGTTTAAAGCACCAGTTGTCAACAGCATACACAAACACCAACACATGCAAAGACAAATACATAAAACACAAAACTGTGTTTTGGCAAATAGGATTAGTAACTCTTTTTTCGTGTGATTTTTGTGATTTGGATTTTGAACGTAGCTTTAACAATTTTCCAGTCATATCGCTACGATGTCTGCAGTGTGACACTTTGTTGTGATATATAGCACTGGGACATCATGCCGACAACATGTGGCATGATGTTCCATCCAGTCACATTATTCTGACACCAGGCCTACCAGTCTTAACACTAACCTCTTAATGCTGAGCGCCAAGCGAGGCAATTGTTAATATCATTTTTTTTTAATTCTTTGGTATGATTCGGACGGCGATCGAGCCCACGACCTATCGCATCCGGGGCGGACGCTCAAACCACTAGGCCAACGGAGCGGTTCTTTTCTCTTTTCTAGAGATTTGGATGGTTCTCAAAAGAGCCACTGCTTTGTTAACCAAAGAAGTGTAACCCTCTTAACGTATAAGTAATGCATATCATACTTCTTCTCTCTCCTGGTTCATAGACAAATATTCACTTCAGACAGCTATGCATATCAACATACAATCTTCTTTTCCAGATACCGGTGTCCGTAATCTTGGTTATAGTCCACCACTAGGTACGTTTTTCATCATCTTTTACGTTTTCATCTCACCATAGCATTTTCTTCGTTGTCATTGTCATCATAATTCTTTTTGATCACTGCAAAAATGGGAAAATTGGCAATGTCTTGGGTGTATTGGACAAAGTGGAACTCCTCCTAGACCGGGTGTAACAATTGGACATATATCCTTACATGCATCATATGAAAACGAAGATTCTATCTTTGAAACTGTTATTAGAGAGGTCATCAATAAAGAGGTGGAGTAGATAAAGAGGTCATTGGCAGGTCAAAGAAAAGACTAGGAACGCCAAATAGAGAACGGAACTTCCCTTTTTTAGTTCTAACTTGATGAAGATCAAAGGAGAAAATGAGACGAATTAGCTATCGAGACTGGGTCTATTCTCATAAGATAGTTTGTTTATTTGTAAGGTTATAATAGTGTGTCTATAAACACTGCCATAACTTTCCGTTAGTGTGTGTGTGTGTTTGTGTGTGTGTGTGTGTGTGTGTGTGTGTGTGTTTGTGTGTGTGATTTGTTGTTTTAACGTAGTTTTAACAATTTTTAGTCATATCTCTACGATGTCTGCGGTGTGGCAGTTTATAGTGAATTTTAAGGCTGGGGCGGCATGCCGCAGACATGTAGCATCAGTCACATTATCCTGACACCAGGCCGACCAATCCTAACACTAACCTCTTAATCCAAAGTGGCAAGCAAGGCAGCTGCTAGTACCATTTCTATGTATGACTCGGCCGGGGTTAGAACAGCGACAGTCTGCATCCGAGGCGGATGCTCTAATCCCTTCGGCCAACGAAATGGTCCATTCTTTGTGTACGAGAGTTCGTATGATGTATGCATATGCGAAATTGTGTGTGTGTGTGTGTGTGTGTGTGTGTGTGTGTGTGTGTGTGTGTGTTATGTGAGTGAATACCTTCTTTTATAATATACACTGTTATTTGTGATAGCATGTTTCTATGTATGTCTGTTAATGTGACAGTACAACCACTACCTACCCTTTCGTCGTATGGTTGGGTTATGCTATTCGATTGGAGGGGGTGGGTGTTCGGATACTAAACACAAAGCGGGTGCTGGATTGTACATGTGGTGTTTTTGGATAGTAGATACACGTTTTAACATCACCGTTTGCGTTTATCCACATGAACTGTTGACCCTTTCTTCATTTCCCATGTTAACGTTACTATTCGTGCTTTATACCTAGAAAACGTTTTTGTCTCTATAAACACTTTTGTCCCTATACATATAATACTATTCCCATGTTAAACCTATGTATCCATTTGCTATGCAATTTTCATGAGTCCTCAAAGTGTCCCCCTCATGTTAATCTACGGGCGTCTATAAAATTATGGTTTGTTCTCCATGTGTCCCATACAGCATCTTGGTTGGGAAATCCTTTTCCAACCAAGTAATCAATATCCTGATGGGAAATCCTATTCCATCTGTTACGTGCTTAGGCTCGAATAAACAGTAACATAGAAAGAGTGAAAATAACAAGCTTGTAAAAACTTAATAAACAATTTATTGAGCACAAATATTTTCCTGAAAAGAAAAATAAACTTACGGTTTTAAGACTCAATTCCAAAATTAATCCAAAAATAATTCAAAATATAATCCACTAGTGTAATTGCAAAAGTCCTGGTAATAAAATGTCCTAATAATTCCCAGTTCGAATCTTAGTGAAGCATCCAAGATGGAAGACGATGTCACTTGATGAAGTCAGTTCTGGTCTTATGGAATTCAATGAGCACAATTATTTTCCATATAAATAACAAAATAAATCCTCTTGATCCAAACGAATTGAAATAATTTCCAGTAATTTAAAAAAAAACTCAAAACAATATAACTTAATATTCTAACAGCCCAACTTCTACTAAATAGTTCGCTCCAAAACCATAATTTATATACCTGTTTTTACGTAAACAAGGAAGGGGTCACATGATCTTCTAGAATGTTTAGAACAAATTTACGTTCAAGAAATCTCTTACACAGCGTATGACCCAGATGAGAATCAGTTATTTTTACTCTCAAGAACTAAAAAAAAAAAGATTTTATAACAAAGCTCCATAATGTCCTTGGAATCAACCAATCATTTTAAAAGCTTGTTTACAACTCTGAAGCCATGTCAGAAATGAGGTCAACATCTGGTGTTTATTTGCAAAGTACAGGTCATCTCCCAAGGAATGAATTTTAAACTTCAAATGTCAAATTTGAATCTGACAAACAAACAATTAAAACAAAAATAAATGACTTAAATCAAATATACGTAACACATCCCAGTAATCAATATCCTCATGGGAAATCCTATTCCAGCTCAGTAATCAATATCTTCATGGGAAATCCTATTCCAGCCCAGTAATCATTATTCTGATGGAAAATCCTTTAGGAGTGCAGTTATGAGTAATATGATGGGAAATCCTATTTGTGACAAGCCCATATTATACGGATTTGGAAATCCCTGAGTCCAGAAAACGGCATCCAGATGGGAAATCGTAATTGAGCCATGTAATAACTATTCAGATGGGAAATCCTATTTGAGTCCAACAAATACCATCCTGATGGGAGATTCGATTCGAGACCAGTAAATAGCTACCTGGTGGGAAAACCCGGGTAAGACATTATTCAGAGATAGTCTTTAGTACACTGACTCATTCAACAAACGAGAAAATATATAGTGAGTTAGAGAAATTAGGTCAAATTTAAACAGACTGGTCTTCTAAAATTTTTAGAATCCTCGGTCTCGCAAAGGAATACATTTGTTTAACACATTAACAAATAGCTTAAATTGTTGTTTTTTAAAAGTTAAATTTGGCCTGAATATCTTTCACAACATCCCTTTCGCGCGGCCATCATGGCATTCGTAACACGTCATACATGTGAATCAAGGTTTATATTATAATAATATTTGTTATAGTCCTTATTAATGTATGACAAAAACAACTATTTTCTAAAAACATTAATAATTTTCAGATTATTTGTTTCAATTATTTTTTAACAACCTAACTCTGGAATTTCTGTACATTCCTTACTGGTGGAAACTAAGTTGCGATAAAAGTGAAAAAGTACCGTGATTCGTATCATTGGAAACAATACCCCGATAAACCGTTATACCGGTAATACCGCACACGTCTACTACGAAGTATGTACAATTTATAAGTGAGGCATATGACTTATCATGTCGCTCCTACTACTACTCGTCCACTGGTGCCTTCTACTCGTCCACTTGAACCCTTTCAACGGTAAACTGCATGATATGCATAGGATATTTTAAAAAAACTTATACATACTGTTCATCTGGTCATATTTGGTAGGCAGTCCTTTCTTCTTAAAAGATAGTTTTTGTCATTCTTCACATGTCTGATATAAATAAAAATGATTTATTTGATAAGGAAAGAGAGGATAACCAGACTGATATTCTTCGTATGTTCATACTTCAAAATTTGATAAAAGATATATTGCATTAGTGGTTGATATGCCATCGGAGTATTTGCATCTTATTTGTTTCCATAAATGCCAAATTTGTTTCTCACCTCATGTGGTGAGTGAACAACAAAGCGGTTCTCTGACATTTAGCGATAAACCAGAAGCGGGAGTAGGAGCTGGTAGAGGAGAAGTTAAGAGATGAACATTTTTAATTTGTTTTTAATTTGGCTTTCTTTCCTAGTCTTGATAGACTGCTGGTGTGCTATTATTGCGAGGCTGCCTATCAGGGTGTATCTATCCAGTCTTTCTCTAACATCGCGACTCTATCTTTCCGCTTAGATAGTTTGTCCAGTTGATGCTCTGCAACAGGAAATTGTCTGTTTCAATTACCGCCATGTCATCTGAGGTGTATCACTCGGTTTAGATCCGACAAAGGTACTACCTGTAAAGTTGTTCACTGCAATCTCCCAGTACGAGCAGTATGGTTAGTTTATCAAGTAAATTCTCGCGAAAGATCAGACAGCAAACTATTAGTGCGCCCCATTGCTACAGGCAGACCTACACGTAATTAAGACGAGACAAGAGTATGAAGTGCTGATAAGCCAATTACGTTGTCAACACTTGCCACTTGCAAATGAAAATGGGATTGGATTGTGTGGCAGTCTACGTTATTAGAACCGGAAACATATCGAGCTGTCTTGTACCATTACAATGGCAGATCAAGTGACACGTTTCTGTCGTTAGCCTATTAATTGCAAAGCTTTGCTAACATTAATTGCCATATGCTAAAGGATTTTTGTTAGTTTTAGTTCCTGATGCTAATCTAATTTTACTCCCTTTTCATATAGGTTGTTGTTATAGTTGGCATAGGATTTAATGCCATTTTTCAGCGCAAGATGGGCTATACATGGCGGCTAGTATTAATAATGGAAGAAGAACCCCGGAAAACCCCGGAAAGAACCACCGACCCACGAGAAGCTACCGGAAAGCTTTCTCACATACCCACATTGGCTGAGCCCGAGACTCGAACCCACGCAGACAGAGGTGAGATGGCAGTGATCCGTAACGGTGATCGCTTTAGATCACTCGACAACTCGCACCCCCCCCCCCCTGCTTTCATAAAGGAAAACTTCGTTGATGTAGAAACGTACATACGTGATTCGTAATCCAAACACCAGCTTCTACGTTACTATTCAAAACCAAAATTGTTTAAAATTCCATCTAAATAAAACATATGAAAACAAAATGGAACATTCTAGACAATGTACGCTTTGTTCCGATTCGTTAAACTTTAAGAAGTGAAACTAAAATACAATTTTATCAGTAATGATGGAAAGTTTGAATTATTTACTATAATTTGAAGTACACCCTATACAATCCACACAATTATCTGCTCTATACTATAGAGCTAGGAGTTTGCTAATGTGCCAGTCAACTATATACACACATTCTTACATAATTAACATTAATGCCAATACTTTACATAACGGATGATTTTATTGGTAAACATCGTATCACATGACCATACGCAGCTGTTCATATTTCTAAATAAAGTCTTATATGAACTACCATTAGACTCTAGAAAAACTCGAGTTTTGTAGCATGATTTTTATAACATCTTTTGACAATATTCAATAGGTTCAACTGAAGTTTTATATGGAACCAGATTTGAAAAGTTTGAATCCGCTTATCGGCTATATAATATGTTGGTGGGAGAGATTGGAAGATAGCTCCATAATTCAGTCTTTACACATTAACTTCGGACCCTGGATGCAGAGTCAACAGAATCAGTCCTACGAAACAAATCGGCAATCCAACCAAAGGTGTGCGAGATTGGCCAAGAAGGATAAAACAAATAGAAGGCATGAGAAAAAGATGGAATTATGGGTATGACTATAATTATGTCTCCAAAATACGAATAAGAATCCTTCATTGTTTCAAATAACAATTACGAAATATTCGATTATTTCCTGTATACATTTCCTTATGTAAATTCTGTAAAATACTTCTTTCAACGCCGAAGTAATATTCTCTGCCTGCTGCTACCATGACGTGGTCTATTTATTTGTCCACTTTACCAAAAAATACTTGGATTTCAATATTTTATCAACTGAATACAAGTGTATGTGATCGTCATAGATAAATGAGAAAGAAATCATGTTCTGTTGTTTGGTTCTCATCTGGCTCAGCATCGTATCGGCTGTATCCTGTCTCTGGATTAATGGAACTCGATAGGTCGTTGGCACGTTTTGTATTATATTTGTCGAACTTGTCTTGGAACCCAACGTAGGCGGTAGAATTGTCACTGGCCATGTGTATGATGTTGTCGGAGAGTCCATCAAGAGTGAAGTGTGTCGACACGAAGGTTAGTCTTTTGGAACATGTGATAATGTAGGTTGTCGAGGCAACGGTGATGCTGCCAATGTTAGTGTGGCTTATCTGGGCGTAATGAAGTCTGCTGGTCGCAAAAGCTTTGGCGAGAGTCTGTTTCGTAGGTCCTAAGTATGCTCAATGATACCTTGCTTCATTATGTTGTCCACCACTTCCTACGTTATTATTTGTTTTGTATCCTCCGACAAGAGGAGTTATCGTCTCGATTCTTTACCATTAATTATGTTGGTCCTGTTTTTCATTTTCATTTATTGTTGGGCACTATTAGGTCGAAATGGAGAGATAGAAAGATGTCGTTCTATCCTTCTTTTGTGGAGGATTTACTGCAGTTTACTGATCTGTAAACAGATGTAGACGAAACAGACACTTTTTTGTTTTCTCAAAACTGCTGTAGTACTAAACTCAAACTCAATCATACGGTCCTTAATCGGATATGATGCTTAGAGAAATTAAACAATGTGTTGAGCATCCTAATTAAAATAAAATACTTTCAAATATTGGGTTTTGGATGAAATTTTAATTTTGTGCGCAAACAGCTTCTACAACGAGGAGATGAATATGAGAAGGATCTGGCTGAAGAAGCCTATTCTGATAAGCCATGGTGTAAAACCAAATTAATATGAACGCATGCGCTTTATGTTCTGAATTAATTTTTGATCGCTTGAAATGAACTGTGCTTTTCTGTATGCACAGTCTTCAATCAGGGAACTATTTAGAAATGTTGGCAACATGTTTTCATTCTAGAAGACGACACTATTGTTGGGAAATGCATGTCTGTTACTTACTAACGATTCAGAGAGAAACAATTAAGCTATTCAATTCTTGATCTGCACTGGAAAGTGGAATGAAAGAACATATTGCCTGCAATGGGCCAGAACATTTACGGTAATGGTAAATTAGCGAAACAAGGAAGAGAGATATTATTGATAGTGCAACATAGGATAAATGGAATACTTCTAGTGAAGGTCTATGGATGTTATATAGAGGACCGCAATCACATTATTCCCACGGGGCGAAATCTCGGGATTGTAATTATAAATAAATTGCGCGTGTAATTTCGTTGAATCTGTTATGATAATGAGTTATATAGAAAGATAACATAGAAAATGAATAGGGCTTTTCTCAGTACTATGATATCACATAGAAAGAAAGCTGTATAAGACAAACTGTACTTCTTAAGCGGAATACGATAATAATATAGCCATAACAGCTTGCCGTCGACACTTATGAGCATTTATAAACTTATTAATACAAATATTTTCCAATATGAATGCATACTCATGTTACATGCATATTAATCTAATCCTAGAAGAATATTTAAGTGTGCATATGCCAAAATCATGTGGTACCCAAAGTGGAAAATTCTTCTCAAAACAACTGTGACCATAATAAAAAAAAAAGTAATAAACATCTTCAAGTGACCTTTTTTTTCCCTGAAATTGAACTATACGTGACCATGGTAATTTGGAAACAAACAGTACATTTATATCATTTATGTCTGGAAATCCAACAGCAATAATAAATGTTTTACTGATTGTGCAACTCCAGATTGCTGCTTGGTTCGGTTTATTCGAAACTAGAAAATAAATGCAGAATTAAGATCCAAATTTAGTGCATCTTTGTGACAAGTTTGATTTATAATTGTATGGGTATTAAATCCTCTCCACACCCACCCTTTCCCTAAAAACTCCGAAAAAAAATATAGCAAATAAGATCCAGAACTAAACAAACCTGACAATTTCGCCTCCCCCTTAATGATTTCGGGAAGCAGTGGTAGAACATGACATAATGCATGTCACGTTATACAGAATTTGTTTTCATTGTAAAGGAGTTGATGTTGTTGCCGATGCTGCTTTTGTTTCTCAAGCAAGTATTTCAGTCTGTTTGAGCATAGGAGTATTCTTGATTTTGAATTAACATATCACTTTCTTATTCCAAATATTAAGATTTCCTTGTTTTTATCCATTTTTTTTTAAATACAAGACATCGGCATATGCTATGTAACCATGTGAAAGTGTGACGATTTACTTCAGGTCTGACACGATAATCGTAATTTGTTTATGATGTTCAGATTCTGTATAGATCTGATTCTATGACTGAAACCATACATCGATTTTTCCGATCATGTTTTAAGTTATATGGACGGATACTGCAAATCTCCATCCATATTTCCGCGAATAATTCAACTTCAAGCCACAGCATCCAATCAAATTAAATTGTTCAAATTTGAACAGTGTTCCTACATGATCTAGATAAGAGGAGCACACAACTTAAATGGATTCATAAATAATCAATTTCCCGCTGTACAAATATATTTCACTAAAATACACATGCACTGGCTTCTATCTGGTACGTAGTCATACTTTGGATGTTAAACTTACAATGTATACTTTTGAAATCAATTGCCTCTATCATTTCCAGCGGATTTACAATGCAGCGCTGTTACACGCTATTGTTTATTTGGAATGACTTACTAATGGAGGTAACTCATGAAATCTACTAAATGTCGCTACGATAATACTAAAATAACTGCTCGATCCGCCAAGGTATAGATAGAGTTAACATATCGGAACCTTGGCTAGCGAAGATGTGAGTATATCATATCTACATTTATTAACTGTGCCTTTATCGCGCGAGTTTGATCTGCTTAACATTCCACTTTTCACAAGGGATGCAATATTTTATATGCTTCCTGAAATCCCAAAGGCTGATTTTGCATCACACTCCTTAGTGACAAAATGAAGTAGAAGTACTTCGGATGCATACGATGTCCCAATGACATGTCTCATTGCAAACTCCGAATCAGGTGCTACATTTACATTTATATATTGCCGTACAATCTGTATGACCATTCGGGTGCGGCATCATATCGCTTTTCTTTTAGTCCAATACAGTTTGTTTTCACGATGACATCAAAGATATTGTTCCGATTATTCCTCGCTTCACAAGCGATTCCGATAAATCACGAAGAAGCGTGTCTCCTTACTAAATATACGAACAAAGTTTCTTATGTGCGTCAAAATGCGACATTAATAAGGGAAGGGTATTGGTTGCCACGATCGTTGGTAATGACGCACACAAGTACAAGTTTACATTTCTCTGAAATGGTGTTTATGGATTATTTTTTCTTAAAGCAAACTTAGTTATGCTGTAACGTATGCTGCTTATTTACCACTCTGAACTGGAGGAGGAAAATTTATGGCAATAAACAAGAGCTTGGTCTCTGTCTTCCCTTACATGTCTCTTAATTTCTACCTGGAGTCATAAATTGACTGAAGATTCGTGTAAACCTTGTTTTTTTGGATTGAATCTGTATATCATGTAGTCAAAACTTAGATGAGATGAATTCACAATTTACGCATTTTGAGATCATCTGTGGACCCAAGCGTCCATTAATGTATTGTTGTTTCATGTGTACCTCCGTTAGCGAACAGTCTATTGCCGTGTCATTCAGTCGATCGTTTCTACCTCTTTTGTGTTCTCAGTAGTCGGATTTCCCTGTAGAATGAATCCATACACTTGTGTTATGTATATTTAATGTGTACAATTTGTGGGCTTTTCTTAACGATTGTATGTTATCTAATGTGTATTTTAATCCTGACATTGTCCAAAACCAAGTTCACTGTGTTCCTGACAATGGCATTCAGTTTGTTAAGAACAGATACATAGCTAGGCATTTCTTTATGACTGTGGATTAAATATTCTTAACATATTTAATGTTAAATATGTTTAGATTCTTGATTCTGGCCCTAGAAACTTCTAGAAAAGGCATTTCCATTAAGCGACATATTATGTTCAGAAAATGGGATTTACGACATAGGTTAATTGATTATGAACACACACACACACACACACACACACACACACACGAGCCAGACGGTTTATAATAATGATATTTAATCGTAATCCCTACATTTTCCATGGTCTTTGCAAAAAAACGTGCAAATGACCAGGAAATGGTGATTCTACGTTTTAAGTTTGACGGTATCACAACAATCCACGCTAACACGAGCGGATAATAATAAATTTTCTCCGATTTCATAATTACAAAAATTGTCGTAAATGTTAACGGTTTGCAATCAGAGCTAGATGAATGCTTCCTTTGCAGCCAATTTATCATTCATTTGTTTTGAAGTTAATTGGATCATTGCGGTCCCTCTTATTTTAAATGGATGTTTTTATTGGTACAAATCTTGATTGATATATGGACCGTGAAATGGATTGATGAATAAAAAAAATGCAAAAAATATTTTTAAAATCCCGAATAGTTAAACAAGTTACAAATTAGACTGTAGAATACAGAATCGATTTAAAATGTAACAGAATAACAAAATGACAAAGAAGCAAAGGATGCCAAACTCAAATTAAAGCTGAAAAAAAACACATACAGGACAACAGATGATTCGTAAGTATCTGAAATAACATATTTTCCCAGAGTTGTACACAGATTAGATACACCGCATGGATTAGTGTGAGAACATTTCAAGAATGACGAATTCCTCTCGTTGGCAAGATAGGAATAAAAAAAAATCAGGTCTTATTTTTGTGTCTATGGTACAATATGACTGCATAAAATTGATTGCTTTTACATTGTTGAGATAACCCTTGACTAACAACGTATTTTGAGCATCTGCAACTTGCTACATTTTGTAATAAATTCCGAAGACAATGATACTGGCTAAATATCTACATGCCTGGTATATCATTACGACAAAAAGAATTGATAGATAAGACTGTAGCATCTGAGGGAAGTTTGTTGCAAAGCATCTGCCAGACTCGATGGTTCAGAAAATTGAGAATCAGGCTTAATTAGTTAAACATGAAAGATACAAACTTGATATCGGATTTGGATATCAAGGTGAATCAAAACTAGACGAAGTGGCAGACGCAGGTCAATGTTTGAAAGAACAATCTTATCCTAGAAATATTGCTACTGATCTCGGAATAGTTGCAATTGTACGGACAAACATGGAATGATTTAGAGTAAATTGTGTGTGTAATTTACTTTTATCAGCTTTTAGGAAGGAAACCAGAAACAAAGAATTACCTTTTTATCAGGCCTGCCTGGGAATGGGAATTGTTGTAATAAAGCACATGTTCATGGTCTACTTTAATACGAAACGTAGTATGCAAAATGGCATCATGGGTTATGGCAAATTGTATCAGTAGAGATGGGGTCCCGAGCTTGAATAGTCTCGTACATTCTGTAAACATTTCCTGTGTTTAGTCATGTTTTAAGCTTCATCTGTATCACGCATTCTATTTATAAAAATCAAAAATCGACCATGTGCTTTTAAAAAAAAAATTCCTTGAATACTCATTTGGACCATACATCGTATACGATTGTTGCTGGTTTTGGGGTTTAAGTTCTTTCCTCAGCTGCTGTAAACAATATGATCTGCAAGGAAGGGTTATTCAAAGATCCATTGGCTACCATCTTCATTAAAATTTTATTTCTGTGTTCCAGTATTTGTCTAGTACACGGGTGTTCATAACAATGTAAAATTCTTAAGAGTCGTTTTAACGACTGCGGAATTGCATCTGTGCCTTTTTAGTTCTGTCCACGCCTTCATGAATCTCATCAATTTCTTCATTACACGATCTTTTAGAGTAGTAAGATGATGTTTAATAAATGGTCCAAGCAGATCACTTATCAATTATATTGTATCAGTTAAATCAGTAATATATAGGTCGTAGGTAGTTCTTATGATTGTAAACCTAATTTTAACCATATTTGTTTTTGTTAAAGTCTATCGGTTCAGTCATTTCTACTAAATCATTCGTTCTTTCTAACTGCGAGATCGCAATATCATTGACAGTTTATGTTCTGTCTTTATCAAACCAGTTCTAAAGTCATCAGCTCTTCTTTTCGCCTCTTCATCGTTCTGTTTATTCTCATTATTTCATTAGTTTTGCAGTTATTAAAGTTGGGATTATAGAGTGTTGTTTTTTTCCTAAACTTTATAATTTCCTCTGTCCCTCTTTAATATACCTTTCTCAAAATGTATTGCTTGCTTGAAAGGATGTGTGTATTGCTTTATTTATGGTATTTATCCAGCTCTTTGCATACAATTACATTGATCAACTGCTGTTAATTTATTATGCACTTGTTCCCTCCTTGTTTTTTCATATCATAAATTAGTAGTCTCGAAAGTCTTAAGTATGAGTGCATCAACGCATTTCTATACAAAACTTAAGATTACTCGCATCCATAAAACGTTCAAGACCACCTAAATTTGCAGTAGGGTTACTTTTAAGTTAACTCGCAGTTTACTGATGAATGTGGTAAACACACCAGTTTTACTGATGATTGTGGTAAACATGCCAGTTTTACTGATGAATATGGTAAACATACCAGTTTTACTGATGAATATGGTAAACATACTAGTTTTACTGATGAATATGGTAAACACACCAGTTTTACTGATGAATATGGTAAACATACTAGTTTTACTGATGAATATGGTAAACACACCAGCTTTACTGATGAATATGGTAAACACACCAGTTATATTGATGAATGTGGTAAACACACCAGCTTTACTGATGAATATGGTAAACACACCAGTGTTACTGATGAATATGGTAAACATACTAGTTTTACTGATGAATATGGTAAACATACTAGTTTTACTGATGAATATGGTAAACATACTAGTTTTACTGATGAATATGGTAAACATACTAGTTTTACTGATGCATGTGGTAAACACACCAGTTTTACTGATGAATATGGAAAACACACCAGCTTTACTGATGAATATGGTAAACATACTAGTTTTACTGATGGATATGGTAAACATACTAGTTTTACTGATGAATATGGTAAACACACCAGTCATACTGATGAATTTGGTAAACATACCAGTTTTACTGATGAATATGGTAAACATACTAGTTTTACTGATGAATATGGAAAACACACCAGTTTTATTGATGAACATGGAAAACATACTAGTTTTACTGATGAATGTGGTAAACACACCAGTTTTACTGATGAATATGGTAAACACACCAGTTATACTGCTGAATTTGGTAAACACACCAGTTTCACTGATGAATATGGTAAACTTACTAGTTTTACTGCAGAAAATGGTTAACATACTAGTTTTACTGATGAATATGGTAAACACACCAGCTTTACTGATGAATATGGTAAACACACCAGCTTTACTGATGAATATGGTAAACATACTAGTTTTACTGATGAATATGGTAAACATACTAGTTTTACTGACGAATATGGTAAACATACTAGTTTTACTGATGAATATGGTAAACATACTAGTTTTACTGATGAATATGGTAAACACACCAGTTATACTGATGAATGTGGTAAACATACCAGTTTTACTGATGAATATGGTAAACATACTAGTTTTACTGATGAATATGGAAAGCACACCAGTTTTACTGATGAACATGGAAAACATACTAGTTTTACTGATGAATGTGGTAAACACACCAGTTTTACTGATGAATATGGTAAACACACCAGTTATACTGCTGAATTTGGTAAACACACCAGTTTTACTGATGAATATGGAAAACACACCAGCTTTACTGATGGATATGGTAAACATACTAGTTTTACTGATGAAAATGGTAAACATACTAGTTTTACTGAAAAATGTGGTAAACGCACCAGTTTTACTGATGAATATGGAAAACACACCAGCTTTACTGATGAATATGGTAAACATACTAGTTTTACTGATGAATGTGGTAAACGCACCAGTGTTACTGATGAATATGGTAAACATACCAGTTTTACTGATGAATATGGTAAACATACCAGTTTTACTGATGAATATGGTAAACATACCAGTTTTACTGATGAATATGGTAAACATACCAGTTTTACTGATGAATATGGTAAACATACTAGTTTTACTGATGAATGTGGTAAACGCACCAGTGTTACTGATGAATATGGTAAACATACCAGTTTTACTGATGAATATGGTAAACATACCAGTTTTACTGATGAATATGGTATACACACCAGTTATACTGCTGAATGTGGTAAATACACCAGCTTTACTGATGAATATAGTAAACATACTAGTTTTACTGATTAATGTGGTAAACGCACCAGTTTCACTGATGAATATGGAAAACACACCAGCTTTACTGATGAATATGGTAAACATACTAGTTTTACTGATGAAAATGGTAAACATACTAGTTTTACTGATGAATGTGGTAAACGCACCAGTTTCACTGATGAATATGGAAAACACACCAGCTTTACTGATGAATATGGTAAACATACTAGTTTTACTGATGAATGTGGTAAACGCACCAGTTTTACTGATGAATATGGAAAACACACCAGCTTTACTGATGAATATGGTAAACATACTAGTTTTACTGATGAATATGGTAAACAGACCAGCTTTACTGATGAATGTGGTAAATACACCAGCTTTACTGATGAATATGGTAAACATACTAGTTTTACTGATGAATATGGTAAACAGACCAGCTTTACTGATGAATATGGTATACACACCAGTTATACTGCTGAATGTGGTAAATACACCAGCTTTACTGATGAATATGGTAAACATACTAGTTTTACTGATGAATATGGTACACAGACCAGCTTTACTGATGAATATGGTAAACATACCAGTTTTACTGATGAATATGGTATACACACCAGTTTTACTGATGAATATGGAAAACACACCAGCTTTACTGATGAATATGGTAAACATACTAGTTTTACTGATGAATATGGTAAACAGACCGGTTTTACTAATGAATATGGTAAACATACTAGTTTTACTGATGAAAATGGTAAACACACCAGTTTTACTGATGAATATGGAAAACATACCAGTTTTACTGATGAATATGGTATACACACCAGTTTTACTGCTGAATGTGGTAAACACACCAGCTTTACTGATGAATATGGTAAACATACTTTTTTTACTGATGAATATGGTAAACATACTAGTTTTACTGATGAATATGGTAAACACACCAGTTATACTGATGAATGTGGTAAACATACCAGTTTTACTGATGAATATGGTAAACATACTAGTTTTACTGATGAATATGGAAAACACACCAGTTTTACTGATGAATATGGAAAACATACTAGTTTTACTGATAAATGTGGTAAACACACCAGTTTTACTGATGAATATGGTAAACACACAAGTTATACTGCTGAATTTGGTAAACACACTAGTTTTACTGATGAACATGGTAAACATACTAATTTTACTGATGAATATGGTAAACATACTAGTTTTACTGATGAATATGGTAAACACACCAGTTTTACTGATGAATATGGTAAACACACCAGTTTTACTGATGAATATGGAAAACACACCAGTGTTACTGATGAATATGGTAAACACACCAGCTTTACTGATGAATATGGTAAACATACTAGTTTTTCTGATGAATATGGTAAACACACCAGCTTTACTGATGAATATGGTAAACATATTAGCTTTACTGATGAATATGGTAAACACACCAGTTTTACTGATGAATATGGTAAACACACCAGATATACTGCTGAATGTGGTAAACACACCAGCTTTACTGATGAATATGGTCAACACGTCTCAACTTCACTCTTCTCTTTTTCAATTGGTCTGAACCCAAAATCACTAGGACCTTTCAACGATATTTTCCCTGCCAATATAACAACCTGCTTACGCTATTTTCGTGATGCGAAAACAATAAATTACAAATATTTCGTGAAATTATTGAATTTAATTTCTGATGCTATTTAACAGTGTTTTCTGAATCTTTGTATTTGCTTGCTATTTGTATAAACATCATATTAATAAAGCAAAGTGAAAGACATTACTGACCGGTCAAAACGTTTGTAGAGCAGAGTAATTGCCATCAAAGTATTGTGTCCGTGCGTACGTGTGTTCGTGAGCAACTGATTTGGTCAAGGAAATTATATAATAGATTTTAAAAATACGCACAATGTATCATATTCTATACAGATCTCCGTCTATCCAGTCCAAGTAATTTAGAGTTGTGATCGGCTTTTATATTTACTCCATGTTATTATTACTCAGTTACTAAAACGAATGAAAATGCGTTTCACGTATTCAATATGAATACTGACTTCATTATCTTTATTAACAGTTATTCCCTCCTTGACCTTAAGTACATAAATTTCAATATTATAAAATCCATTTAGAAATTAAGAAGCTATTGCTTCAGTTTTACCGCTAGCTAGCGCTAGCATTTGCAAATAAAATGTCACATCGGAGATTCTTTATCATTACACAGGTGGTCATAATCGCAAATGGTTTGTGGCAGGGGTAATACATAATCATTACAAAATAATGAAAGCATTCAACCGACTTTACTAAGTTATAAAAAGATTTGCGACAAATAGCAGTGATTACCAATCTAGTTAAAACATGACTGCCTTACTCCTAAAATATTCTCTGTACCTGATTGGGTCTGTTCCAACTGGTCTGACATCATGCACTTTGTGACGTCATTTGTAATGAAAATCTGTATTAAACGTGCTGCATACGTACATGTTTTTTTGTTTAAAATATCGTTTGTGGTTATTATGATATAAACTTTTCATACCGTGTGTAACAGTTTGAAGTTTGTAGATGTCATTGTAACATATCTCAATTACTGTTTTAATAATGGTGGTTAGATAAACCTGATTTCTGATTGGGCAAGTTAACGGTGTGGGATGTGTTTCCCATGCGAAGTCTCTGGTTTGATAAATGAATTACTCCTCAAAAGATGGGCAGTCCCGTTTTTGCGCAAGGCGAAAGTTTTTGACTTCGAGATGAGGTCGAAACCACAATAAAGTTTGTCCAAGTTGTTTCTGGAGAGTGACCAGCAACTGAGGTTATGAAGATATGCCGGGCATTTAAAGTTCGAAATGCTAGCTCGATTTCGTGATGAAATTTGATTTGCCGGATCTACGTAAAATGGAACTGTTAGTTACATTATAGAAATTTATTTTCTGGTAGAAGCGCATTGTAAAGTTGGTCTTGTGCGATTTATTTTGTTCAGTTAATTAGTTAAATGGTTATATTCAGTACACAGGAGGTCGTGTTATTCTATTATATATATCTGATCAGATATCCGTTTATTGCCTCCATTATTTTCATATTTTTAATATTCGCTCGATCTGGCTCGTTACACCGTGGCCAGTCATCCTCGAGACATAAATAACTACCATCAAAAAGAAATTAACCCACCACATCACGTAATTGACAATTTAAAAAATATCATTATTGCCGGATTAACCGTTAGTGCATCTGCTAATGATATTTAGAAAGACAAAGGTTGGATCCCAATATCGGAATAAACAAAATTTCATAGCCTATGTTCCTTTCACAAAATTCAATAATGAACATCGTTTTTTTCTTCTTCCAAGACCTTTAGCATAATTAGTTGGACACACAATTTGTAAAAGAGAAATTAAAATAAATACATTCAACAGTAGAAATATAAAAACAGTTATATAAATCTTCCACAACTAATGTTCAGTATAACGCAAAACAGATTATCTTACATTTTGAATGTAAAATGACACCTATAGATTCATTAGTTAAAATTATATAGTACCTGTGAAATTTCACCTATACCAAATTATGTCCTTTTGTTTTATTGCCCTCGAACCAGGACATTATTAATTTTCCATACACAGATAAGAAATAACTGAGTGATTTAAACAAAGAATTATTTTTTAAATTTTTTATACAGCTTGCTGATTTCGTACATGTGGAAACAGCCTGTCAGTATATGATGAATTGTAAGAAATATCATAGACTGGGACTAATGCATTCCATAAACCAGTCATATATCCCTGAGAGGACTAATATCATGCTGTAAAGATCACGTGACCTAGACACGTGACTATTTGACATTCTAAAGACACTAAAGAAACTTAACGAATTCAACAATCGTACAAGACAAATTGGCTACTGGTATGATCCCCTGCCATCAGTGCCACGGAATCTCTTTAATCTGTATACCCCCTCCCAACCACTATTAACCTCATCTCATACCTGTTTCACAATTATTTTATATTAATTATACTTAATTTGTATGTTTGTAATTACTTGCGATTTCCTCTATACTGGTATAATGAATTTTTTATTATTCATTTGTATCAATGCATCGTGTTTCTGATTCACGCGTAAGTATATACACGTAATATTATTGGTCCTTTCCACTTTTCATGTAATCTACTTGTGTATTTGGGGGAGGGCTGTTGCTAAGTTGTTTGATCATGCAGCCCGACCCAGTGTGCTGGAAATATTGCAATACAATTTTACCAGGTCATTTTAAAGCATTTGGAAGACTTTAAATTTTGACTGGAAGCCTCCAAAATGGGCATATAAGAGAAAGTGTTTCAAGAGTAGGGTTATCTAGAACACGGCAGAGACTTCTGATTTAAAATTTTAAAAAATATTTAATTTATCACATAGGAAACGAGTGATTATCTACCTAATCCAGCTAAGCCTAAATGCCACCGAATAATTGAACCAAGAAAGTGTTATCAACAGTTTATTTGATATGCAGTTAACTGCAATATGTCTGAGGAAGTTCGGGTTATTTAGGCCACGGAAAGAAGAACTCAACGTCATCTAAAAGATATACTTGTCATGTTTCATCTTTGATCCTGCGAAGATATGCGTGTCGCAGTATGAACAATTATATTTGCCCATTTTACTGTTCGGATAATAATCAGTATCGGTTAGCAATGTGAAAATCCTTTGGACCTCTGTACTTACACCTAAGATACCGTCGCTTAGAATAAGGAGAAGAATTTGCTATAGATATGTGTGTGTGTGTGTGTGTGTGTGTGTGTGTGTGTGTGTGTGTTTCGTTAAGGCTCTTACAAAACGCAGCCAGAAAAGAGTCAAGACAAACAAACTTTGTAACATTTAACTAATAATTTATTTCCATAGGAAAACAAGGTAAAAATGAGAAAAAGAATTTACGGTTTTACGAATCAAATCCAAAAGCATTCCAAGAATAATCCAAGAATAAAAAAGAAGTCCTATTAAAAGTCCTGATGAAAGGGAGTTCGAATCTCGTTAAAATCCAAAATGGAAGGCGATGACGTATGATGTGTTCAGCGTCGTCCTCATGTGTCAACATTTCTTTGTTGAATCACGAAAATAATAATCTAGTGCTTCAATTATTTGTAAATTTATATAACTGTCCTTTTCAAAAAATTAATTTAGAGCACAAATATTTCCAGTCAAAAATAATCTCATGGAATCCAAATAATTTGAAGAAAAATTCAAAATTCAACACAAAACACTCACAATTCAAAACACTGACTTCTCAAATGTTACTTCCACTCACTCTGATTTCTGAATCAAGGTCAGGAATTGGGTCAGCTTTAAATACAAAGTTTCTATTTTCAGTGTTTACGAGAAATTGAATTTCTGGAAAATGTCAAATCCAGTAAATAAAATTACAAAACAATAGCTTGTAATGGAACGAAAAATTTAAAACTATAGAAGAGAGAGAGAGAGAGAGAGAGAGAGAGAGAGAGAGAGAGAGAGAGAGATATGCACCAAACAAATTTTGGATTTTTCTCTGGAATTTACTGACGACTGCTTGATAATACTTGGCAGAATTAGTATTTATTACAAATACTACTATCATGCTTGTGAGAGAATTGTTATTTCGTTCTCTACGGAGATCCCAAACAAGTCAGCGGGGAAACGGCATCCATCGCCTTGGATTTAGAAAATATGCCAGTAAGCCAAGTTGCACACAGAGCATTTAAAGATCGATAGTTTGGTGACTGTAAAACAACAACTATCAAAACTGCATTTTATCTTCTTCATCTAATCATTATTGGCACTGTCTTCAGAAATAAATTAATTATACTTTGTTCTTTTCGTGACTACCCCAGTAGGAGTAACTAATTAAAACATTTTGAGTCAATCCTTCGAGTGTATCGCAAAAGAGATACACAATTGCTAAATCATTTCTAGTGGATCAGTTATACAAAAAAAAATTGATATATGAAACAAACATAACACATTACCTCATTCCCATGAATACATCATAGTAGACTAAAATAAGGAACAAATATGTATGACATTTTATAAAACCACCTATATTAGAAAACCACCTGTATTAGAAAACCACCTATATTAGAAAACCACCTACTACCTCCAGCGTATAGTTGACTTTGTAGACTATAGAACCTTTCACAGGTCAAAAGGTCAAAAGGTCAGAACTCAAAAGGAGAAACGATCCATAAATTTCATCATCATTCAAAGAATTGTTACACATTTCATTTATCAATAACCAACAATCAAAGAGTTAATTCATTCTACAAATACCAGGCACTAGGTATTTAATATTAAAGTCATACATATTTTAATACAGATCATTAAGTATAAAAGATGATGTTTGATACAATTATTTGATATAAGCAAGACAAATTGAAAAATTTCCTTTTCTTCTTAACGTTTCATTTTGGACGTTGAATATGTCAAGTTCAAACTGATCACCCGGTGGACAATAGCGCACTAAGATAACGACCTGTGTTGCATGAATTTAAAAATACATCGATATCTGACTCTGTAACACCGATTAGAGGGCGCATTAAATAAAACCTGTGTTAAAGCCGACGAGCAACAGAGGATCAGAGGTTGAATCTAAATTTTGAGTACATTGGTGCAGAGGGAAGGATGTGTCAAGAACCAACCCCTCCCCAACTCAGAAAGGCGACATCGGTGGCGCCGGAACACACCTGGAACTTTGTATCACTGCTATCATCCAAGCAGGTTTTCTAAAATTTCTTATTGTATTTAATTAGGGGTATGTCGGCCTTTGGGTAATTGAAAACTGACAGACGAGCGAAGTGGGCGTGAAGATCATTTATTTTTCTTGCAACTTTAATTTGTTAGCCATTTCAAGCCTTCCGAAAAGTTATCGTTATACTTCTGTCATGGCGACATTCGATACCATTTCCTAGTGAACTCGGGCCTCTGAGCAATTTGTTAAGAGATTTGGGAAATTGCCATATTCTGGGCGCATTAAACATTATTTTATGGGTGATTTAATCTGGCAGAAAATATTCACTAAACTAGTGATTTGTTTACCCTCGTAATACTTGTCTGTCAAGAAGTAAATAAATTAACCTGATATTAACCCCACGGTAACTGATATCTTTTAATCAGTTAATTTGTATGCGCCTAACTCCTAGCAAATGAGTTGTTACGTCTTTTTCCGTATGCCAAAAAAGTATGACTTCTGCTACAAACTTCACGAAGAATGAAATTTGTTGTAATTAGCTTTTACAAATTTGTATTTGTAGTGGAGAGGAATTAACACGTTTGAAGCTAGCAGCACTATTCTATAACGTCTGTATCAAGCACCCAGATGCAAAACACGGATTTAACAATCTGAAAACAGTCTGCATACTGAAGAACCACTCCCTTGTCTTTTAGATGAAGATGTCGCACAAATGTAAACGAAATGTAGTGAGAGCAATAGCAATGGCAGCAATCAAAGTAATAAAAGCCCGGTGTGAAAAAGGTCACGTATTCAGTGTGTATTCTTTGATACTGCAGCTACCACAGAGAACCAAGTTTCAGCGTGTATTCGTTTGATACTACAAGCACCGTAGAGAACAGAGGTTTAGTGTGTATTTTTCTGACACTGCAAATACCAAAGAGTATAGTCCGATAAACCAACCCCTAAAATCTGTGTTGATACTTATGAACGATGTTGTTGGTCTGATGTCACCTGTTCATTAAATTGTGCAATATTGATGCATTCAAATTTTTCCGGAACAAACCCGCTTATACTTTAGACACATACCGGTAATTGGTAACAGCCCTGGCAAAAGCTCGAAATTCAAAATGGCCACAGGACAGATGGTTATGCTATTCCAGGTACATTTACAAGTCACAAAAAATAGGATTTACTCAGGAAATATAATATACATGTCACCAAAAAAGTACCAGTAAGAGTATAAAATGTACACTGATGTATGCAGACAACTTTGCATGCAGATAATTGCAGCTTTTAGTGAATAGGTGACATAAGTCTCTTCCCCGAAAAGCAATATATCACGGGTGAAGGGCTGATTTATCGGTCTACACAGAGTACAGGGGTTTAGTGTGTGTTCTTTGATACTACAAGCACCACAGAGTACCCAAGATTCAGTGTGTATTCTCTGATACTACAAGCACCACAGAGGACCAAATTTCAGTGTGTATTCTTTGATATTACAAGCACCACAGAGGACCAAGTTTCAGCGTGCATTCTTTGATACTTCAAGCACCACAGAGGACCAAGTTTCAGAGTGTATTCTTTGATACTAAAAGCACCACAGAGTACCCAAATGTCAGTGTGTATTCTTTGATACTACAAGCACCACGGAGGACCAGGTTTCAGTGTGTATTCTTTGATACTACAAGCACCACAGAGGACCAGGTTTCAGTGTGTATTCTTTGATACTACAAGCACCACAGAGTACCCAAGTTTCAGTGTGTATTCTCTGATACTACAAGCACCACAGAGGACCAAGTTTCAGCGTGTATTCTTTGATACTTCAAACACCACAGATTACAGAGGTTCTTGTTCAGTGTGTATTCTCTGATACTACATGAACCACGTAGTACTAAGCAATATTGGTGCCCAAGATTTTGAGAGGAATAGCACATCTATAACAGAGAAAATACTGACACTCCTATTTTCACTGAATCCGCGTTAAAAACTAATTATTTCATTGTTGACAGATGTGTTGGAAATCGTACTCTACGTAGCGTTCTGAAAATTCCCAATTAACATTTCTCTTCATTCTATTCCTAGACAATTAATGGTTTCAAGGGATTACTTTTACAACAGTTGTCTTTACAACATTGCTAGCTATTGCCTATGCATTTATGTATATACACTCTAAACAACATGCATTTATGCGTAGAACACTTATCATCTTGTATATACGTGTATACACTCTAACCAATATGTATTTTCGTGTATACACTTTAACCAGCATTCGTTTCCGTGTACACAACAATCTGACCAAAATGTATTTACGTGCATAATTTCTGACTAATGTGTATTTCTGTGTATACCTTGTAACAAATATGCATTTTAAAATTATCTGGGGATATTGCTTAATGTTGTGACTTGACCAGTGCTGAGGGTAGCTAACACAAATTAAGGTTATATCAATGTGACTACATAGTTCGTATTGCGACAATGCATACAATAGTTTCATCTTTGGATGAAATAAGACTAAAGAAAATTGTTATAAGAAATATTTCTCTAAGAGGCATAGAGTATTAAGAAAATCATTCGTGGATATATTATTTTTAATATGACTCATTAATAGTTATCGATTATATTAGATATGTCATATGTAGTTGGATATATAGTTTTCAAACAATGGAAATGTCACTAATTTTGAACAAAAACACGTTTTATTTGTATCGTATTATCGGTCAGAAGTGCTGAAAATGTAAGGAATCATCACCTCCATTTTGATATACAGCATGCGAATATATAATCATCGTCGTCGTTGTCATAGTCGTCATCATTATTATAATTGCTATTGTTCTAATTATTATTATTTTTTGTTATTATTATTATTATTAGTAGTAGTAGTAGTAGTAGTAGTAGTAGTAGTAGTATTGTTGTTGTTGTTATTATCAGCTGCAGAAGTTGCATCAGCATCAATATTATCATCATCAACATCAGCAGTAGCATCATTATCATTATTATTATTATGATTATTATCGTCATTATTATTATAGTCATTATTATTATTATTATTATTATTATTATTATTATTATTATTATTATTATTAAAGTCTAATTATATGAAAACACGTCTTTTTATTATCTAATATTGCAATCAAGTAAAGAAGTTTTCCGATAATACATAAGTATCACATTGAAAAGACTGATTTCAGACATCTCACGTAACATATCAGCTATCGTATATATTAATTCAGGCATGTGATAATGCATTTATTTAGGATGATATCTTTCTTATCAAAGCGGATATATTTTCTATGAAATACAGGGCCGGAAAACATAAGTTTGGATGCCTTAGATTTCCACGGTAAGTTCCAGATACGCGATAATTCAGCTTTTCGTATGTCACTTGTATTAAAGAAAGATTTAAAATAATTAATAAAAGAAGAGCCAATTTTTTATCCGTTAATATACAACGATGTTTTTCAAACAAATTAATTAAATAAGCTCTAAGAAAAGAATAATTTACCTTGAAAGGTGCAGTTTTATGTTTTCATTTTTATTTGTATGTTTATACAAAAGTACAAAGGGTAGGATGAGAAAGTTCAATGTTTGTGCCGAAGTGCGTTACACAGGAGCTCCACTGTTTATGCAGAAGTGCATGGGACATAATGAGGAGATCCAAGGTTATAAACTACAATGAGCAGGATGATGAGCTCCAAGGTTTGTGTAGAAGTGCATTGGACTGGATGTGGAGGTCCAAGGTTTATGCAGAAGTGCATTGGACTGGATGAGGGGGTCCAAGGTTTATGCAGAAGTGTATTGTGCTGCATGAGGAGGTCCAAGGTTCATGCAGAAGTGCATTGGACTGGATGAGTTGGTCCAAGGATATACAGAAGTGCATTGGACATGAGGAAGTCAATATTGCTGTCAAAAGCCTTCTCATTAGCTTTTAGTTTATTTTTTATATGCTTATCTGATGAGTCTCATTTGGATCTAGTTGCCATCTGGCTTATGAATGAAAAAAAAACAACCTATATAAATGAATGATTATAGGTTCGTTATTTTCATCAGTGGTGTTGATGTGTTGTTGCAGAGATGTTTCATATCCAATGAACACGTTTCATGGTAGAGATGCGTTGTATCCAAATGAATCTGTCTCATTGTAAAGAATTGCTATACCCATTCTATAATTTCTCATTACATAGATGTATTATATCCAAATGAACATATCGACATGGTAAAGATGTGTTTTCTACAAATGAACGTGTCTCATTATATAAATATGCTATATCTAAATTAAGGTGTCTAACTGCAGAACCTTGATATATATATATATATATCTATATATATATATATATATATACCTATCTATCTATCTATCTATCTATCTATCTATCTATCTATCTATCTATCTATCTATTGATCGATCGAACAATCAATGTATCTGTCTGATTTTCTGTTCGCCTTTTTTAATTTTAGATAAATAAATACCGTTGGTATGCGCACAAAGTTTTACATATTAACAGTAATGACTAAGTTAACGAGCACAAGGAATAAAAAAACTCGAAAAGTTTAATAGCTACAATGTTTTGCATCGTCCCTTGCGTTAAGGTGCGATATAAACGTGTATCATGTGGCCTTTTCCAACGACGTCAATTTTCCATTCATAAACTCATTTGTTTTCCTTGGAGCATCCCCTCTTCACTTCAAGTAATATTGCTAATAAAGACTCGTCAGTATTTATATGTCGGTATATGGAGTCATACAGGACAAAAATAACTCCACTTGATTACATGATAGAGGGGGGACGGTATGGGGTCACACGTGACAATATAGGTTAAAACGGACTGGTACAAAGTCTGACGATTCATTAGACTCCTTTTGTTGACACGATGTAGTTGGAGCTTGAAATGACTTGGATCCATTGCAACGTTAAAGGCCTTAGTGCCAATGATGCCAGTAGGCAAACATTTTGACAGCTCTCCTTGAGACAAAATTATCTTATATAGGAGTTTAGAGGCATTGATGAAGGTTTCATATCCACTCGTCGTAAAGGATATTTTTTGGTTTACCACCTTAGGTTAAAGTCTGGATTCAGTCATTGTGTGCTTGCAAGCATTTGCCGTCAAATGGATCATGATGCTAATTCTATTCAGTCTCAAACGCACATCCACTCAATTTAACAAATACATGTCCTGCAATAACATTTCCAAATGCACACGATCCATACTTTCGAAACTGCGCCCTTGTTTGATTATTTTTCTACAGGCGTTAAATATAACCTTGTGTGGATCGTCATCATCTTTTTAGCTCCGTGTTGTTGGAATTAAAATGGATGGATTTTGCCTTAGTGTCCTTTGGCAATCATTAGAGTAAAATTTCCTTAAAAAGAGACGTATGCTGCTGTGGAAAGGGCTGTATATGTATATGTCTTCCGTAAAGAACTAAACCTTAAACTAGTAATATGTTTCGAGATGTAGTGCTCGTAATTAGTACTAACCTGCACATTTTTACAGATACACGTAACCTGTTTTCGTAACAGTTACAAACACTCCATGTATACCGCATACCTTTCTTTCTCTCAACCTTGTTTAACGTTTATAGAAGACTGGTAATTTAGTTTTACCGTTTTAAGTCTGGAACAGAAAATAATACTTTCACTCAATCAATATATGGTTTACGCAAATATTTTAAATACAAGGAAATACTACCAGCATAAAATTAATCATGCAAAATTAGGGATGAAAATACAAACTTGGAAATCGTAAGTCAAATTTGATTTTTTTTTACAAATGGAACGAAAATGAAAATAAGGGAGAAAAAAATTGAAAAACAAATGAAAAAGATTACAGAAAATTTAAAATTGAGGAAAAGTTAGAAAAAAGAAATCTGAAATACTAAATTTGAAAATTAGAAGGAAAATATTGAAAATGATCATTTATAAAATAAAAAACATATAATTGAATTTGAAAATGAAATATGAAAAATAAATTTGCAAATGGAAATTATAAATGAAAAATAGTAAATGAAAATTGAATGAAATGTCAATTGGCAGTGAAATAACTCAAAATGAAACCATAAAAAAAATATAAAAAGTTGAACAATGTATTTTAAAATATGGAAAATTAACGTTTTCATGAATGAAACTTTAAACTTTAAATCTGGAACAAAATAAATAAGTAAGTAAATAAATAAATAAATAAAAAATATGTGACAATTTAAAACTTCTCAACAAAACGTTGATTCTAAAACAGACATTTTAAACAATACATTTCATGTTTGAAGACATAGGAATCCACAAAGTTAAACCTAGGACATCTTTAACATCAAATTGTATGTTACAGACCTCAAAGGAGACCATAAACCAATGGAAATATAGAATAATAATAACAGCACTATAGAAGAAAACCTTATTTTGAACTATCATTTGCGACCGCAATGCCAATATTTAAATATTGGCATATGTTATAGGAGCTGAATTTCCGTGACGTCGTATGCAAAATATCCGCACCTATTCGGCTACTCTTGTGATTTGACGTCATAGTAGCGACTCCAGCATCCCGACTGGCCGTTTTGCATTGCTTACGGGTATAAATAGCACATTAAGAACAGGCTGTGGACAACATTTTTGTTTCTTTTCCAAACGATAAATGTATAAAGAAAGTATGGATACATTTTTACAAGCGACTCGATTTCAGTGTAACACAATATAGCACTCCGTACTCATATAATTTCTCAAAGGAATGTTACGAGAGGGATCCTGAAAAATAGCAGCTCTAGGACACGCAAATGCTAGGCCTAGACTAAAAGTTGAGACTGATCCAGACATACCATTTATTATTTTAAATTCTGGGAAAAGTGTCAAAAGAATGAGTTACGAAAATAGACAGAAGGCCGAGTAAGTGACCACAAAATGCAGTAATCAATTCACAGATATTTTATATACACCATCAGTGCTAATAAAAATATGACAGCCCGACACCTGATCGTGCTGATGAAATGCGTAAATGTATTTTCAAGATCAAAATCTAAATCAAGTCACCACTGTCCTATGTGAAAGTGAGATCTGACTTTAATCAAATGAAAGCTTTGCTAAAAAAACATAAGATTTTTAACCCCTGACAAGGTCGTGTTTCGAGAAAACACAATTTTCAGTCATCTAAAAAAATTCAAACATTAATTTTATTGTTACATGACTACTAGAATGTATAAACGGTAAACTTTAATGATTGGAATTTATATAAAACTATCTCTTGGGCAGTTTAAATAGCAGCTATTAACAGAAAAGAGGTCAGATATAAAATCAAAGCTTCACATTAACTGGCTGACAATAGAAATTGGGGAGGCGACTATTGACCCCGCCCACTTGCTCCAATGTGCAAGCGCCCATGGGACATGCCATTTCTCCCTTTGATACGCCTTATTATCGCCCATGACAAGGTTAGAATTAAGTAGACAAATATAATGGCAGTGTAACAAATTAATAATTAATACTTATCATTGCACGTATCTGGTGAAAAGGACTGGCCCTCTGACATAATTCGAAGAAACCATTTGCTACAGAGTCTGTATGTAAGCAACAGAAATTGATTGGCATATAAACGAAGCCCAATTTTGTTGTAACTTCGATGCCGAAGACTTCATTTGAACAGTTCAAATCGGCAGTCAAACGTTACCGTACATCTATATGGCAACTGTTTTCCCACGTTTTATATCCCACCTTATTTCCTTGAGTTTGAGTCTTAAGACATGTAACACTGTTTACTGAATAAAGTATTTATTCTGAATTAGTTCTTTACAAGCACATATACTGCGTCGTATATTTTGTTGTATTCCTTCTTTTAATATAATCATGGTAATGAAACTTTACATGTATGGTAGAGGAATGTCTGGTGTTAACTGGTCGTGTTTCTTTGGCGGAAATGGAGATTTTGATTGCAGAGAAAATTACGCAGCATTCATTGTGATCATTCGTGGGTTATAATTTAATTGGTAAAAATTAGTGTGATATTAATTATTTCGTCACTACAATATTCACAAGTGATAAAATATAGCATGGCATCTGTGGATTGCACACTGTGATATCTCTTTATGTATTATTTTTCTTCTTCTGAGAAATGAAAATTTACAGACATATTGAAATAATGGGGAGTTCCCTGCGTAAAATCAGGAGATATTACGAAATAGGGAGGTAGGTGAGTAAATACCCCCAAATCTGGGAGTTTTTTTTCTTTCTTCTCCCGGCTTGAGAATTAACAGATATGAACTGTTCGGGTTTGTGAAATTTCAGTCAGGGTTAGTGAGTTTTTTAAGTCGTCATCCCGGTGCCTGTGCTTAAAACATTTATTTCAGCACTGACCAGTGCAGTACATGATCTATTTTAACGAGACATGTATATGCTATCAGATTTGTCAATACTCTAACTGTAGCATGCATATAAAATACACTGTAATTGAATCATAAGAAGGAAGCTTCTTAATGTTTAAATTAATTACTTATGACTTCCACTTTGCAGATTTATTTGTGAGGTGTTTTTTTTTTGTTGTTGTTTTTGTTGTGTGTGAAAAACTAATGCTTAAATTACGTCCGATAAAAATTTTTTTCTCAATACCCTTTACACCTGCCCGGTAATGGATATTGTTTCACACACAAGTCGGTCCCCGATCAAGTCTCATCGTTCATAATTCAGTATTATCTTTCATGGGTGTATATTTTACAAGACATCAGTCCTTAGGTGTGTGTGTGTGTGTGTGTGTGTGTGTGTGTGTGTTGTGGGTAGGTAATAAAAATGTTATTTACATATAGTACGATTTAACCTCATCCTTCTTAAATGAATTTATTGCATTTGGCAAAAAAAAAATCATAATTTCTGTATTGGGCACCATCACTTAATGATTATTCACATTTTTTCACAGCACACAATGCATCAGTATTTATTTTAAAATTACATTGTTTGTCCTTTTTTAAATTCCAGAATATGAAATATGAACACCTTCTTAGTGCTGTACTTTTCTGCTGTCATGTCTTAAACAAATTGTTAAAACATACTTCAGCAGATATTTTTATGAGCATATCTCGGAAGTAGATTCAACTTTTGAATGTGCAACCAAATCTGATCTCCTCCTGTCTGTCTCGCTTGCCATGTTTTGATTGTATTCGAGGAATGGCTTGTATTGCGTCACGGGACCACGTGATGTATAGTCTCATCAAAACTCGGAGAAACTCGGCAATTTACGGAATCGTGGTATTTTCCGCGCAATATAATCACTACCCGCCTATGATATTGAATTTACAAACATTACAGTCTAATTAAAATTTGTAGAGAATTACATGCATAAAAGGATTTTTTTTATTTCTGGTGTCGATTAAAATTGTCACTGTGCGTGAATTGTTGCAGAAGCCAGTTTTTGGTAATAAGACACGAGAATTGAATGCAATTCACTAGGTACAGTATTCACACTCAAAATGAGTTTAAAAGTTGGAACCAGAAACAAAATCCTACTTGAAATTATGTGGCGCCTATCCCGTTATAACGTATCATGCCAGCCTATATATAGAACCTGTTAGACCTATTTTCAAATGCTTGTTATAAAGGTCTAATACAAACTAACTCGCAAAAAGAACAGCCATATCATTGAGGTCTAATTTTTGAATATATGAGCAAGTATTTTTTGAAGTCTGAATATATATATATATATATATATATATATATATATATATATATATATATATATATATATATATATATATATATATATATATATATATATTACAACTATAAATACAAACTTGAATCGGGTGCTTTCAGCATTGGTCAGATATCAAAGAGAAAAGTTCTTATGAATTTGTAGTGTAGGTAACCAAAGCGGACGCCGTAATAATAAAATAATTGGGAAGCATATGTATCATAAAACCTGTTTATGATGAGTATTTATCAGCCCAACATAACGAAGCTAAACCCTCATGATCAGTTGTGGGCGAACAATATAATGTTCGACTAATTGAATATTTGTCTTATTTTCAAACAGCCAACCTTTTAATAGGCAATATGCGTTCGTATATTTCTTCTAACGTTTTCTTAATGTACAATCATGTTTGCCAATATAAATAGCAAAATTTACCACAAACTGCTTCTTCTCTGTTAGAGATTCTTCATTTTAGAAAAGCATAGCTACTGGAACGACACATGAACATAGCGATTGCAAGATTTTGGCCAAATCGGACTTAATTTCATTCATTTCTCGAGCACGTACTTCAGTTTATGTCGGTCAAATGCAATTGGGAATAAAGCGATGTATTTCTGACTAGGTCTGGGGTGAAATATGCATACATCGTCTTTAAACAGGCAAATGGTATATTTAATTAGCAATTTTCGTTTGAAAATCTTCTAAAACATGGTGACTGCTGCATTTGCACAGGAAGAAGCGTGTTTCTGCGGGTGTGCTCAATGTCAATGTATCAAAGGGCATAGATGCATGAGAAATACCTTTGGTTGTCCTCGCTTCGATGCAGACATGTTTGAGATCAAAGAAAAACCTTATCCATATGGTCAACAGTATTCTCCTCCTGTCTGACATTTACAGACCCTGAAGGAATCGTAGTGTGTATCCCTATTTGGGCTCAGAAATGATTGGCAGTTAGTATTGTATTGACCCTCGTTTTAGTATTTTACGTTCCCTTTGATCATAATGATCGTCTGTTCCGCAGAACATACACGAAAAAGAAACACACGTCCGGTAGTATGGTGTATGTAGGATGATATATTAGACTAATCCCGATTGTAGTAGAATGAATAGATCAATTACTTACAACATAAACCTGTACCGGTCACATCTCATACATTATAATTCGCTTGTGTGAATTTGTTGTGCTAATTATGATATCCAGTGGCAATCGAGTATATCTTGCATGAAAATCGACACACAATGTGTCCTTATTTAGCCTTAGTTTTATTTCTGATTTTGCTGACTTTCCCAAAACTGAACAAATGGGCCCGTTTAATCTCCTACGCGCGGCTGTAGATCCTTATTCGGAATGCCCTTGAAATGTTTGACAACCGCCAATTTGATCCTCTTAAAATAATTTCTCATATCAATTAATGTTGGTCCCCATCAATTTCTCGAAAGCCATAGGCTGATAAAGCAGTATCGGTTACGATTAAATAGGTATATTAAATCCTATGAATTAGATCCTCTGCCATATAACTCCCATTAACGTAATATTGACTGAAGTATTTAAATCGAGGAAACACGAGAAGGGCGTCGCGATTCCACGCCTTTCATAGTTAAACGTTATCTTGAGCGAGAAAAGGGAAATGATTTGCGAAAGGGGAATATATTAAAGATTGCAAATTTAAAGGGCTATTATCGAGTAGTTTTATAGGGACATAAAGCACGGTGATGTATGGAGACAGGGTAATGCTGACGCTACCTAAATATCTGTTTCGAAGGTGGACAAGACGAAAGATAACCATGCGTTGCAGATGCCATCAAATGAATTATAAATACTATTTTATAAATAATATTTTAACTGACAATGTCTATACAACTTGATTCGTACACTCCTCCTATGAGCAGTTCCTTTGTTACCTACATCAAGCAATGTTCACAAGATTTCAACAATTGATTGAAGGCGCTTAAGTTTATCCAATAACCAGTCACCGTTACGAAAAATGAAAACTGTCATTCGCTGCAAAATCCAAATTATGTCTCATTTTGCAGATAATTTTGAGCAAACGTTACATGGTTTAAAATGAAGAATGAACAAAGGTTTTGGAACGTATGTGCGATAGCTATGCATTTACCTCCTGTCACAGAGCAATTAAACATGTATCCAGGAAAGTTCATGTGAAATGTACATTTTGTTCTTTATTTCTTGTCTTTCTGATTTTTTTTTAGTTGCCTATACCAGTAAGTTCACAAAATATTAAAACTTGTCAATTCTAAAGATCAAATTAAAATATAAAAATTGTAATATTGATGGTATAGTATTCGTTATTCATTACGTTTCACAACAGGAAACTTGAGTGAAAAACTAGAACCACTATTGTTTTATTAAAAACCGAGAAAAGAGTGACATCAAACGGTAATCATCTCCAAGGGTTATATATATATATATATATATATATATATATATATATATATATATATATATATATATATATATATATATATATATATATATATATATATATATATATATAGATAGATAGATAGATAGATAGATAGATAGATAGATAGATAGATAGATAGATAAGAACGAAGGTTCCATCAGCAGTTTGGTATGGTGCCATAATCAAGCACAAGGATATGTACCACTATGTAGATCATAAAACCTTTTGTAATGCGACACGTATACAAAATGGTAACAAATTTGATATCAAAAACATTGCAGACGACGTTGTAAAAAAGATCAGCTTTTAAAATTATTCATGCTGATCTTTGTTGCAGTTTGGTAATCGTCACAGCTTGTAAGATACTGCAGTTGTTCAAATCTCTAACTCTTAATTTAAGATTTGTAAAATAATGCAAACATAGTATAGCCTAAGCATATTCTGAAAACCTTAATTTTAAATTAGTTTCACAAGTTCACACCGTTTACAGAGTAAAAAGCATATGTGAGTTAATTGGGTGTCCCAATGAAGATTGTTTTCAATGAAGACTGTTTTCAATCAGACTGTTTTCAATCAAGACTGTTTTCAATGAAGATTGTTTTCAATGAAGAATGTTTTCAATGAAGACTGTTTTCAATGAAGAATGTTTTCAATGAAGAATGTTTTCAATGAACACTGTTTTCAATGAAGACTGTTTTCAATGAAGAGTGTTTTCAATGAAGACTGTTTTCAATCAGACTGTTTTCAATGAAGATTGTTTTCAATGAAGACTGTTTTCAATCAGACTGTTTTCAATGATGACTGTTTTCAGTGAAGACTGTTTTCAATCAGACTGTTTTCAATGATGACTGTTTTCAGTGAAGACTGTTTTCAATCAGACTGTTTTAAATGATGACTGTTTTCAATGAAGACTGTTTTTAATCAGACTGTTTTCAATGAAAATAGTTTTTAGTGACGATACCTTGCTCTTTTTGAGAATATAGATGAGAGCTCACGAAAGTTGAGCCCAAGTATGAGTGCAGAAATTGTGGACAGTTTCTATCTGGGGACAGCTGCATTAGGGGTTAGTGCATGTTCCTTCATTTTGCGTTCTCCAATTTCGAATCGTTTTAGTATTGATCTATAGATGATAACGGATGCAGATCTGCCAAAACGGGGGATAGCTGTCATTAGCGAATATGTCCTAGTTAGGGTATATACAACATACACGTAAAACAGATTTTGGCTATCCACCAGACTCACTATTCATACGCAAATCTATGAAGCAGAACGTCAGAAGAACGTCACATAGTCTATGCACCGCAATCAAGCCCACTACAGTACTAAAATCACGGAGAGTTCCAGCTACAAAGAGTTATTCGAGATTACTAACAAGCTAATGTCATGGAACAAATGTTCACCACTTCAAACAACCTTTTCTCTAGTCGACCTTCCAGACCTATTTGCGAAATTCTTTCCTGACAAAGTAAAAACCATTTGAGATAAGCTTGACACCACAATCTCAATTGACTCGTCTTCATCATATAGTTGTGATACAGAATTTCAGCAGCAATTGTTAGCAAGATTTGAACCAGTCTCTACGGATTTAGTACGTACAGTCGTGATGAAGAGTGCACCAAACTCATGTGACACGTGATAAATTTATTACATCATTGCTGCTTGAGTGCCTATATCAAATATTGCCTTCACTAACTGATAGTATTAATACTTCTCTCAACCGAGAAATTTCCATCATTTTTCAAAACTGCCATTGTAAAACCTCTGAAGAATCCAAAACTTGAACATAACGATTTAAAGACCTACCGCCCAGTGTGTAATCTCCCATTCATATAAAAAGCAGAGCAAACTTTGTTTTCTCCCAACTTGTATCTCATCTGGATTCAAACAGTCTTGTTAGCAATGTACAGTCGGCATATCGCCCTTGCCACAGTACTGAAACTACTCTTCTAAAAGTAGTTAATGACATTCTCATTGCTTAGGATAGAGGAAAGATTACAGTCCTCGCTCTCCTTGATTTGTATGCAGCTATTGACACAATATACCATGATATATTACTTCTCCGTCTCCAGCATGTATTTGGTATTAATGATACAGCCTTACTGTGGCTAAAGTCTTATTTGGTCAACAGGACACAAATTGTGGCAGCAAATGGAATACACCCCAGCCCAGGTGTCATAGACCATCATGCCGTGCCTCACCAAGTGTACGCTGATGACACAAACATATACAAATCTAGCCACCCAACTGAAGTTGATGATACCATCCTAGCTGTAGAGATTTGCATTTCTGATGTGCTATCATGGATGATATGTAATAAGCTACAGATGAATGATGGTAAAACTGAGGCTATTCTGATCACAACACAAAGACTGTCTCATTCACATCCTGAATATATTAGCAACACTAACATTAAATTCACACAGTAAATACAAAACCTAGGTATTACTCTCAACAGACAGTACTCTCACATTGCGCCAACATGTCATGCAAGGCTGCATATCTTGAGCTCAGACGCATCAACTCCATTCACAAATATTTTCCAGTTGATGCCAATAAAACACATGTGTGTTCATTGGTACTTTCATGACAGGACCATTGTAACTCAGTTATGTCTGGTTCGGCTCAATATGTACTCCAGAAACTTCAAGAAGTTCAAAACACAGCTTCTTCTCGGATCATCCTTAGAGTACCACGATCACACCTCCCTCCTGCTCTGTACCCTACACTCGTTATCCATTCGATCCCGAATCAAAACACATAATTTGTTCTCTTTGCTACGTTTCACTGACGGACTCCAGATCTCACCCATGTGTACAAACCAGCTAGATATGTATGCTCCACTGCTATGAAAACGAAGTCATATATACACTATTCTTTTGCATACCAGAGCATGGTAACGTGGAACGAACTGAAAGCTGAATACAGTCATCCCAATCAAGAGCGCTCTTAAAACTCATTAATTTCGACTGCACAAACAAACTTAAAGTTCTAATAATGTTACCTACCTTAAATATTGTCAGCATGTTTTTATGTTTCCTATTTCATGTTTTTTGTTTAAAATCATATCATTATATATGTTTTAGTTGTTTAGGTTTTGTCTAATGTTCTAAAAATTATGCGTTATACAAAGTCATTTTCATTATTAAAATGGATCAGAAAATGCATATGTCCAAAATATTTTATTGTTTCTGACGCTGATGGGTGCTTACCCATACGGGCACTTTGACTACTTTTTATGTAGTAAGAATTAAGCAAATATAGTTATAGATTGCAGATTTTTTCTAATGAATATCATGACCAACACTATCAAAGGCTTTTTCAAATCTATAAAGACGTCCATAGGAATGTTACCTGCGTTAATAGTAGATGGTTGTTGGGTTAGTCAGGGCAATTTGACAGGAGTGATTTGTGTCTCAATCTCTAGCCAGATTGCTGCAGACGATTGTATTTATCGAGACAGCTAAATAAGTGGATAGAAAAATGTTTCTCCATTACTTATTAAATGACGAGCGAGATAAGCATAGGTCATAATTTGATCGGTCACTCTTGGGTCAGCCTTTATGAATAGGAAAAGCTTTGGCTTGCTTTAAACTATCAGGGGATAAACCAGTTTAACAACAATTATTTAAAAGATCGATGAAACAATTGGCTATAATAAATGCAGAAAGATTTGAGTTATTAGAAATAATTACGTCCGGCAAAGTAGGGTCATGTTTCGGAACAAGACGAAAGAATGTAACGAATTATATTAACATAGAATTAGTGTGAACCAAATTCAACCAGACTTTGCTCCGTCTGATACAAAACCAGACAAGGAAGAACTGGCATGTGGATTGGAAATAACTTGTAAGCTTAGAACCATTCATCCTGTTTTCACATTCTCATTCATTTGATACATTTGCATTATGTACAATTATTTCGTGAGGGAGAGAGAAATCATCCACCACATTCAATGCGTACATTGTTGTTGGCATAGTTTCTACCCACATGTAAAATGATGTATCCATTGGACCCAGTCCAATTAGAGATCAAACGTTTGGAATCCTTACTAATATAGAATATATAGGAGCATACGGGTTCATGGAGTCAACACGATGAACGTCGAGCGTTTCCCATTAAAGTGACTGCACTACCGGTTGCAGCGGTAACGGTCAGAGTCTAATGCAATTTTAACCCCCAGTGTAACTAAGGAACAGTAAGCGACTGGATGAGAACAAAGCAACACTAAAGAACATTTAATTGTTTGGTCAACTAGTAGGCAAGCAGACGAACACATACATAAAAAATGTAAATTATCTGAAGATAGATTCTCAATCAGATAAAACCTCGCAATGCGAGAAGAAAAAGTATTTTTTAAAAAACTATATGTCAATTCCAAAGAGATGAATGAAAGAAGGACGGCAAACAAATCCAACGATGTGAATACGCTAATATTCATTTGTTTTGTTTAAATAAAAGTTTTTTTTTAAATAAATATGTTTCTGGCACGAGTACCCTGGCATGATTTGCATCACTTACACAAAATATTCAACTCGTTTCTCCTGCAGTTTTGGAAAATGCACCTTAATCTAGCATGCTAAGTAGGCATCTCATCATCAGACGAAATGCATTCTTAATTTCTGAACAAATCAAGGAATACGCTTGCTATTCTTAAATGCTGAATACATTTTTTCGCGAACTTCCCGGAATAAATGAATTTCTAAGAGATAAAGAAACTGTTCCGAAATCGATCAACTTCCGGTTCTTAAATAGATTATTACTCATGGTCTGATTAAAAAGACACGATGATTGAAATACTTCAGCCACAATTGCTCATTATTTCCCTTGCACGAAGATAACAAAGCATTCCATTTACATTTTTTGCTGTCATTCATCTTTGGAATTGATATATCTTTTAACCATCCCATCATTGCTCTTGCCCCCAAAAGATTATTAAACACTTTGCACTGTGATGCCAACAAATAACAGAAAATGAACAGAGAACACGCTCAAAATGTTTTTTCCTTCCCCTTGGACATTTATCATGTACTAAGCATCGCTTCAAAACATTTTGTGCACGAAATGCAATATAGATTTGCTTTTGTATTCACGATCAGTTACAGACTTGGAGAAAGGCCGCAATATATATCTTCAAGTCAGGTATCCAGCAAATCGCAATTTTTTTCTCGTCTATTTCTATGAAAAGCCGTATCTCCAGGTCCACTAGGACGTCCATCTAATTGATATTTTATTCATCCTTGCTATAACGGGTCTGATACGCTATACAAAGGGACCAAACCAAACATGAAACAAAACTCATTTTGAAGTTATATATATATATATATATATATATATATATATATATATATATATATATATATATATATATATATATATATATATATATAAATGTACGCTGTATCAAGAATATACCACGAGTTTATACAGTTTTCATTTGAAGGAAATGTTTTTCGTGTTCCTTTTAACCAAAACATGATACAACGAGTGATATATCATTGATACAGCATACTGTACATATATTTTACTTATATCGCATACAAATTAATTTATTTGGCTTTTGAACGGAGTTAAGATTTACTACAGACATATCTGTATTGACCGAGTGAATGAACTCATCATATCCGTAATATGTGCGCTACAAAATGTAGTTATATGAATTTTATGGCTACCCACAATCACATTTGTATATTGCTAAGTTGATTATTTAATGTTGATTGTGTTCTGTTACAGTTTCTACTTTTCTTCACTTTGATTAAATCATTATGATACACACGTATGATCTAAACATGAAAGATGGTTTTAATGATGAAAATAGAGCACTACAAACACTTGGTTACTTTTGCCATTCCCATAAACCCTTAACCATTGAAGTAAAATTCTTCTGAACTGTAGATAACCAGATGCAGCGTCTGATTTGCCTGCCATGACGCTTGATTCAGTAAGACAATGTGATATGACACTCATGTAACTGCCTGAATGTGAGTACGCGATGGATAAATATATAATGAAAAACGCACGGCATATCTGGGAAGTAGCTGTTTTATTATTATAAATCTGATAAAGAGAATACTTAAATTATTTAATTATATTTTGAAAATGGACAACAATTGCCCAGATGAGTGTTTGTCCTCTTTCGAACATCGTCTATTAGAATGCTTCCTTGACAAGTGTGAATAAATAGTCTTTTCCTTTTTTCCTGATGTATTTTGTTGTCTCTGTCAAGCTTTAGATTTATTATATTACCGATTTATCCATGAAAACTTCTTTACATCAGCTCGTCATTTATTTATTGACAAAAGAACAGGAGCAGTGTAACTATCTTTCTAAGACTGCTTGTATTAGTCATTGCCATGACGACAATCCGCAACGCTCCTTATCCCCAGTGGCTGATATAATAATCTCGATCATATTTAAAAGAAATTATGACTGGTTCAACCAAACAGTAAAAAAAAAGATCATGCTGACACACCATGGAAAGAAATTGGTATTTATTCTTTAAGTGATTGGTTAGACAGTATTCGTCTCTATTCCTGAGAAACAATGAAAACTTCTCACAGGCAGCCACGATTGATAAATAAACATAGAGGATTATCTCGCTTGCTTTGTGACAATATTTATATCATGCTTTTCGGCCATTTTGGAAGTGCTGATTTACAATGCAGTGGATATTTCCAAATTTTCATTTGTAAATGCTGTCAACTTATTAAAAAGACGAGCCTCTAGATCAATATGATGCTCAGAAAGCTACAGCTGAGAAACCAAAAATAAAGTACTCCTGTTTCGACCATAGTATTCACAGCGGGTTTACATATTGTTAACTTTATTGCTTATACCATTAGTCATAAAAGCAACAAAACAAATGCTATTTAATCCTCAGTAATTCTCATGTGTCGTTTTCATGATCATTTTACTCTTCTTGCTTTGTTTTAATTTGACTACATAAAAGAAATACATTTTATCTTTAGCTGTGCAAAAAGAAAAAAATACCTATTGTTGGCTTGCGCTCAAAACAATATATATCAATTTAGGGTACATAAATTGTATAGGATTGCAAAGTGCCGGGCCTTTGAGACCATATGTTCTTACCTGAGTTGACCTCATAAAATTCTCCTCAAACAAGAAAATTAGGTGATATTTTTTTAAAGCCGTATCTTTGTGCCTCATTACACAGCTAATTAATTTCGCGGACAATATGTGCTGTGATAGCAGAACAAACTTGGAATTTAGGAAATTTGTGTCAAGTGATGGTTATCGGTATGATGGCTTTAAGAAGATATATTCTTGATCAAGTTTCGTGGAAAGAAGATTTATTGATAAATCTTGCTAGGGTGAAAGGTACAAGGATAGTTTTGTCTATTAAAAAGCCAAATACCGAAAAATAAATACTTGTATTTGTAAAACAAAGTTGCGTCATGTGATCTGCCTCTTATCTGTAAAAGATAAATAAACCCTGTAGCATCGGACAGATCAAATATCCTTATTCACAACCATACAATTTTATAATTAAAAGTATAAGCCGGCAACGATTACAAATAGAAGGATAGGCCAAGAAAGTGCCTTTTAAGAGTATATGGATGTAAAACCTGGACGTGAAATGTCTGTGCATGACACCAGCTGTACAAAAAGCAGTCTTCTTTATTGAATTGCTTAATAACTTAGAATCATGTGTTGTATGCTTTAGGTAATGGTGATGAGAATATAGTTAGTGTACCAACATAAGGGAAAATTATGTTTCGTTGAGGAGTGCAGAAACTGTATTTAATTTGAACTTTATTAACGGAACCTAAATTGTAGCCAGAGAAACAAGAAAAAGATGTAGGGTATTGTATGATGTATCAGCACTTTTATCAAGTATAAACTTAGACTGGAATACAAATACATTGCAATAAGGATATAAGTAGAGGCGTAAAATATATTGCCCGTACAACTTATTTGAATCGATTGATATTTAATTTGTAATAATAATAATAAATTTTCGTTAACACACTTAGTCATGACTGTGAAAAGGTTCTCAGCATTTGCTATGTTAATAAAATAAATTTGTAATAAGTATAAAATATAATTTTAAAAAATTACAAGACCATGCACATATTCAGGTATCTTCTCACACTCATTCATATATATATAACATGAACTGACTTTGTGTTACTATACCGGGAAATACATTCACGTATGAACAATATTTTTACACAGGTACATACATTTCAACATAGTACGTGTGTATATATATATATATATATATATATATATATATATATATATATATATATATATATATATATATATATATATATATGTATATATATATATATATATATATATATATATATATATATATACATATATATATACATATATATATATATATATATATATATATATATATATATATATATATATATATATATATATATATATATATATATATATATATATATATATATATATATATATATATATATATATATAATAAGATCTGGATATATTATTTATGAAAATAAGGATAAAATTCTCTATTCAGAGGGTTTAATATGTTATTCCAGCTGGTCAAGAAATAATTTCTTTAATGATATTTTAAAAGAAGCAAGGGAAGTTGAAATACGTATCCTCAGCGTCAAGACATTTAATATAGTATGTGTTGATACAGTAAATGACCTTATGCAAAGACTAGTGTTCGACAACAGACTTTGGAGATCGTTGTTAGTCGTGAGTACGCTCAGTATTTGATTATCTAAGTTCAATTAGGTTAGATATATAATCTGGAGAAAGGCCGTTTAAAGACGTATATATCATTTTTTTTTAAATATATAAATAATACTTTTTTGTACATGTAGACATTGCAGACAAAACAATCGAGGGAGTCATAACAGGACGTTTCCGTATTATACGGGCAGCCCTTTTCGTGAGTGTATCGTTCTGGACAGATTATAGTTGGATGTGTTTCCCCATATGATACAGCTGCAATTAGTATATTGCCCGAAAAAAAAGGTAGAAATTTTGAAAGCAACTTTAACAGAGTTATTCTTTTGACAACCATTGCACATATGTGATCGAAATGTGCATTCCAGCTGAGTTGATGATCAATGTAGATACCAAGAAGTTTTTTTTATTTTGACAATATATACGTCTACGCCATTTTGAGTTAGAAGTAAATCCATGTTTATAGGTATACGTTAGATAGATGGTCTCAAATAGGTACACATGTATTAGAAACGGCAGAGCTGGAATGTCTTTTCCTCTTAATTCGCAATGCTAAACTTTGTCACATCCAAGAGAGTAGTAATTTTAAGTTTTGTCTTCTCCCGAGTCATAATGCTAAACAATCTCACATCCAAGGTCTGTTGTAGCTGGAATTGTTTTGTAATTTTCCGTTTTTATAATGCTAAGCTAAGCGAAGTTTGCGGTGTCGACAAAACATAATTTATCGTCGTGTATGACAAAGCCAACATAAATATTGTAGTGTTGTAGCTTCTGTGACTGACCTGACGAAATGCAAGTCTTACAAAATGTTTGATAGCACAGTTTTGAATACATTCAGACATTCACTCTTCGTCCCTTTTTTTCCTAAAGAAATCGAGTTTTGATTTTAGCCCACAAATATATCGTATCTATTCAAGTATTTATGTAGTGAAATATGCCTTCCTCATACATTTTAGCTTCATTAGCTGAAACTGTTTGAATGATTAACTAAATGTGTCATATTTTATATTTTTCATCTGCTGCACAAACGGTTAACCAATGAAACAGCTGTCAACGATCCTCGGCGTACACGTACTAACTAGTAACTATTTAAGACTTTAAATTTAATGAAACTATTATGAGAAATTTTAGAAATAAGGTGGTCGTAGTCGTATTATTGTTCGAGTGACGGAATGAAGAGAGAGATAAGAATGAATGAATACTCCTTAAAGAAGGCGTCACTACGATGATGAGACACAGCTGCATCTGTAATGAGAAAACAAACATCTCTGCATCTGTCGGTATATGAGACTTTATTTAAATACTCAACACACATATATTACTACATCCTAGAAACACGTATATAAACTTTATAATCAAAATTCAAGAAAATTACACTTTACTTTTAAGTTTTCCAACTTCATTCATTCGTATAATTTCTGCATTTTAGACTATTATACAAATAGTTAATTCTCGATCAATTTCAAGATAGCCAAAAGTATAAAATGTAATAATTGTAATTCATGCAACAATTAATTTAACGAAATGCATTTTACTCATTTTAAAATAGAATATTGATTTAAAATATGTTGTTAGATATTATTCTTTCTTGCTTAAAGAATAATTTATTTCAAAATTAATCTAAACAAGAAGTTGGTAGCGAATTTGTCTTTTACAATAGAAATTACCATACATATAATTAAATATGAATTCGTTAAAACAATTAAACATTTACATTACAATATATTATAAATAAAAGAATTAAGTGAACAATGTTTCTAACATAAATTTTACCATTAAAATTTCAAACATTAAAAATACTTATTTCTTAAAAGTTTACAACATATACAGTTCTTACCTGTAATAAAAAGACGAACATCCTGCTAGCTTCAAAGTATGAGGGACTGACCTGGACGATATACGCCTCTTATTTATAGTCGTTTGGCGCAAGTCAGGACCAAATATGGCCATTCCTTAATATACTAGGCTAGCAGAGATGTCTATTCATCGTCAGATGAGAACCATTTTGTTTTGCGTAATTCGACAGAAGGTTAGACTCAATCTTAGTCACTGGAATGGAAATTCGTCAATGCATAATCTTGAAACCTGTTTGGTTTGCAGAATTATATATTTCTTACTGAGCAAACGTAGGAGTTCTTACTGAATCAGCGAAAATACTCGTATAATGCCTTTAGTAACATCATACACTTATTCCACACAACAATGTACATTCGTATAGTGATGTAAGTTGCCAATGTTATGCTTGCACAGCAACTATTTTCATTCCATTAATATATAGTTGTGCTTTGGAAATAAATGAAATTAATCTTAATATATTTTTGAAACTTACTTTAATATAAATGAATACAATTTAAAGAAAATGTCAATTTTATTAATTTTACTAAAAAAATCTATCCTAATAAAACTGTAAACACCATTTTTTGCTTGTTTGATCTCTGAATATATATATATATATATATATATATATATATATATATATATATATATATATATATATATATATATATATATATATATATATATACACACACACACACACACACACACACACACAAACACATACACACACACACACAGCATGCATGTACATTTGTCAAATGAGCAAACAGTTACTTGAAAAGTTGTTCATTTTCTGGTTATTGCAAATATGACGGTAAAATAGGAGTTACGCTTCACGGTGAAATTTATTGGAGTTGTGGAGTATACAAATGGCATAGCTAATTTTATTGGAATAGTCGAGTATAAATTGACATTGCTAATTTCATTGGAATATTCGACAATACAAATGACATTGTAAATTTCATCGGAATAGTCGAGTATATAAATGACACTCGAATATATAAATGACATTGCGAATTTCATCGGAATAGTCGAGTACAGAGTACATAAATAACATTGCGAATATCACTTGAATATTCGAGTATACAAATGGCATTGCGAATTTCATGGGAATAGTCGAAAATATAAATGACATTCGAATATATAAATAACATTGCGAATTTCATCACATTAGTCGTGAACATAAATCACATTGCGAATTTCATTGGAGTAGTCTAGTATGCAAATGACAAGGCACACGGTTTAGTCGGTCATTTGAAGAAGAAAATATCTTGACTTGAATTCTACGTAGAAATGTACAGCATTTGAATGTTACTTATAAACCAGACGATTTAACATTGGTAGATTTGAAATTATTAAAACAAACGTAGACTCTTACATACCAGCAGTATGAAATCATTATACTCCGAATTTAAGCTACACCGCAAAACGAGGAAATTTAATATTTTAGACCTGAAACTATTAAGAAAAATTGCAAAAGGCAAACATATCCAGCATGCTTAAATCTTTTAACTTTTCTCTCTTGTTTCATGTAATAATCCAAAAACAAGCATTCCCCCGTCCATTCCCTGAGCCCCACATTTCTCACTGATACATGTTCAAAGCAAGCGTCTGGTGTCTGAGCATGAAGAACATATTTTAAAAAAGTATCCATCTGAAGTATAAAGACTGCTTGCACATGACAACATTCGGGCATACCAAGTATGAAACAAATAGTGCGATATTTTATGTACATGAACCTGATTTTACTGTACCGAAGTTCAGAAGGCTCTAGCAAACTACAAAAGAAAACGCCTGCCGCGTGTGTGGGATATATCAGTCAAGTTTCATTCCTGACCTTTCACATAACTCCGCACTCTGGGCAACAAATTGTCTATTTGCTTTGCTTTATTGGCTGAGTGATAAGTCGAATCAGTTGTTTCTGTAAACAAAGTTGAAATCTTTCAGACATATTTGCTGACAGCTGGGGCAAGAAGCGTTGTTCTATTACTTATACATAGAAGATAGATCAGAATTGGGTACCATCGTCAATGGTTCACGGTAGAGACTGACACTATATATGAAGTAATGGGTATAGGGGAGTTATACGATTCTTTTAGTTTAAAAAAAAATTTAATTTTACATTAATGTTAATTTTTAATTATGTATAGGTGTTACGAGTTTAGGCTCTAATAAACGGTAACAAAGAAAGAGTGAAAACAACAAGCTTTGTAGACTTTAACAAATAATTTTTCGTAGATAAAGATTAGAAAAATGAAAATACAAAAGTAATCCAAGAATAATCCACAAATTAATAATCGCCTAAGTCCTAGTAACGAAATTTTAGAATATATTTAAGTTCGAGGTTAATTGGAAAATCCAAGATGGAAGAAGGTGGCGTATGGTGTATTCTTTACTAGTTATCTACAGTTCCGTGTAGAATCACAAGATTTAACACTCCCGTGTTGGAAATCCGAATAAAATCTTGATAAACTGTCTTTTTCGAAGAATTCTATTTAAGCACAACAAATGTTTCCACAGAAACGAATTAATCTTTAAAATCAAAATAAACTGAAGGAAAGTTAAAAAGAATTCAAAAACTTGCTACAACAAAAGAACTTGTTATCAAGTGTTCAAAACCCCCAAAACTGAGAATATTTCTTTAAACATTTCCTATTAAATCTACATCCTGCAAAAATGCGGAAAACCCTGGATTTCGACATAAGGGTCGCGTGATCTTATCTACATCACACAGTTTTAACTTGACCCCGACGAGAACCAATCGCTTTATTCAAAGAACAAAAGTTATTTACTTCTTAAAAGCTATCGATAAGCCTAAGGTCACGTATCAATACAGCCTCGATTTCACCATTATCAGTCCCACATTACGAATCAATAAAACAGTTGTTTACATTCAACTTGTAAATCAATGTCAGGAACTAGGTCAACTTGAATGGCTGGAAAAGTGTCAAATCCCTGCAAAACAAAATTAAATTTTTTTGAGATATAATTGATGAAATTAAAAATAAAAAGATTTTAAAACTTACAAATAATCAATTAAAGTAAATTAAAATAATAAATATTAAATCAGGAAAACGTAACAATATGTTTAAATATTTTATTAGAACTTACGAAATATTTTCCTTATCTTAGTCCCGATAACTATGCAGCTAGTTTTTGAAGAGCTGTCAAAATATATGAATTGACACCCAAAGCAGGACAAAGCAAATGACAGTTGTTATGTATCAGAAGTTACATTCAGTGTTAAAATACGATTTCGTCTCGAAAAGGCCTCCTTTAAGGTGAAGTTGTATTTTGGCTATAAATCCACACATTCTCAGTACAAAATTCATATTACACACAAACGAGTAAATTCGACAAATTCTCTCAAAATTGAAATACAACGTTGGGTTGGAGGTTTGTCGAGCTCAACTTCCAGAACTCTCATTCACATATTTAGGTTATATTCGGAGCCCAACACGTAGTCACGATATTCCAAAAAGCCACCGACAATTATGTAATGGTGTAATGGAGGTGCTGATGCTAAACTTGTGTTGTTGAAATTAGCATTATGGATGCCTATAGTAACCCTTTCAAGGCTGGAGAAATATGTTTCTTATCGTTTATGAGTTATGTAGACACATCATCGCAGTCATTTTTCACATTCATCACATACTCGTATAAAGTCCTAGTTTAGCCTTTATCATGGGAAGTTGCTACCCAGGAGGGTATGATCGCATCAAGACATGCAGTGTTTCCATCTATAGCGAGGTGAGGAGGTGAATCAGATGGGTTAGGAATGTCTGATGAACCTCTGATCATATTTCGCTTGACTTGGCAGTAATCATTTCGCACGTGCATACCACAAGCTCTGGTCACTGATGTGTCGAGACCAAAACGTTATCACAAGTCTGCAAATTTCCTAACATAATGTTTAAACTACTGTCACATTACAAAGGTTAATGTTGGCCTTTTGCAAAATCCAGTTTACAAAAATAAAAAGCGCACAAGGCACGATTGTGGGCTCGCAGTAAACTTTCTCTGATAAACTTAACTGGAATAATCCTCGTGTGGCTAAAAGAACACAACCTGGTCATCTTAATGATGCCAAGCAAAGAACACATCGGTGACATTAAAATTATCAAAGGCATAGGCCGCCCATGTGTTATCACGGCCATTCAGGGTTGTCACGTGACGACGCCGAATTCGATGAATAGTAATCAGCGCAGCTTAAGAACAAAACTGACGTGGAAACCTAAGCAAATGACAAATATGTTTCCGTCCTTATGATAATGTTTTTGATTGACCATAATGTCATATCGTAAAGGTACGTGTGAATCATACTTGTTTACCATAACCGTAAGTAAAGGTATGCGTGTACGAAGAGTAATTTTGAGAAATAATCAGCAGTATTTTTGTCCCTAGTACCATGTGTCGACTAACCTGGCAATATTGTTTGCTTGGATGTTTTTTTTCCCCCACATTTACAGAACTACCATAAACCCTCAAATGAGGGACGCGAAAAATAACAAAAGAGCAACAAGTGCGAGATACAAACGCGTATGTGTGTTTGTAGATGCTATCTCAGGAATCACCACGGTGATTACTGTTGCAACTGAAGGCATGACTATAACAACTCTAATTTGCATAATATCGATAGCATCTTTTGTCGCATGCTATATTCACTAATACTTCCCTACATAGTATTGCTATATATACACATTTGTCTCGGCACAATTACCAAATTGTTCATGAAAGATGAAAAAAGATCAGCATTGCTGAGTTCCCAATGGTGCTGATTAAGATGGAAAACCACCGGTGATTCACAGAGTAGTTATGGAAGCAGGGCATTAGCGACCTAAAACATGAATTCGATTTACAGTCGAAAATCGATTAAATATTTGCTAGTGCATATTAGTCATTGTTCCATGATGGCGTCCATTTCTTGGTCCGGCTGTGGCACCTCGTGGTAACATCGCCTCAGGATGCGGGAGTTGGGTGGGTGGGTGGGGGGCGTTTAGAACAGTAGCTTTTCGCTTTGAAAAATTGTTCAATTTCCGAATAGTAATTTCTTTTACACAAGCTGATTTGTGCTGCTCAAAATCCTTTCATATTTGCAAATAATTTCATTAACGGTACCACTGTTAGGAAAAATTATAAAGACGGCTTTCTAGCGCTTTGTCGCTGCTGACGATGTCGTCATTTTGCATTTCCAAATAATTAGCAATTGGCTGTATCATTTTTGCTATTCGATTGTGATCATTCCCGTTATCAATAACATTAATTTGTTTTGCTGTACACATTTTAGCCACACCGCGCTCTAGCGTTTTACGCGGGGGTATAGGATTGTAGACGGCGTTGAACTATATCAAGAAGTCATGTCCAGAACGCACATTACAATACTACTCAGAATGAACTTTAGAGACCATTTCACAGCCACAAATATAATTTGATAACATAAAAGTTACTCTAATCAAAATTATTTTATTTATCTGGAAAAGAATATGTGCTCATAGATTTTTACTTGGATTATTATTAAACTAAAACTGACTTCATCACGTGACATCGTCGTCCTTATTGGATTTCATCGTCAAGATTCGAACCGGGAACTATTAGGACATTTATTTATCAGGACTCTTGCAATTCCACTAGTGGATTATATTGTGAATTCTCTTTTGGATTAATTTTTGGACTTCATTCTCTAAACCGTATTTTCTTTTATGAAAATATTTGTACTTACTAAATTGTTTGTTAAATTTTACAAGCTTGTTATTTTCACTTCTTTCTATGTTGCTGCTTATTCGAGCCTAAGCACGTAACACCAATAAGTCTCACATTTTACAAACGGAAGAAAGAATAAATCAAGTTATTGTTGTCAACGTTCACTTGCCCTGTTTCATAAATTATAAGTTGTTTTAATCCAAAGTTTAGAATCCAGCTTCATTTTCCCATCTTCGCTGACTAATGAGCGGATGTCTTGTTGCTGTGACTGTTTCCTGCTTTTTCTCAGTTGACATTCATCAATGTCAAGCCCAATTTATGCTCCAAAGATATATTCTCTCAACTACTGGTTCCTTCTTAAAGTTGCTGGAGAGATCAAAGCTGGTTGATATAAAACGACAATGACTTCACGAAAAGAGAAAGGAGAGTTTATCAGGAGTCATTTATTATCTCATGGTCTTACCTCCGTAAGCTGCCCCATACAGTGTTTTTGCATTGAATATAATTCTCGTGTGGGTGATAAACATGTGACCGTATTGTATTATTTTCAGATTAATTCTATGTGAAACATTATCAAAGAAAACGAGTCTGAAAATTATAAGCAAACAAATATTTCTGCCGATGTGGCGCTGATTGGTTTTACTCATCTTAAGACGTATGCTCGTTTGAGTCTTTATATCCTTCAGCTAACGATGATTAACTGTAATCTTTTGGTCTTGATAAAATTTAGAAGTTTAGGTCTTTAAACTTTAAATCAACTTATCTACGTTACATGAGTGATAAAATGTGCACAAGAGGTTATTCTAGAGGCTGTAAAATTTGGGAATAAAGACCTCTAAGGTATTAATAAATTTGATAGATTTGACTATTACCTGATTGTCGGAATCAGTTGTTTAACTATTGCGAATTGTTTATGTGTGCACTTCCTGTGTGGACACATTTGTCGATGTGATTTAGCATTTACATACGCAAAAGCAAAATCCCACTGTCAAGATAGCTTAAAATATTTTTTAAACTGCAATATATCCCATCGCGATAAAAAAAAAAATGTTTTACACAGCTACAAGAATACAATTCGATGAATGAATAAGTATAGCGATGAATGCGACGAATATTTTGTGTATTTTCTCATATATATATATATATATATATATATATATATATATATATATATATATATATATATATATATATATATATCAATGTGATGTCCGTTTAATTTGTATGGGGGTGGGGTGGGGTGGACGGGCGTCAGGGGCATGGGGCGTCAAAAAAAATTTTGAGCGTTCATTGTTATCCAGGATACCATTTGTTAATAGTACACCACGGTTCTCATGCCTTTCGTTTATAAAATACACTAGGTATTTTCGTGTATCTGCACTTATCCGTATCATTATGCTGAAAGATGGTTACTTGTATCTTCATCGACATTCTTATTTTGATAATTCGGTGACCTCAAATCAAATCCTGGACAACCAATAAGAACTGATCAGATTTAACTTCAAGGAAACACCTAGCAAAATTGTATCTGTATTAACTGTTATGAACTGGTCTGTGTATAAAATATAATAACATAATAATAATAATAATAATAATAATAATAATAATAATAATAATAATAATAATAATAATAATAATAATAATAATAATAATAATGATAACGATGATGATAATAATAATAATATTATTATTAATAATAATAATAATAGTAATAATGATGATGATGATGGTGACGATGATGATGATGATGATAATAATAAAAATAATAAGGATGATTATGATGATGATAATAATAATAATATCAATAATCAAATAATTACATATCTTAAATAATAAAAATTATAGGTTTTCTTCGCGTAAATAACAACATTCGTAACTTAGGTTGACTCATTTGTGATAGTACATTATGCTTCAAAGGGAGCTAACTCAGATGAAAAGTGTATCAAGTGTGTGTCAGTTAATTCCTTACCAAATGTAAGTAGCCATAACAGGGTCCACTTTATGTACATTTAAAAAAAAAAAAAGATAAATCTGTACCTTTGAATATATTTGACCACCTAGTTTTCAAATGCTCTGAAGAGAAGCTATCACAACTTCCAGGAAGCAAATTTATGTCGTTGGTATCGGACCCGACCATACTCGGAATATACTTTCCAATACAGAATTATTAAACTCACCGTATCGGACAAATGTCACTGTATATGGATTCTTTTCTGGAATAATATATGAGATAATGTTTCGTTTCTTGAAAAGTTTTATTTGTTTCGTTTCGTGAAAATGTGCTTTATGAGCTAATGATTATTCATTAGGATGATCGTCTTGAAAAAAGGGAATTAATGGTACATTCAAAGGATTTCAAAGCCTTTTGACGGCGTACGAAACAGGCGGAGCGTTGGAAGTTTGCGAGACGCTGCTTTTGGGATATTCGGTGTACTGTATAATAATTAAATATAGAAAGAACTGGGATCTTTATTGCAATATCTCCCCATTATCTTTGAATTTAGTTATAGCCATTCTTCACGACTGGTTCATTACTTTGAATTATACTACTAAATTAACCAGAAGCTTCATCAGAAAAACAGATGCCATTCTCTTTAGGGGGTCGCGTGCATAATTTGACGGTGCTGTTAGGAAATGGATTTAGGAGCGTCCATTATTATATTAGATGCTGGAGTCCATAACCAATTCCACAAAACATGCATACCAAGGCACAAAGCCAACAGCAGTAGACATATTATGTCATTAATATTTTTTAAAACTACAATTTGCTGTTAAACAAATATTTACATCTGAATGTTTCTGTATTTTGAACTTCTTTTGTTGCAGGAGTCGGGAAGTTTCAAATCAATTATATACACACAGTGAATTAAATATACAAAATAATTTAACGTTCCTAGCGAATTCAAACATAAGTCTGTCAATGAGTTTCAAACTTCACGAATCTGATCAAATATTATCTTCATTTAAAAATACAAACTAGAAGAACTATAGTGTAATCATTGCTTCCAGATACTCACAAAACACTCAAGAATAGTGTACGAATACATAAGAAGCTCCTTTCTGATTTTGTAAGGTCTGGTTTTCTGGGTGAAATGATGTAATTTGGAGAGAAAAAAATGGAACTGCTCGATCAAAAGGCCTAAGAAACTATTTAAACTGTGAATGAATTTTCTGGCTTGTGCAGGTATCGAACCAGTTACCCTCTGATTATGAATCGCACGCTCTAATAACAAAGCTATCGATGATCCTCGTACTACGATGTTGATGAATTGTATTTTCGAGACGAAGCGTTAGATATCACGCAGAACCGCTCATACACGAATTATTTCATGCTGTTTAATGAATGCTTACTAAAGTTATTATTGATATGGGAAACCACAGCAGATGAATAAGAAGAAGATTTGTGTGTTTAGTTTGACTTGGTTTGACTTGGCTTAATTTGGTTTGACTTGGCTTGATTTGGCTTGATTCTGGTTTGACTTGGCTTGATTTGGCTTGATTCTGGTTTGACTTGGCTTGATTTGGCTTGATTCTGGTTTGACTTGGCTTGATTTGGCTTGATTCTGGTTTGACTTGGCTTGATTTGGCTTGATTCTGGTTTGACTTGGCTTGATTTGGCTTGATTCTGGTTTTACTTGGCTTGATTTGGCTTAGCTTGCTGTTTTACGGCATAATGATAATAATGAAAATGAAATGACTTGTGACAATGCTAACGATGATGACAATTAAAACGAGATCAGTGATGGTGATGATGATGATGATGATGATGATGATGATGATGATGATGATGATGATGATGATATGAACAAAAGAAGAATATAAATTTGATGAGTTATTATATGAATATGAAATATGTTTATTTAGTTCAACTCCTCTCTTTCTAAAACCGGCTGTAGAACAGTACGAAAACGAACTTCATTCTCATAGACCATATTGTGCTAACTAATTGTTCGAACTGTATTATAAACCTCAAACATGCAATTGTAGAATCTGACTCATTGTTAATGGTATTGTTAATGTTATTGTTAATGCTATTGTTAATGCCTGATATCTTTGTTCATTTGCATTAGTTCTTATAGAAGTTATTGTCTCCTATATTCGATCTCCTTTTTAAAAGAAATATTTGACTGACACAAATAGATACATCATATAGATTACACCCAATCAACAGATAACTAATTGATGGAAGGAATAATACAAAATCTTACGAATTACGAGAAAGTTTTTAAAACATTAAATATTTTTATATACGCTACGAAATTATACAAACAACTGATTTGTCGAATTTCACGAACCAACTGACGAAGGGAATGATAATGTATCGACTAAAATGTGTTATTCTGTAAACATTCGAACTAAGTCTAGGGATGTGCTGATGTGGAATATATCAATGATGTTGTTGCGATAAAATTATATTATACTGTGTTGCTTATTTCAACTTCTTTCTCGGACTAACTTTTTCAAAGCCTGTATTTATTTCAGTTTTTTTTAACGTTTTTTTTTTTTTCAAACAGTTATAATACGTCAGGCAGTTTTATGAAATTAGAAAGTATAAATTTGTGGGTTTCATTTGTTCTCTCATCGTAATGGTCGCCACAACGATGTGATTTGACATTAACATTTATTTTAATGGAATTTAAACAGCCACTAACTCTGCGACACTATAAAGAACTTAACCTTTTGATGCTCCAAGTCAACTTTGGTCGGAATTTTCCACGTATTATAACAGCATTTATTAAATATTTTTACATGTTTACCCAGAAGTCCTGCTGATATTTGGCGATTTCCATGAAATTGGACAAAAGTGTTTCCAACAGAGTATTCCATCCGTCGAATTGTCTATTATTTATATCATCATCGAATGTTCACACGAGTTTAACCATGTCCGTAATGTTTGATTATGTATCGTATATTTTATACAAAATTGACACGATTTCAACCCGATGTACTTCTCAAGGATTCGGGTCAATATCGACTAAACGGAAATGTTCACATCGATCCAAAGGGATTGGTAATATCGATTAAAAGGGAAAGTTCATATCGATTAAAAGCTAACGATAATATCAATTAAGAGGGAATGTTAATATCGGTTCAAAGGGAATGCCATAAGTCCACCATATATTTAAAAATCATTTATTTTAGTGAACAGATGGCAATGATGACACAAAACTATAAAGATCATGATACCAGAAAACGTCAAAATTTCTATATTTTCAGTTTCAATGCACTATCACATTTCACGGACGCTTGAATATTACAGCCCACATTGGACGATACATGGCTATTTCATGACTACATGTAGGTCTCATAAAATAAAAAGATAAGAACTCCATGGAAGGTTTAGTGCTGAACCGTCTTCATCAATTGCCAAAAGAAAATATTTAGAGATAGATTAGGGAGCTAATCGAGATACGATGTCATACCATATATCATATGAATTCGTTACAACGACCCCGGGGGTCACCAGTGAGATATAAAGGGTACGGATCAAGCGGGCAACAGTTACTTATCTGATGCATATGGCTACTTCCATCCTTGCAGTGTTGTCAGAATCGGTTATTTACACTAAGGCTTCATTAGAATCTGTCAGAAAGCAAGGGCTAACATGTGGCTATGGGTTCCTTTGAAGTGTGAATCGTTGATAAACGTGCATTGCTTGGTTTACAATTCATCATGTAAATCGAAACACAAATTGCACACAACACTAAGAGTAATATCATCACTGAAAGGAAACCAGCAATAGTGTGGGGATGTTTGAGTTTTGTCACGCATATACCTTATAGCCTTCTATATTCTTTGACTTAATGTTCGACTCACATTCGAGTCATTTATTTTACGCAAGCTCGAGCGAGGCTCTATTGAGTCTCATACGAGAGACTCCCCTGCGGGTGACCCAAGCAAAATTAGTATTAGATTACTCAACACACAGCTTATCTACCGAACCTTCTTAATTATTATCGGCAACTATGCTGCATTAAATATATTATGTTTGGAAATATACATCTAAGAGCAAATATTATTATTGATCGCAACTATACTGTATATAAAATACATTTCTGATTTTCTTTTCTTGTGTGATAATATTTTATATTGATCGTGGCTATATTTCTACACAATACATTTCGTATAGAATGTTTCCTGCTAGGTTATAATGTACTATATGATATACTTGTTACAGTATAAGCTATATATAAACGATAAAATCGTTACCGATTAATGTGTAAGATATTTTGAAAGGATGTAAGAGCGTATATAATCATATTACCCGAACAATAGCGTGTTTGCAACGTCACTTAGAAGGTTACATTGTTATTTTGCTTAAATACGTCATAAAGATTTGTTAAATAGATTCAAAAGATGTTTTTTTTATGACTTTTGGTACGCTTCTAGGCAAATTTATCTAGTTAGAGATGGTATGGAACGATCAATGATATAAACTGGGTGAAATTATAACAAAGACCATTGTAAGATGTTTCGTCAGAAAACTTCACATAGCTGAGGTTAACCGAGTCATATAACAAGACAGTGAAGATACTAATGACGCTAAAAATATATAGTGAAGTTAATGATGACAGCATTAATTAGAAAAATACCTTGAACTAGAGGTGCGCGATATTACCAGTATACATGTGTACTGAGTGAAAAGCAGCTCTAGAACCCAACCCAACATGATCGGTAAGGATACTCCTGAAATAACGTACACTTGCGTACACTGATTAATCGAGACTTCTATTAGAGAATATATATATATATATATATATATATATATATATATATATATATATATATATATATATATATATATATATATATATATATATATATATATATATATATATATATATATATATATATATATATAATCAATCCAAAGGTATATACCTTCGAAAAAACTTGAACTCTGAGGCAGAACATGTCATTATAAATACTGCAAATCACATTTGTTCGTGTTATATTTTGGCCTCAGTGCACGACCATGCTTAACTTTTTTATCGGAGTAAAGTTGCATATTCAGCTTTGCAGTCCATACAGATCTCTTCGCGGATATTGTCCGAGACTCTCCAACTCAACAATTATAGAACCAATTGTTATAGATATACCCGACGACGTCAACGCCGTTGAGGAAGATTAAACAGAAGTCAATAAAATAATGTTCCGGATTGTCGCTGACAAGTAAAACCACCGACGTTTTTCAGCCGTTCTAATTGCTAAAGCTGTTAGTTATCTTCAACAAATAAAAGTCCCAGAATTTACGTTATACAAGCACTCTCGAGGCCTTCGACCTTAACCAAATATATACAGTGTGAAACGTCTTTCGAATATGAGTAACTCTGTGAACATTGTAACACATTGTTGTGAAGATTCAGCCGTTCGGAACCTTGTCATGTAAATAATGATTAATTTACACCATATTTGATGTCAACCATAGTTCCTTAGTAGTGCCTGTGTAATCTCAAACCATTAAGACATCGAAGCTATCAGTATTGAAATTTATAAAACGTATGCGAAGATCCTTGAGAAGTTTGAAAATATTCCAGAGGAGATTCAGGATGAAGGCCTTCTGTATGCTTACAAGTTCAGCTTCATTGTTCCCTTTTCGTGGATCGAGTTATATTCCAATGCCAACATGTATTTCTCGAACGCATACTTAAACGACCCTCTGCGTAAATGAACATGTTGGAGAAATTAAATATCCACCTGAAAATGTCGCTATTATGCAACAATAATTTCGTAATTTTTTAAAATGCTTTTTGAAGGAAAACTTACACAAAAAGCTACAACGGTCTTTGCATAACATCTTATACACATGGAGAGAGAAACGTGCACTTCAATTATTTGTGTTGTCTCCAAAGAAGATAAGGTTTCAGTCTAAGACATTAACATTTTTTCATGTTCCTGCCTTGTGCCTAGTTCTAAGGAGGCGCACCAAGTCTAATGTTCAATTGGAGTTAATCGTTCCTAATAAAGTCCAATCTCTTTATCGCATACATTTGCTGGTGCTGGGGACTTTTAGTTTTAACAATGATATCGGGCGATAAATAAATGCTTAAGTTAAAGATTCAAAATGATCGATTCACCCCCCCCCCCCCTCGTGAAAGCTGTTTAATTTTTATATTTTGCAATGCAAACCTATCTTATAACAGCCCAACAAGTTCCTCTTCTATAAAAAGTACAGAACACGTCTTAGCGTGTCGAGAAAGCTTGACAGAGAATTTCCGTTTAAGTCTATATTTTTGTTGATAGAAAAGTATGTTCTCTGTAATAATCTAAAATATCGTTAGGAATCGTACACTTGCAAGATTTCTATTATGTTTACAAGAAACATATGTTTTTGCCAAAAGAGTTTAAATGAATTTATAATTAGATAATGAGCTCCATCAGTTATTAATGGCATATGTTGTCCGACCTTGAGAACTCCAGATTTATGGAGAAAAAGCAATTTACAGTAAGCGTGTTGATTACATCGGTTACCACCGTCATCTGTAAAGAAATGAGTATTTGAAACATACAAGAATATGCTCTATTTATATTATTTTAATTGAAATAAACATCCAACATAAAAATTTATTCATGATTTTCTTTCTTCAAAAAAGAGAAATCATTTTACTTGGTGCATCGTTAAAAAAAATAATTGCGGATTCATCGTTTGCAAGTTAAATCAAAACGCATTGGATATCTGACAATACTTTCAATAATAATATAATCCTAAACAAATGAAAAAGTTCAAATTACTTTATGAATAAAACGCTTCAAAAAAATGTAAAAGGTTTAACTTTTATTTCATATGACTTCCATGATAAAACCTGCCCAAGCTGCCTTTTTATGGGAAATTTAACCAGAGAATTTCAAGGCTGAAAATGTCGGAAAGTAATGTTTTCGTTGACGATTAAAATGTGTTGATATATTTCGTTATGTGTTTCTATTTCTAGAGTAAATTATAGTGAGGAAACAAAACAGATCCTAAACATATGCCGTATTAAAATATTATCACTGGTTAAAAAAACATAATCAAAATTTAATGTATTGTATATAAAAAAAAAATATTGAAATAATTGTCCGAGCAATTAGTGTGAACAATGAGCAATTAGTGTGTGTTAGTAATTAGTGTGAGTTAGCAATTAGTGTAAACAATTAGCAATTAGTGTGAGCAATTAGTGTGAGTTAGCAAACTTTAAATTTAAAGTAATATAACATTTCAAAGTCTTGTCCAATTTTTCAAAACAATATTTGCATAAAGCTAGCATCATAAATGCGTGTTTTATCTCAGTGAAACTAGTTTCAACATATAAAACTACTTTTCCTGCATTAATTCGCTCTTTATCTTTCTAGAAATGTATGTTATATAAAGAACAGTGCTCAAGTTACAAGTCTTGAAGTAATTCCTTATAAAATATTTTACCTTGAATGCCTGTTTGATTTTCATCTCAGTGTGAATAGATGAGAAGATTGTTTATGGTTGACTGTTATCTCGATGGCAGAAGAGCGCTAGCATTCGAAACAAATAATTTTTCAATTATGGAATAAACATAAACTTCTTGCGATATCCAAATAGATATTAACACGCACTTTAACTAAATATGAAAATTATATTAGATTTTCCGCCCCGATTAGCAGTGCTCGGGACAGGAGTTAGAGACTGTAGGCGCCACGCTGTCAGAAAGGGTGTATAATATATTTCTGTCTTTTTGACGGAAGGCAAATTTGTTAGCTATATAAATTGACAGACATACAGAAATCTTATCCTTCACTCCGTCTGTCTATCCTCTCTCTCTCTCTCTCTCTCTCTCTCTCTCTCTCTCTCTCTCTCTCTCTCTCTCTCTCTCTCTCTCTCTCTCTCTCTCTAGCGCTCCGGTCGTCCAGTGGTTAGAGCGTCCGCCGCTAAAGTGGGCGGGCGTGGGTTCGATCCCCGGCCAAGTCATACCAAAGACTTACAAAATGGTACTAACAGCTGCCTCGCTTGACGCTCAGCATTAAGAGGTTAGTGTTAGGACTGGCCGGCCTGATGTCAGGATAATGTGACTGGATGGGACATCACGCTTCATGTCTGCGGCATGATGCCCCAGTGCTATAGACATCACTATAAACTGCCGCACAGCAGACATGGTAACGATATGACTGAAAAATTGTTTAAGCTACGTTAAAAATCCTCATCAAACAAAAAAACAATAACAATCTCTCTCTCTCTCTCTCTCTCTCTCTCTCTCTCTCTCTCTCTCTCTCTCTCTCTCTCTCTCTCTCTCTCTCTTTCTGTTGTATTCGTTGATTAAATACCGCGTCTTTTCTTTGGTGGTCTGTAACTCAAATACCCGATACTTTTATGAAATCATAATCAGATTTTGGGGTCAAAATATATGAAGTCTGAGAAACACAGACGTGAGAGAGAGAGAGAGAGAGAGAGAGAGAGAGAGAGAGAGAGAGAGAGAGAGAGAGAGAGAGAGAGAGAGAGAGAGAGAGATGATGATGATGATGATTATGATGATGATGATGATGATATTATTTTATTCCTCCATTTTCTGAAGATTTTAATGCAAAAAAGAAATGCATTTATATACATAGAATCACAAAAATATATATATATATATATATATATATTGGGAAATCATTATAATTCATGAACTTTGCCTTTCAAAGGGCTTTACGCCTGGCATTTTTAATAATACACATTTACGTGTAACTTTCTATACACAGGAGAATCTAATGTCAACACAGGCATAACATAATATTTAGCGAATAAAAACAAATCTGCCACAAAAGAAAATGTATTCTATCATTTATAACCTATCTAGAGATGTTAATGTACATTCTAATGAGACATTTAATGCTATTAGAATATATCAGAGAACGATGGTCTTCACGGGTTATGATGAGATTAGTCATTTAAAGCAGCGTTTCCCAAACTGTGGGTCGCGACCCAAAAGTGGGTCGCAGAGCTTTGGCAAGTGGGTCGCGAAAGTTCTTCTTATTTCTCTGTTAATTTCAGTATTTATTCCAGTAACCCTCAAGCGTCATACTTTATTCCGTTATAACTAGCGAAACAACGTTTGACCATGGTTGGGCTATAACTAGCTTCTACTTGTGCGTGTATGTGAACAGGAAACAGTGCACGAGACTTAGCAACGAGACTTAGCAACGCATGATTATTAAAAACGTCTGCCATTAAAAAATAAACGTGTATTTAAGTTTTAAAATTTTGCGAAAAAACATGGATAAATTTTTTAAACGAAAACGAGAATCTTTGTCATGTGTGAGTGGTCATAGCTCAGAGTCGGAGTCGGACGATGATGTTAATTCAGCTCTTGATAATCGACTTCCGAGTACGAAGAAGGCATGTCCGCCGAAACGTAAATATTATGAATCATATCTGAAATTCGGATTTATTTCAACTGATTCAGGCGATGAACCAAGACCTCAGTGTGTGATTTGTTTGGAAATTCTTGCGAATGCTAGCATGAAACCGTCCAAACTGTCACGTCACCAGGTAACGAAACACCGTGAAACTGTCGGTAAGTCAGCCGAATTTTTCAAACTTAAAAGTGAAGGATTGAGAAAGCAAACTTCCAGCTTAAAAAAATTCACAACGCTTAATTCAAGCGGATTGAAGGCATCATACGAAGTAGCGTTGAGAGTTGCGAAGGCTAAAAAACCGCACACAATAGAGGAATTAGTTCTTCCTTCTGCAATCGACATGGCAAAAGCAATGTTAGGAGAGACCATGGCTAACAAGATTCGCGCTATCCCATTATCCAACAACACTGCGGACATGTCAGTTGATGTCAAAGAACAATTAGTAGACACTTTGAAAATGAGCAAGAAATTTGCATTGCAGTTAGACGAGTCAACTGATGTTGCTGACTGTGCAATAGCAGCAGAGAGGGCGAACAGACCACGTTTTCAAGCAAAAATAAGGCTTCCTACGAATCTCATTTTAACCCAAAAAAAATAAGTCTCCATTTAGCAAACGGAGACTTTACGATTTTTTAATCAATTTTGGTCGCAACGATGTGGTCATCGCCCTCTCTGCTGCTACAGGTTAACAAAAAATAAGAAATGATTTGATCCAGTCTTTATGATGAAAGTCCTTAGGACTTTACAAACAAACTAATCGCTAACACCTCTTCTTGTAAATCAATCAGATTATTTGACTGGTCGGTAAGTCGGAAATTAATTCTGGTTAATGAATTATTATGGCATCGCATGTAGACAGGATTAATTGGGTTTTCAATAATAAGGAATCCTGGAGGAGCTGTTGGTGCAAACGAATAAAGAATATATCCCTGCTGAGCTTGATTTGATTGCTCTAGATTAATTTGATAGCTTCCTTCAATTACATCACATACTAAATTAAGCGCAATCACCGCTGAAATATTTACATTATGCGGGGCAATATGCCTACCGCCACCATCTGGATCATTATTATATTTGAGGAGGACAGTTGAATCTGATTTTTGTAGCGCTTTGATATCGGTTTTAACAATTCTTGCTAATTCATCAGCGTTGTATTTCGGAAACTTGAAATTACGCAGATTGTCTTCTGTGGTATTGTAATCGGTTAGGAATCGTTGTTTATTGTCGCTGTTGTCATTAATTATTGTTTGAATAATTAGTTCATAGATATATTTCATGTCGGATATAAGTTGATTTATTATTTCAACGTGTTTTTGCGATCTTGTTTTCCGTAGTTGTTCTAGTTGTGTGTCATATAATTGTTTAATCTCATTAAAATAACCACGGACGTCAGTTAGCGTAAATGAAATAGTAACAGCTGACTCGGCTGTTCTTTTAATGATAAAATCCCATTGCAATGTGTCTTTGTTGGTAAATATAAATCTATCGCCGATTCTTCCTTTTCTTATATCAGATAAATTATCTCGATAACTGGGATTGATTTCATGATATGATTTTACGTCCGTGGTTAAGTCGGCGGTGGATTTTTCCGGTGGTTTTTCAGGCCATCCTAGTACGGTTCTAATAGAACTCTGATAGATATCTACGACGTATCCTTCTGTGCTTATCTCAATTGCGGATGATAGCGTCGGCTCATGAACTGTTATAGCGATTTTCGATTCTGTTCCAGTAATCGATTTTATTCTACGCGCGAATTCATTATTGATTTGTTCGATTTGGTATGACCCAGTTGGTATGGAAACAACGTTCCAGTCTGGGGTACCGTCGGGTTTATTCTTATTCGCAAATACCAGTGAATTATTGGATTGTTGACCACCAAATGATTTTGATCTGATATTAGGCCAACTGTGATACACTCGTAGTTTTGCTAGCGCTATCTCCTTCACGGGGACTGGGCTAGGGAAATTCACACTGAATTCAGGATTCGTTGATGTTATTGATATCATGCTTGTTTGTACTGGGTTCGTGTTCTCCACTACTCGTTGAAGTAATTCCTGCGGTGTTGTCATTGTTATTATACTGTTGTTGTCGCTTTAATTTTGGTATCACGGAAACACTGACCATCACTGAGAACTCACAATCTGATATCATTGAGGTTATTGAGATCATTCTGGTTTTTGGGTTTGTGTTTTTCAATTCCATCGGTGTTGTCATTGTTATTATATTCATGTTGTTGCTCTAATTTTGATATCGCTGAATCAAAAATACTGACCATCGCTGAGAATTCACTATCTGATATAATTGTATTATCGAGTGACGACGATATCATCAGGGATAACTGCGAATATGCGGTTGATGCAATATGAAATTGAAGTAAGTAATTCTGCAGTTTACTCTGGCTGCATGATGATATCTTTTTTACTATCCCGGTTGATATACCCCCGATTATAGCCACCGCAGAAATGCAAATTGGAACTACGACCGGGGCAGTCATTGTAACCGATGCAAGTATTATTCCGGCGCCAGCGAGAACGCTTGACACCGAGTACATAGTAATATCAATTGCGGTGATTCTTCGTCGGTATTTTTTTTATTTTTATTTGATACTCCTCAGTGAGGGTTTTGAGTCTAGTCTGAAATTCTCTGACCTGATAATAGCGACATTGCGTTGATGAAATCATTGTTATTTTAAAAACGCTAGCGTTTTCAATTGTGAAATCCGAAGGATTTTCCTTTCAATTATCCTATTAACGAAGTGGTTTTAGGATCGGATGAGGGGATACCGGATACAAATTCTATTATCCAGGGTAGTGGCTCCCTAATCACATACTCGTCGGAATTGCTTATAGTAATCGTAAGCGGGATTGGTATAGAGGGTGGAGGTGGTGGTATTTTCTCTAGTATATACATCAATGTGTTAACACCTCTGATACCTGTGTTGCTGAATTCTAAATCAAATTTACGGTGATGTATTATTGTAAGTCGGTAGCAACCTGGTACACCAGTATGTCTGTTGCCAACACGAAGATAATTTTCATTTCCCCGGATCCAATCAAAGGTTCCACTATCAACCGTGTACACGATGTTATTAACGGCGCTTACACTATGTGGAATTTTTACCTTATTGATAGCCGCGCTAATTTCAGCGAGAGTCATGACTGCCACAAGTGGGATTCCCAAAAACTTTCTAACGACGTCATTGGCTGGTTTTTGATCTTCTTTTAGTCTAAAAACATCATTGTAAATCTCGATATAATTTCCCCTGATTCTGCTAGGATCTATTATCCCCCTCCTCCTGTCAGAAAAGAATGAAGCCAGAAGGTCTCCGGCTTTAAGCTCTGCTTGGTCTTTAATATACCGGTCGATGTTAGAAAATTTTGTCGTGATATCTTGGGGTTTACTGCCCTCAAAGAACTTGTTAACAATTTCACTGGTGAGCTTTTGTTCGTCAATAGCTTTTTTAACTTCAGCGAGGGTCGGGCCTGTCAACGATGTGGTTTCAGACACAGGTGTTCTCCCTAAAAATTTATCCACGATGGTATTAAGTGTTGTTTGTCTCACCATAAACATATTAATATCTTTGAGAGTCATCGTAGATGTAGCCGGGACACCAAAGAAACTATTAGCGATGTAGGCATTGTGAGTGTGCTTGCCGATAAACTCACTGATTTCAGCGAGAGTCATGCCTGCCACAAGCGGGGTTCCAAAAAACCTAACAATTACGTCGCTAGTGGGCTTTTGTACCCGCTCAAAATCTTCTATTAGTTTAGAAATATCGAGATAATTTGCCTTGATTTCATTTTCATTCATCATCCTTCCCGCGTCCTTGTTAAAAAAGAATAGCGATAGATAGTTTTTAATTTCAGTGAGAGTCATGCCAACCAGAAGCGGGGTTCCAAAGAATTTATGTACGACATTTTTGCGAAAAGAATTATAACCTCGTATATGATCATCCAGCTCACTGCCGTGGGCGGTAATCTTGTCGTCTTGGGTGGTAATCATGCTGTCTTGGGCGGCAATCTTGTTGTCTTGGGTGGTAATCTTATTGTCGTGGGCGGCAATCGCGTCGGTGATCGTAGACACAAGTGCGCCTGGTTTAAGTCGTCCACTGTTGGAATATTGCGCAATAGAGTTTTCAGCGGCGTCGCGCTGCCGTATCAAAATATCATCCAATGACACATCACTGCTTTTCAATTTACCCTGTTTGTCTTGAAATACAACTATTTCGTTCGGGTCAACATTTACTAAATTTAACGTCTCAGCGATTTCATCTTTAATTTTTTTTTTTACATCACCTGTCGCAGTGTCATCGGGTTTGGGTTTCAAAGATCTCCCCCAAATATCAATCATGTTATTGTAAAACTCTTTCTCTCTCTAAAATCGTTTTTTACGACTCCGTTGAAAAATCTTCGATTTTCGCCAGCGATTACTAGTGTATTCATTCACGACAACATGTGGTGGTTTTCCGCTTGGGTTACTCAAGGAGTTAGAAATAGCGTTAAGGACATTTAATACTTCGCTGCCACATATTGGTGGGTCATTCATTTGTTGTGTTGGTAGCGTAGAATACCAAGTCTTCATTGGAAGGGTTTTTATATAACGCATAAACTCTTTTGGTGGGGCTAATCCATATGAATCGAAATAAACAATCCCACGTGGATCAATAGCGTATGCAACCCAGTGAGTTCCAGGTCCGGTGCTGTTATCTAAATTAATGATTCCGGTTTCAACGCTGTGTGGTTGATGTGGTAATTGATCTTTCATAAAGACACCTCTGAAGTTTTTAATCACGAGTTTTTTTAGCAGCATCGAGTAAATCAAAATTGGACATGGGAACCATAGGTTCCTGAGTCATAGACTCTCCAATTAATAAACCGGTCCTAGTCTTAGACCCTTTCCGCTGTACCACGAATACGGGGTTCCTGGTAGTCTTAGACCCTTTCCCTCTTTTTTTATATCCTTTCCCAGTTGCCTTTTTTAGTGCCATTCCTGCTGCAGTACCAACGGCTCCTAACGCCGCTGCTTTAGCCACCGCTGGGGCTGCTGCTGCAATCAATGCTGGAATCGCAGCTAACAACGGAAATATACCGCCTGTTTTAATCATATTTTTGATAGCAGCCGCAGAGAGAGTAATCTGAACACCCTTTTTTGCTACTAGTGCATCATTGAAATGTTTCACCTGACGAGTTGTCAGCGATAGTTTATTTGCACCACCAGTCATTTGGTTGGGTTTCAACGTGATTGTGGTTCCACATTTTTTAGGTGATTCCGATTGCAATTTTTTTATTTGACCAGGAGTTAACGCAACACTAATATTACTATATGACATTATACATAATTGATTGATTCTAAATCGTTTACAATTTCAATTACATGTTTTCCACTGGTGCATCTACCACTCTCATTCTTCCACCAACACCTTCGAGTAGCATTGATTTATCACTGAGAATGACAGCAACCGCTCTGTAATTAGCAATAGCACCACGAAGCACATTAGCTCTAAAGTGTATATCAACGACGGATTGTCTCATCAAATCGAGATGTTCCAGTGAGAAATAATAGATAGGATATAAACTCTTAAAGTCGTATTGTGATATTTGCAGACCAGTATCGACATTTTGATCACGTGCCATAAACGACAACAGACGATGATACACGCGAGCAATATGATTCTGACCGTAATCGAGTTGTACATCCTCGGATGGTTCCTGCTGGCCGTTTATTCTCAGTGAGACGTCCTTAACACCTAATTGATCAAATATCATATGACTGAAACGTTGATCGCCAACTCGTGTGTTATCCTGTAACGCTACGAATATATGACGTGGCGCAGCAGTGCCCTGTTTTGATGCTAGATTCCAGGTGAATACCCCGTTGATATTTGATAGTTTAATATCTGTACTTACCGTTAGCCAACTTAGTAATGATTTTCCTCCATGGTCCATAAATGATAGTAATCTTTCTTCTGCAGTGATTGATGGAGTCAACACTGGCATCCACAATGATATTTTTGTTAAATTGACTTTACCGGCATCAACATTTGGATTTGCAGCATCTGCTGGAATCCTCCAGATTGCGTCATTATCATCACCCTTTCGTACAAGCGATACTGTATGCTTCGCCCCGTAGATAACTTTTCGGACATTTCTACAGAATCCAAATATATGATGCAGTGGAATTGCATACGTGTTGAAGCTCCGAGATTGAAATTAGGATCGTTGTTTATAATCATATCCTCGGCATCAATATTAGCATTACCAGCATTATTCTTTGGTCGTCTTATAATAAATGAATTTCCTCCAGCGGTATTTTTCTTATCCTTTGCAAACATCATAGAAGGTCCTGCTGATCTTGTATAATCATCAGAATATCTCGCTAACCCGATTATTGTTGTAGCCACATCAACATCGCGATCTATCGACTCAATTTCTTTTCCATCAATGAGATATCTAGCACTCTCAAATAGCGCCATGATACCATTATTGACAAACCCGACTTGAGTACCAGCTGGATACGGTGCTGGTACAGCAGGAGTATCAGCAGCTGTTACAAGTTCACCTTCGATTTCAATAAACGCTTCACAAGGCAAAAGTATTTACTGGTATCATGGACTTGAAGATCGATTCTTGCTCGACTATTTGGGTCTATTGCATGATAGGCGTAATATTGATAATCGCGTACAGAATCATCCTTGCGAACTGGGGCATCTATATCAAACGCTGGATCAGGTGACCTTTTGAACATTTTATTCTATTTATCAGAGTCTAAATCGCGATTTTCCATTTTCATCGTCGTAGTTTTTTAAAGCCACTTCCTGCTATCATATTTGTAATATTGCTTTGGTCGGGGTTTAAAGCCATCGACGCTAATTTTTCATCTACTGCGTTATTTATAATTCTACTAACACTCGCAGGCATATCCGCTGTAGACGGTAACGGTTTTGAAAATCCTTTGGATTTCATCCGTGATTTCACTAATCATGTTAATTTATTCTTCGCAGTTGAAAACGCTTTTCCCGCAAGATCTCCAACAGCACCAATACCCTTATCACGAATAACATCAATTGCTTTCATTCCTAATTGTTTAGCCAACGGCATCACTTTTGGAGCCATTCTCGCAAATAACCCTAAAATGGTATCACCGAAACCATCTCCGTAGTATGCTCTATAAACTGGAAACCGTGAATTAACTACGTAGACGGGGGTTGGTTTATCATGATTGTAGTGTATGATCATTATTTGAAATCAGAAACAATTTTTCAATTGTTATTTATCTAATCAATTGACTTTTCAATTCAGTCACTATGATACCCACTTTCCACTAACTCGCCAATGAAATCTCGATATGTGCTGATATCCATGATACCACCCTGAAATAACCGCCTGCAGATATCAGCTGCTTCATTAATTATTTCCGGTGAGTTATTTCCGGCTCGTTTCCCTCCGATGAGAACCTCTAACCGTGATATATCACTGAGAACACTACCAGGACATGTCATGGCAGAGTCAAAGACTCCAGCGTTGAAATCTTTTGGATTTCCAATCGAATATCCTTTTCCGCTTGTTTCCTCAGTTGTATCAGTTGCGCCCTGACTATCATCAAGTAATTGCCTTTGTCGGCCTCGACTTTTTTTTTCTCGTTCTTGTTGTTTTTGTATACCATAACTATCAACTCCTACTTTAAAAGATCTATACTCAATTGTATCCTTTTTCAAATTACCAGTAATCCCCTTATTCGTTTTATACAACCAATTAACCCATTCATCTCGGCTTATTTTACTGTTTTTATACTCGTCTTTTAAAATATCCTTTCTAGAATCAAAGCTTTTGGCGGCGAAATCACCAAAAGTCGTATAATCCTGGTGTTTCTCCAATTGAGGTCGTTTGATTTGTGTTATAGCTTCTTCGGTGAGTTTGTCTATAAAGGGAATACCTCTTGGGGTGACGACATCAACAGGTTGTGGATCAGGCGCAGAATCATCAATATCAGCTAATCGTTCATACTCGCGCTGAGTTTTTATATCACTGGATAACTGTTGTATCCCTGCGCGTGTTTGTCCGGTCTCTGCTGCTATCTTTTCAAGCGTATCAAGCAGCGGCGCCTTATTTACTCGTTCTCGCTCAGGAATATCTCCGTATATCGCTGCTTCAGTTAACTTTTTCACATCTTTGGTCGCACTTGTTATCGGAGTAAACAGTTGTTCACTTGACACAGAAAAGTCAGTCTGCGCTTGTTGTCGTTGTTGCAGTTTATTCCGTACAGAGTAACGAATTGGTACAAATCTCCTGATTGCATCCAGTCGTTCACGAGCCAATCGGGTTGTTAATGCTTCATTGACCATTATTTGAAATCAGAAACAATTTTTCAATTGCAAAACAATTTTTCAATCCGACCTAACACCACCGTGGAAGTGTTATTTCATCCTATAACAGCCTCTACGATCGGTGTGGAATCGGCACTTTTTCATATAATAATAAAATGTAATGTGCCGTTTCCACATTGTTGTTTTTATTGATCAATCTGAACCGTCCATCAATTTTTATTCAGTGTGAAATATTTTCACTGTTTTTGACATTGTTAATCAAAAAATGCTAAAAAAAATTAAAATCTCTATGAGGGACGGTCACAATCAAATAATGATAAATGGTCAATCAAAATTGTTCATTTTCTTGAATTAACGCCCGTAGGTTTCTAATTTTAGAATTAACCTCCTTTTTCAATTCGTATTCGTTACCTAATTCTTTTCGTATTCGTTCTACGATAGTATATAACGGAGCGAACACACTTACGTCACTGGAGAATGCAAGAGAGTCCCGAATAGAATTCTGAATTCTTTTGATGAGCGCGTATTGCTTTGGCAGCATATATTTATTGTTGTTAACTCCGTATTCTATATCCTGAAAATCAGACATGATTTGATCAGGATTTAACCCATCTGATAGTTCAATATCCCAACTTTTCAATTTTGAAATCTCGGATATAATGCTATTCATATTTTCAGAATTCATATTCTATAACAATGACATATTTCTAAATGAAAAATATGACGCATTAGACATAACTAAATCGAATTTTCTGTCCCGTCTTTTTTGAAATCGCAGATCGATAAATCCCCTCTGCAACATATCGTACTGAGGGTGAACAAATATCGAAATGCCTACCGGCGCTGGTTATTGATTGAAATATTTTTTCTTCGTTAGTTATCGTATTCAAAGATTTCACAGGTCTCGCTTTTTTTGAGCATTTTCCAGTCCTTCCAGATGAATTATTTTCACTCTGTGTAACAACTCGTAAATTTGATAAAGAATTGTTCATTGGATTAGAATCAATGTGATCAATGACAGAATCATCCTCGATCAATCCATTGAAACATTCAAATACGAAACGATGATTGAGATATTTCTTCTTTCCAGCGCCAAACCTCAAATATCCATGATTATTCACATCACCAACTGGTTTCTTCAGTCTACGGTTTCTTACAACACCATCACTGGATGCTTCATAATTTGTAATCACAGGGTGTTGTCTGAATTCTTGGTTCATTCGTATACTAAATACTATTTGTCTAATTCATTGTTTGGTTTAATGATTACATCACTGGAAAATCTTTCGATGTAGTCTTGAGGAGTTCTTATGATTTTATCCTTGACTCTGTCAAGAATACTGACTTTGTCAGCGTCAGGGACTTTATCAGTGTCAGGGTCATAATTTCTGATTGATTGTCCATTTTTTATTCTTTTATCATAATAACGCTTCAACTCCCTGTATCGCTTTCCACCGCAATTCAAACACAACTGAGATTTTCCCCTAACCCCAACCCCACATCGTATGCAAGGTAACGGGCCAAGGCTTCCACGACGAAAGCTTTGCATATGATACCCACAGAATTCATTTCTGCATGATTTGTTACACGGGGTTATTGATCCAATCATAAGCCACTTACAGTGATTCATTATATATAAATTCTTCATTTAAATGCTTGTTTTAATTATAGCATGAGGGAGTTAAGGAGAACGCCTTCGAAAAATGCTGAATTCAATACTGATAAAGAGTTTAAAAGATTATTGAAGATTAATCCTAAATTTAATCTCGATAAACCCAAAAAACGTCCAATAGATGGAAACATGAAAGAGTTTAAGAGATTATTAAAAATTAATCCTAAATTTAATCTCGATAAACCCAAAAAACGTCCAATAGACGGAAACATGAAAGAGTTTAAGAGATTATTGAAGATTAATCCTAAATTTAATCTCGATAAACCAAAAAAACGTAACAAGAGATTATTAAAAATTAATCTCAAACGTCCAAGAGACGGAAACATGAAAGAGTTTAAGAGATTATTGAAGATTAATCCTAAATTTAATCTCGATAAACCCAAAAAGCGTCCAATAGACGGAAATATGAGAGAGTTTAAGAGATTATTGAAGATTAATCCTAAATTTAATCTCGATAAACCAAAAAAACGTAACAAAATTAATCCTAAATTTAATCTCGATAAACCAAAAAAACGTTTAATAGACGGAAACATGAAAGAGTTTAAGAGATTATTAAAAATTAATCCTAAATTTAATCTCGATAAACCAAAAAAAATGTCCAAGAGATTACCCTGGAAAGATGCTCAATTCAATCTCGATAAAGTTTCTAATACACCAAAGAATACAATTCTTGATAAAGCCATGATTAGTAAAATCAGAGACTGTTTTAATGAATTCAAGCGTGATGGAGCATCTTATTGTTGGTCAACATTTCGAATTGATGGTGTTGTTGATGCTACCATGACTGATGAAAAAGCAGCAGTGATAATTTCACGTGTTGGGGAAAAAAGGTATTTTTTTCCGAATAAAATTCATTATCGAAGTCGATGGCAAATGGATTATTAGGGATAAATTTGAACCAATCCTCAAGAATAAAAAAGCTGTCATTGTGAGTAGAGATTCCAAACCAGGAATTCTAACCGGCATTGACAAACCATACTACGAAAGATCTTATCCCGTAACAGCAATGGTTTATGGGATATATCCGTTAAATGATAAACCCGATATCGCAAAACTAGCTCCTATGAAATATTCTAGTTCACTGAATTGTGTAGCAACACGGGTAATGGAACACTTCACAAATGCATCCCGAGGAAATAAACTAACTGATCTGCGACGTAGGAAAATAACCGAATGGGAACTGACAGTAAAACAGCATGGTGCAAAGATTTCTGATATAGCTAAATTAGAAGCATCATTAAAATTCCCAATATCAGTAACAACAATAACCGGAGAAGTATTATACGAACCGAAATATCAATCGCGAGGAGCTCCAATACAGATTATTGATCATAACAAATACGCTTGGACACCTGCGGTAACAGTATTTCCACGAGAACGAACCGTGAAATATATCCCTAAGGAGTTCGTCGGGGATGTTTTCTATGAAGAGAAATTATTCGATGCTATTCATGCGTTGTGTGAGGATGATCCTGTGTCAGTGTGGTTACTTAGAAGTGATGAAGATCCCGAAATAGGATTTGATCAATTTGTAAGACCAAATGGCGAATTATATCGCGTTGAAGAATTAGATAACAGAATGAGAAAAATCGCTAATGATTTTTCACCGGAGAGTTTCCATGAAAAACTACTCACGGGTAGTTTTACTATTCCATCAGTGGTAGCTCACTTCGCAAGAGAAAAAAACTCATGGCGTCCAACACGAAGTGATTTTCTTGAGGATGTTAAATTGAGTTGCGTCGAATTTGGTCATGGAGGACTGTGGAATACGAAATACTCACGTGATGGTATGATTTCAATTGATATATCCGCGTGTTATCCTGAAAGTTTTCTCGGATATGGGGAATGTGCTGAGTACTTCAAACGATTTGGACACCCCACACATGAAATGACTCGTGTTGCGATTAATGGACCATTACCTGATTTTGATTTAACCGGATTCGCTCGTGTGATATCATTTGAATTCGCTACAGGGTTACATCCGTGTAGTTATGTTTGGCTCGGTAGACACCTATCTGAAAAACACTGGATGCCAATAGTGCTATTGAGATATATGATTGATTGTGGTATGCTAATATCGTTGATTGTTTCCGAGGCTATTATATGCTATCGAGCTCAGAAAGAAGTTTGGCTACCACAACCCGATCTAGATCGTATAATCAGCGAACTACGAAAACAGTTTCCAGATGGAAATTCGAAGAATTTCAGTGAAGAACAAATCATGAATTGGTCTAAGAAGTTATTTGAAATTAAAAAAGAACAAGCAAAGGATCTCGGACGAAGAATAATCGGTAAATTTACCCAGGGTGGAAGATACGACAATGCAAAATATTCTTCGCGGTTGATCATAGACGTCGCTGAATACGATTTTATTGTAACGGATTTAATGAAACAGGGAAAACTTGTATCCCGTAAGGATGCTTTTCTATCCAATGGTGAGAAAATGGGTACGGTTGTTACCTACTGTGATGGATATAATTCCCAGTATACACATTTAAGATCATCTATGCTAGCCTATGCTTCTATTAATCTATTTTCGATGATAAATAGATTTCCTAATACCGCGGTTAGAGTGGCCACTGATTCGATGTATATACACAATAAATACAAATCAGCTGTAGCTAAATTCACAGATCCGGAGGAAGCGTGGGGGCGTTGGCGATTTAAAAAGGAGATGCTACATGAGTATTGTGAATCGGCAGACGTTGCCATGGATGATAAATATCTTTCATATAACCGTATTGAAATTCAATCAGAATTTTCTAATGCACCACCGGTATCTGATCCAGTATGTAGATACAAGACAGTTTATTTAAACGGTTGTGGTGGGTCAGGAAAGACAACTCGTGCAATTGAATTATTTGGTCGCTCAACCATGATTGTGCTAACACAGACTCACAGACTCGCCAGAGTGATGATACAACGAGGGGGAAATGCTTGCACTTATCACAGTTTTTTTCGATGGAAGGGTGACAAATGGACTCCTGAGCGTATGGGTGATAAATTCATTCCTGAAATCATAATCTGGGATGAAATATGCACAGTGTCATTAGATGTATTACAAACATTTCTCGAGTGGTTGTTAAACAAAAACACAAAAGTTGTTATGTGCGGTGATCACGGCCAACCACCACCATTTGTCGGTGCATCTCCACATGAATGGCTAAGGGGTTTTGTAGACTATTATGAAGAAATTACCACTGATTATAGATCACTTGATGAACGATTACGAGAATTCAAAGCGCTAATTAGATTACAACCGGATAGAATCCAATGCGAAATAGCGCGTGAAGTGATTTCAGAAACTCCAATGAATGATTTCTGGGAAACATGGAGACCAAATGATTTGATAATTGCAAGTAGAAAAATAGTCAGGGACACACTTCAGATGAAGTTATTTGAATTGCATAAAAAAGATTTGCAACACTTCCAGTGCCTCTTTGTTATAGGCCATCGGATACACGAAAACAAAACATTGAAGTTGATATTCCAGGGCAAAGTGAAAAACAAATTCTCGTATTAAATGATATTGTGCTGGTTAATATCAGCGTCGTCGAAAATGCATTGCGTGCTAATAAATCCCCGTGGACGCTAGGATACGCAGCAACAATACATTCTTCACAGGGATTGACTATATCGGATACAATTGTTTGGATGGTGGATAATCACATCGAATGGTCGAATTTAGTCTATCTCGCAGTATCCAGAGTACGAAAAATAAATCAACTTCGAAGAATTGTCGTTGGCGAAGCCAGTGACGATGATGACACCACAATAAATGATATTGATGTTAGCATCATTAATAAAAAAATCTCCGGTTACAAACAACAGGACAAAAAAAACAACGAGAATTTGATATTGATGCTGAATTAATAATTACGCTGAAGAAACAACAGAATAATCACTGCGCGAGTTGCAATTGTATAATGCGTTGGCAGTATTCGGATAAGGATCCTCGCCAATTCACCGTAGACAGAAAAAATAACAATCTCGGTCATGTCAGAAACAATGTGATGTTGACTTGTCTTGAGTGCAATAGACGCAACGGTGCTAGTTAAGACCATGCGGTGGCAATTGAGTATCCTCGGGAATTACCTGTAGTTGTTGTCGAGTAAATCCTCGTTGAGGGGCAGTTGAATCCAGTTTATAGACTGGAGGTCTACCCGTAGATCGTGTTATACTAGATATCATATGCGTCGTGACGCTCCAAATAGGATCAGTAGCCCTTTTTTTACCACCCTCAAGCTCTCCTGGTTCGTATAAGTACCTAACAGTGACATTACTACCAAGAATTGGTTCTTTGAAATCTTTTTGTGGTTGTACGGGTATAGACTTCTTTTTAATAGCGTTGCTAGGTTTCATGTTGATTGTTCTAGTAATCTCATTATTCAGTGCGGTAATCACAGCTGGTAACCTTTTGACCCATTCACGGGATCGCTTTTCTTGAATGAATTCTTTTGCGTATTGATATCCAAATAACCGCTCAGCAATCGTCCGATTAAATCGTTCTACAATGGCCTGATCGCGATGTAGCGCAGTATGCCCTCGTCGTATGGTGACATTATGATGTTTCATTGTAGATAACACTGCACCCTGAAATTCCTTGCCAGGATCAACCTGCAATAGATTTGGCCAGTGCAGAGGACCTCGTCGATAAATCCTTTCAAATGCAGAAGCGACTTCAGTGGCTGATTTTGTTTTTAACGGTTCTGCTTCTTTGTATCGACTTGCAATATCAACTACGGTTAAAGCGTATTTGTAACCACGATCATGTGGCAGAAATAATATATCAGCCTGATGAACTTCATTAGGAGCGGTCACATCAAAATGCGAGAATTGAATTTGTTTAGGCGGTGGTAGATAAATCTGCCATAGTGCCTGTTTGGATAACCAATTAGCCGCAGTGGTTTTTTTCACTTTTGCAGCACTAGCGAGTTTATGGACTGCTGATTTACCCCTCCAGTATCCTCTTGGGGAATAATAAATTGATTCCATATTATTAATTTCCGGCACCTAACATCAATTTACTTTTCATAGCCGATTTTATCAAAAAGGAAGCCAATTTTTCTTTGAAGGATTTATCAGGAATAGCATTTAACGCATGAATTAATTTCACATCTGCGAGATGCCTGTGTTGCAGATTGCTGCTTTTATAAGCAACATCATGAAGGTGACAGGCCTTATCAATGGCGTTTATTGGTTCTTCACCGGGGTTGGGTTGATTTTGATTATTGAGTCTGATATCAAGTCTGGTTCCCGGTCCACAGTAGCTATATCCTGGAAGGTGCTTTTCTCCGGGGTACTTTGCCCATGGGGTTCCAGGGAGCTTTGCCAATTTGGCTGCGATATCACCTCCTCGTTTTTTTTTAAATCAGATCTCATAGACACAAATCAAATTTCTTTGTACCACATTGCACGCATTTACCAGAAAGCGCTGATCGGTTATTTTTAGTTGTAATCGTCGTCAAGTCATCTGTGCCAGTACGCGTTTTACACTTCACACAATATAGATCCATAATTTATGTATAGAAATATGGATATAATTGATTTTTCAGCGACTAAAGCAAGAGAACCGGTTAAGCATCATGCAGCGCTACCAAACTCTATCCGGATGATTATAATCGGGCCATCTGGATCCGGTAAAACACAATTGTTACTCAATTTAATAATGAGATGGATGAAGTGGGATAAGTTGTATTTAATTGCCCCCAGCGTAGATGATCAACGATGTTATGAAGTGCTAAAAGATTTTAATGAAAACGCTTCAGAGATTGCCGGTGAAGGTTTTATTGAATTTATAACCGATATTGACGAGGCACCATCAGTAGAAGATCTCGATGGAAGTATTAACAATTTAGTCGTATACGACGATATAATGTTAGATAAACAAAAAAATCCTGCTAGAATATTTTCCCGTGGGCGTCACAAAAACACTGACGTGATATATGTCACTCAACGCTACACTCAGATTCCAAAAGTGATCAGAGATAACTGCAATATTCTTGCTGTATTCAACGGAGTTGATACTCATACTCTTAGAAATATTTGGCAGACATGGTGTTCTGATATGGACTTCAATCAATTTAAAAACTTCTTTAGTCATGCTCAGTCAACCCCGTACGGATTCGCAACAATAAATTTGCATGATCCTCGGACACGATATCGTATCGGACTGGATCAAATATTCGGTTAAAATCATTTCTTATTTTTTGTTAACCTGTAGCAGCAGAGAGGGCGATGACCACATCGTTGCGACCAAAATTGATTAAAAAATCGTAAAGTCTCCGTTTGCTAAATGGAGACTTATTTTTTTTGGGTTAAAATGAGATTCGTAGGAAGCCTTATTTTTGCTTGAAAACGTGGTCTGTTCGCCCTCTCTGCTGCTGCAATACTCTTAGTGTTTGTGCGATTTATCAACTATGTTGATACCATCTTACAAGAAGAGTTCCTTTTTTCCAAAGAATTACCAACCAGAACTACAGCTGAGGAGATATTTAAATGTCTGGATACCTTCATAACTGGAAATGGTTTGGAATGGATTAATTGCGTTGGTATTACAACAGATGGAGCAGCAGCCATGACCGGTAAACATTCTGGTGTCACACAACGCATAAAAAATGTCGCTCCCAATGCTATCTCATACCATTGTTTCTTACACCGTGAAGCACTGGCTGCAAAGGAACTAGGTGAAGAACTTCATGACGTGATGATGAATGCAGTAAAAACTGTGAACCATATCAAAAGCAGTGCTCTCAATATACGCTTATTTGAACTTCTCTGTTCTGAGATGGGTGCTGAACACAAACATTTGTTCTTTCACACAGAAGTTCGTTGGCTATCAAGAGGTCGGGTTCTACAGAGACTTTTTGAATTAAGGCAAGAGGTATATTCATTTTTGTTGAACAAGAAATCAGCATTGTGCAGCTACCTTGTTGAACCTGATTGGTTAGCCAAATTAGCATACTTGGTTGACATTTTTAACAGTCTCAATGAATTAAATTTGAGTTTACAAGGCAAAGACAGTGATTTGTTCAAACATGGAGATAAAATAAGAGCTTTTATGAAAAAACTTACACACTGGAAAGCTCGTGCAAGTCAGGAACGTTTGGACATGTTTCCTTGTTTGACAGAATTTATTTTATCTCAGGAGAATTTCGATGATAGTGTCACTCAAGTCAGTCTCAAAAATACAATTTCAATTCATCTGGGGTTGATACATGAAAAATTTGTCCATTATTTTTCTGCAGAAAACAAGGCACAACTGGAACAAAATGCTTGGATCCGTAATCCTTTTCAAGCAGATATCACTAAAGTTACTTTGTCTGCTGCAAACGAAGCCCAGCTTATCGAACTTTCCTGTGATGGAACGCTGAAGGAAAAGTTCTCAGAGAGCAGTCTTTCTATTTTTTGGCTTAATGCTGCAACTGTATTTCCCGAACTCTCTGATATTGCGTTGTCAGTGTTGTTGCCTTTTTCAACCACATACCTGTGTGAGGCTGGATTTTCAGCATTGACGGCAATGAAAACAAAATACAGGAACAGGCTGTGCACAGATCACGACATGAGGCTGTGTCTGACTTGTTTTAAACCGCGCATTGACTTACTTATGAGCAACATGCAGGCCCATCCTTCACATTGATTCTTTAAAGTTTAAATTTAATGATTAGTTACTGTTACATTGATATAACAGTTGCATTGCAATAAATGTTCGCTTTTTTCTTAAGTTTAATTTTACTGTTTTAAATGTGATAATTTCTAAATGCTGGATGTAAATCAGCATATCTTAATCCCGATTTATGATGCAATCCTTAGCTAGTTTAGTAATACTCTGTACCTAATTTTGTTTGGTGGGTCCAGAGATAGAAAAAATATTCCCAAGTGGGTCCGGAGCCAGAGAAGTTTGGGAACCTCTGATTTAAAGCACTATCTCGTTACAACGACTCTAAATCGTTTGATCTAAACCATAATCACATGGCCAAATTGTAAAAAAGAGATTGTCATCATCATCCGTAACATTCGAAGGACTTAATTGCTGCAAGGCGTAGAGATATGCTAATAGTTTCTTTGATTTGAGTTGCTCATCAGCTAAGGGGAAATTATTCAGTTTAACACCGCCGACAATAAGGTGTTCATGCCGACATTACCAGATCAAATAAACCGTAGGATCTCTGTCTAAAAAGTTACATAAAAACGTTTGCATTTCCTTTTACAAAATAAAATATCAAGATCTCAAATAGACAAACTTCAAATATATTTTAACACGTATACTCCAACTGCAAGACATATTGTTTGTTATCAGATTCAGATTTGTTTAATGATTTAAGTTAGCTAAAGAAATGTATGCGGGTCAGTTCCAGTTGACACTTGTTATTTGGCCCCTATAACAAGAAGAAAACAGCGGCAAGCAACTAGTTTTCATCTCCACTAAGATACATCTGACACAAACCCATAGCAGACCGTAGGATATGTGGAGTATGCAAACAACAAATTTGATTGAAACTGACTTGACTCATGAAAATAAAGAATACAACGCATTATGGATGCATGTACATTTAAAAGCTATTAATTGGCGCTAATTGATTAATATCTTAATAACCAAGGACGTTTTCATCTAAAAAAAAAACTGTTGTTTTTTTAAATTAACTTTAAATCTGGTGAGATATGACACCCTAGACAAGTAAACGATAATGCCATGCAGCGTAGGAACGAGAAGATAATGAAGTATTCCTCGTGAATATTATTGTCATTTCATGTAATAATGAATTGTGTAAAATAATATCATTTGACATATAATTAGCAACATATGCTCATTACTTTGGTGGTATGACCTTAAATCGTGATATACGCATGCATACTTAACAAACATGCAATTCGTAATATTTGAAAGACATCATGGATTCTTCATTCGATTTTTCTAATTTTACCATTATATTTTTTTCATAAAAATAATGTTTCAACAATGCAAGAGCAGATTTCAGATTTTATGGTTCCATTTATTATTATTATTAGTAGTAGTAGTAGTAGTAGTAGTAGTAGTAGTAGTAGTAGTAGTAGTAGCAGTAGTAGTAGTAGTAGTAGTAGCAGCAGCAGTAGTATTAGTATTAGTAGTAGTAGTAGTAGTAGTAGCAGTAGCAGTAGTAGTATATAAGTCTTAGTCAGAGGCGTAGCGATGGTATTTTGCGCCCGGGGACAAACTATAAAATTGGCGCCCCAGCGATCTTGTGACAGATTTATTACCCTTGATTTCTTATTATAATGTAACGTTGCAAGCCTCATTTTGGCGCCCCTGTACCTTGGCGCCCAGAGACATATGTACCCTCCCCCCCCCCTCGCTACGCCTCTGGTCTTAGTATCAGCAGTAATATCAGTAGTAGTAGTAGTAGTAGTTTAAGTAATAGTAGTAGTAATAGTAGTAGTAGTAGTAGTAGTAGTAGTAGTAGTAGTAGTAGCAACATATTATTAGTAACAGTGGTGGTAATAGTAGTAGTGGTAGTAGTAGTGATGATAGTGGTAGTACTAGTTATGGTATTAGTAGCAGTGGTAGTAGTGGTCTTGGTAGTAATAGTAGTAATGGCAGTATTAGTAGCAACGTTAGTTATAGTATTATTAATGTTAGTAGTACTAATGTTAGTAGTAGTAATGATAGTAGTAATAGCAATAGTAGTAGTAATAGTAGTAATAGTAGTAATGTTATTGGTAGTAGTATTTGCAGTAGTAACGTTAATAGCAGTAGAAATGTTAGTAATAATGTCAATAGTAGTGGTGGTAGTGGTATTAATTTTATTATTTTAGTAGTAATGTTAGTAGTAGTATTAATAGTGGTTGTAGTGGTAATGATGTTAGAAGTAGTAGCAGTAGTCGTAGTAGTAGAAGTAGTACTAGTGATGGTAGAAGTAGTAATAGTAGTAGTAGTAGTAGTTTAAGAGGTAGTAATGTTACTAGGAGTGGTAGCAGTAGCGGTACTAGATTCCGTTCCACAGTTATTAAGTACTTGTGAGAGAAATAAGTATAGTTTCTGAAATTGCAATTAACTTTTGGAAATGATGTGATACATATTAATGTTCAGATATATATTATTACATACACATTTATTCTAGTAAATTTTATCAGGTATTAGAAAAAATCCAGGACCATAAGGCCCAGCAGCACAATTCAGCAACTTAAACAGCTAGGAACAACTATTGATACCCAAAACATTTACTGTATATCGTGATCGTAAAATCCAGGACCATCAAGCCCAGCTTCACAAGGAGGCACCTTACTAACTCGGAATACAAGTGAAGACCACAAACCTTTAACTGTATAAGATGGTATAAAATCCCAGAACCATCAAGACCGGTTGCCCAATGCGGCAACAAAATAAATTTAGAAAAGGCGGTCACTTGCGTGATACTAACCTCCTCATAAAAACAGCACATAATTTATTTTCAAAATTCAGATACATACGGAAACCACTATATATCAACCAAATTCAATATTTATGCATAACGCCAGCTCAGACACATCACCTGGAAACAGCGGATACATCTATAGTGGACATCCATAGCCTCCATACACCTTTCCTTCTTTTCCTCAACTGGACACCAAATATAAGCGCACAATGCGTGCACAAATGTTTCCACGCAAATAATCAACTCATACCATCAAGTGAAACATCCTCCTTTCGAACCATGAAAGTGTGTTCGGTCCATTACCACTCATGTCAGCCCTTCATTCTGGTCATTAAGGACCTATATGGACTAATAACTCGAGGCTTTAATTAACGTGCCTATTGGACACATACAGGCCAAAGGGATGAAGCTCTGATTCCGTACCTTAAAAACAATTAACAGGCCGCTGTATGGTCATAAACTAGAGGTACACGCACTTAATGTGCGCACATATCGTTAATCCAAAATTGCTACAACTTCCCATATTCGAACAACTTAGCTGCCTTCTTTGACGTCAGCGCGCAAATTATTTTTAACGCTTTACAAACTCGGTGAATCGACATTTCATGACTCCCAGCCTGTTTTGAATTCCATTCATACAGGAAAGCTAAAACTTATTTAGACATTGTAAAAAGGCGATGGTAGATAAAATAAATACAGAACCGCATTCGTGTTTTGGTTTGAATCGGGGGAAAGATGGTTAACTATGCCATTCAAACTTTTATTCAATATTTAGATATGTTCAGTTGTTTTCTACTCTGTCTGTCTCGTGAAGTGAAATCTTTATGTATTATCACTAGTGACTTCGCCATGGCTGGCATTACATGTTTCCACTTCACTCGTGACTTCGTCATGGCTGGTAATGCCGTGTTTCCACTTCACTCGTGACTTCGCCATAGCTGGTAATGCCATGTTTTCACTTCACTCGTGACTTTGCTATGGCTGGTAATGCCATGTTTTCACTTCACTCATGACTTTGTCATGGCTGGTAATGCAATCTTTTCACTTCACTCGTGACTTTGCCATGGCTATTAATGCCATGTTTTCACTTCACTCATGACTTTGCCATGGCTGGTAATGCCATGTTTTTACTTCACTCATGACCTTGCTATGGCTGGTAATGCCATGTTTTCATTTCACTCGTGACTTTGCCATGGCTATTAATGCCATGTTTTCACTTCACTCGTGACTTTCCCATGACTGGTAATGCCATGTTTCCACTTCACTCGTGACTTTGCAATGGCTGGTAATGCCATGTTTTTACTTCACTCGTGACTTTGCCATGGCTGGTAATGCCATGTTTCCACTTCACTCGTGACTTTGCCATGGCTGGTAATGCCATGTTTCCACTTCACTCGTGATCTTTTCATGACTGCCAATATCATTGCTTCGTCTCGTCAACTTGCCATCGATGGTAATGCCATGTTTAGACATACTCGTGTTTTCGCCATGGCTGGCAATACCATGCTTATACTTCACTCGTGAAATATTTCCTTACATCCACTCAAAAAGCGTACATAGCTTCCGTATTTTCACTTTAAGTTTGTGCTCGTCATTCTCAAACCTAATTTGAAGAAACGAAAGACAGAAAACAAATCTAAACACAAAGCAGGAAAGGCAATCACAGAGTTCAATTGAAAGCATGAAAGAACCAACAAGGTTCGTACATTACTCAGTCCGAGTATGCAGTGCCTCGCATTCAATTCTCTTTTAAAACGGTAAATTGATGCGGCCTGTCCTGTTTCTATTCATTACCGACCGCCATTTGCTTTGAAATAGACCTGCCTCTATAGGCAAAATGGTTTTTTAATAAGTCAATTATTGCCAAGCTTGTGACTTCTGACAGCTAAGGAGGAAGTAATCCATTATTATGAAAAACAATATGTGTTTTAGGACATATTTAAAACAAAAATATTGTAAAACGATTTAATTCTATACTTAGAGATGACGATAAAGAAACATACAAGAACACCATTTATTAGTCATCAGTATCACTTTACAAGGCGGTGTAAGGGTATAAAAATAGTTTAGTGGCGGCGTGAGGGTGGATTGGTGGTTAGGAGCCGTGCAATTACTTTGGGCGCCAATCAAAAGAGACGAACCTCCGCTCAGTTTTAAACAGATATCCCTCTTCCCACAAGGTCATTGTAGGATTCAAAATAGTTCGTCCCCTCAGACCCTATTAGAAGAGTTTGACACATAATTGTGATACAATCAATTAATGTTAAGTGAGAAGAGTGACGCAAGACTGAAGTATATGCGAAATTCAAAAGATAAGTAACAACGAAACATGATGTGAAACTATTTGTTTGTACGGAAAAAGGGGGACTATTTTTAGAGTCATTTGTAGTTGATTTCATTATATGATTATATTAAAGTCTATTGAGTTTTGGATTGTCAAAGAAATTATATGGCACATAATTATATTTGGATATGAATATAATTTTTAGAATGTTTTTTTTTTTTTTTTGGGGGGGGGGAATAACTTGAAAAGAAATTAACAAATTTATGAAACTACCTGTAACTTTTGAATCGAGAAATATAGCTGTGGCACATTTTTGTTTTGCATATAAACAGGGTTCAGGCGATATTTTAAACGCATTTATATACATCATATAAACATATACTTAACAAATATCAAACATTAGCATTGTTGTGTAAATTTGGTTTACTTTTTCCATTATTTCCGCAACTTTGCACGGTTTATGCCAATTTTAATTTTCTTACCTGTAACTTTTCTTCCTTATCTGAAAATGTTTTGACTGTCGCAGTAACCGCTTTCTTTGTAATGTTTCGGTATTACGCTAATCAATTGTATACTTATCTGTCCTTAAATATTTTCTATCTGTTTCGTACATTGGTATGTACTCTCAGAAGTTTAAAGTAAGTGTCTCATGCGACAGTTAGTCAACCTATCTACATTTCATGTGTCAGTACTGGGCAAGCATTCTCAAAGTAACGCATGTTTGCGACTTTTTAGTTTTTGCATTTTGCACGTTTTGAAATTAAACAGCATACGTTTTATTTTATCTTGAATATAAAATAACTCTTGTTTGTTTACCAAAATGTATGAAGACTACATTTCAGATTTCCAATTGAGTTTGAAGACGTATCTTCTAATAAATATAAGAATTTGTTGTTTTTAAATTAGTTGTTTTTAAATTTGTTGTTTTTAAATTTATTGCTTTTATTCTTTATTCCTTTATCCATTTATATTGCATTATTAAGAAGTAAACATATGACACATCTGAATCATAATCGTCGTTGCTAGGATAAATATCTCATTGGGAACGAGTCAAAAATCAAAAGCTTTATTTATGAAATATACATGTGCAAGTAAATTAAATATTTCATCTCTATATATCTATATTTTCCAAGGTAAGGTACCTTGTTCACTATTGTGACTAGGGTTTCTAACAGCTGTTTTACTGTTACTGTTAAACAGCTGTTTTTTTTGCGAAAAATCAAAAACAGCAAACAGCTATTTTTTCAGAACTGATTTTATTTTTTTTCTTTAAAAAACTTTGCTTAATAAAAATTTAAATTAAATATAAATTGTTTAAAATGTTTTTGCCGAATAATATAAAAGTGAGGTTACGTAAGATGTAACGGTCTTTTTTCAAATCCTTTCTCGAAGTGTGTTCATAGCTGGAAAAATTTCGTTGAGCGTGAACTTGCCTATAGGCAAGTTCGCGCCAAAAAATGTTTGGCGAGTTTGGCGTGAACTTGCCTAATAATATAAAAATTTATTATTTTTTTTTTTAGTAACAATCAAATAATATTTTTAAAACAAATATAATACAATCTAAGTAAATTATTTGTAAAAATAAGTTTATATTTTACATGTAATAGATTCTAAAAATAAATAAAATACAAAATTACTTATTATTTATAAATCATAAATTACATTTTAAAATTACATTATAGTTATAAGAAAATATATATTGACTTCAATAATGATTCTTTGGTATCTACATTCCTATGTTTTTCTTTAATAGTTTTTCAGTTTTATTTGTACTTTTCACGTATTGTAGAAAACGACACTCCTTTTTTTCTTTCTTTCGCAAGAAAATAAAAAACAAGATTTAAATATTAATCCTGATATTTGAAATCCAATTAATCATACACAAAAGATTTTAATACTCTAGTTTCTCAGATTTTAAACCCCTGTTTTAGATAATAGATTTTTCATTTCCAGCATAATTGTTTTAAAATAATGTTTCTTTTTATTTATTTTTTTATAAAACAGATGTTCTGTGATGTATGTATCAAGGCAAAGTTTGTCAATCAATTAATATTTTGAAGAAGGAGTGTGTCACCAAACATAAATCCAGGCGGTGTAAATAATATTTGTGCATTTTATTCATTAATCTTTTCCTTTTTGCCATCAATCCCGTGTTACAGCTACAGAGACTTAAACTCCGCAGGAAGAAATAGAAAACAACAAATAAACAAGTTTTGCATAATTAAAATAATTATTTATTTCTCAAAATACAGGAGTGAAAGAATCCCTATATTGGGTGTTACCTTATGCTAATATATACGGTCCAATATTGCCAGGTGTTTACTCTTGTAAGTGTCATTCATGGGAATGGAGATCCTATTTCACTTGTTGAGAAAATTTATACAGCATTCAGTGATCATTCTTGTACGATTTAGGAAGCATTGTCATTGTGAAAATAATCTTTAAAAGTTTCATTTGCAAATAATCAGCAGGCAATTAGGCAGTTTAAGTAACTGTTGCATAAATATTAATTGTCTGAATTTAAATCTAGCCATGTCTGTATGGGATCATGCAGTAAAGCGAAAAAATGCAAAAACTAAAGAACTTGAAGGTCAGTGCAACCGATACAATAAAGTCATAAAATGATCAGGAAACTCAACAACAACTCTAAAGAGCCATCTCAAGACACATGAAATAAATTTCGACAGAGAACAGCAACAAGAACCTACATCCAGCAAAAATGTTGTGAGTGAGAAGCCAACTCCCAAGACAACTCGTACAATGGATGCTTTTTTGAAGAAAATGACTCTTAAGGAGATTGTTACTGACATGGCCACGGACAACATTACAATTCGTGCAATAACAAGGAACAAATACATCCGCCAGTCAGTATCAAGAGATGGTTTTAATCTTCCAAAAAATGAGACTGGCGTAATAAAATTAATTCACGACGATTTTGACGAAAAAAAAGCTTCTCATGGTTCGCAACAACAGGGAACTGTTAAAGAAAGGCGCAAAGTTTAGTCTTTCGGTTGATGAATATACCAGCTCAAGGAATCGTCGATATTTCGGTATTAATTTGCACGAGAATATCAATAGGAAGACAATAGAAACTGGATTAGTTCGCATTCTTGGATCTTGCTCAGCACTCGACATGATTGAAATTGTCAAAAATCATGTCAAAGATTTTGGATTATCGTTTGATCATGACATCGTTGGATCGACTCTTGATGGTGCTTCGGTCAATAAAAAATTTATTCGACGTGTCAAGTCAATTGGACAACTTTGCTTGAATCACGGTATTCGCCTTGGTGTTTGTGACACATTATTTCCAAAGAAAGCTGTAGAAGAACCAGAATTTGATGATTCGTTACTGGGGTTGCTGGATAGTGACGAAGTTGCTGAAGATGACGATTTCGATGACATTGCTGATGTTGACTTTATTGAAGACACTGATGCTGAGGAAGAAATTGACTACAATGAAATTCTTAAGAATGCACGATAATTGATCAAATTTATCAAAAAATCTTCAGTTAAAAATCAAGTATTTCAAGACAAAGTCTTCGCTGAGCTTGGACATCATAAGGAGTTGCATTTGGATGTCAAGACTCGCTGGAACTCTATTCCAACAATGCTAGACTCCTTAATTCAGACAGAGAAACCTCTTCGTGAGACACTTCTGGAGTTTGAGGCAGAAGAATATATTAATTGCGTTGCTCATGAGGCATTGAAAGTTCTGAAAAATGTGCTAGAACCAGTTGAGCTTGCTGTCAAAAATTTAAGAAAAGAAGATGCTACATTTTTGTCTGTAGATGTAATAATCAAATTTATGCTTCAAAAACTCTCAGACATCGATCATGAAATCAGTCGAACGCTTCATGACTACATAAAGCGACGCATTGATGAGCGAATTAACAACGATGTTATGAACCTTTTACCTTCACTTAAAGATCCTTCTATTTCGCCATCAAAAATCACACTCATATTTGCCGCCAGTCTTGCTTCTCGCTTATTCTGTGTTATTGACGATTACGATGATGATGATGAAGAGAAACAATCTGAAACTCTTTCAAATGATGCCGAAGAAAGAAAAATGTCACTTCAAGAGGAGCTGAATTTAAAACTTCAAGAGAGTACCACCACCACTAACGCTGCTCAAGATAAATTCAAATGGTTGAAGAGTGAATTTGTATTGTTTAAAAACACTGGTAAACGAACAGATCATCTTCAAAAGCTTTATGATGCTCTACTATCGATCAAACCCACTTCAACTGACGTGGAACGTGTTTTCTCCGTGAGTGCTAGCTTTTGCACTAAAATCAGATCTCGCTTATCTGACAAATCGCTGAATGCAATGGTCTTCCTCAAATTTTTTTTTATAATAAGTCGAAGAAGAAGTAAAAAAAGTTTTTTAAAACATGTCATTAAAAACATATAAATAATTTTTATTTTCTTTTAATGCCTTTTAAGGAAAAACAGTAAAACAGCTGTTAACAGCTGTTTTTTTTTGGAAAAAAAGAAACAGTAAACAGCTGCTTTTTAAAAAGTACTGTTTTTGAGAAACCCTAATTGTGACTGATAGGCACCCTACACTGATTCCTGACCTTATGTATTAGATTATCGTACATTTCCCTTTTCCAGACAAATTGTGTAGGTCTTTTCAATGAGTGTCCAATTTAGTGTTTTTTCTGTAAGAGGAGAAACATGTATTGAAATTAATTGCAGCTATTCGTTTCCTTTTCTGCGCTGTTGATACCGTATTCTGGCGCCATAAAGCTCAGTGCAATTATATAAAATTCTTGGAAGAATATCAACTTACAATTTAAAATAGAGATAACTTCTTTACTCGCACGGAATTAAAATAAATTAATGTTTAATTAGACTTTCAGTAAATATATGTGTTGTATCGCTTTGGCATGACTTTCACTCAATGTGACAGTTCTCTCTCTCTCTCTCTCTCTCTCTCTCTCTCTCTCTCTCTCTCTCTCTCTCTCTCTCTCTCTCGCACACACACACACACACACACACACATAGTGCTTTTTAACTTTATTTTATATTTTGAGTAGCTTCCAAGTGTTATGTATTTGTCCTCGGTATAACATAGGAAATAATCAAATGATCTTCTTTCTAGTAAGTACCAGAAACGATCCAAAAAGTTCGACGTAAAGGAAAACAAGAGAGGGGGGGGGGGGTGCAGACGGAAACTCTAGTGATATGTATGATATCCTTGCATTCATACAATCCAAGTTCAACCGGAACTATGTACATATACTTTTTCTCTTGTTTTTTTTTAAAAATGGATGTTTATTTTACCTTGAATTGAAAAGGGAAATTATGTTATTACTGATATTTTCTGTGCGAATGTACACACAACAACGCAGAACAGAAATGGTTAACTGCGCGAGATATAATAAGAAAGCTGCTACCTTAATCTGATATGCATATTGCTTGCCAATATATCTGAGCATAAAAGCGTAACTTTGTTTGCTCTGAGTGAATAAATGGATCAAATTACTAAGTTTGTCACCCACTCGATGAACTACATGTATATCCGTTATTCACTGGTTTCAAGAAAACATCCTTTCTTTATACCCTACACCAAATCCCAGTGCATTTTTGGAAATTCTGCCACGGCCAGCAATGTTTCTGAAATCCAGATTAGTCAGTAATTTGTATTGCTCTCATATCCACCGTGAATTGGTCTGTAAAGTCGGAAAGTTTAAGCGAACAGAATGGGATGAATATGTTTGCTATCGGTTCAGTTTTAGAGTATGTAATAATATCAAATAGTGGTGCGTTTGTTTATATTGGTGGGGTTGGGGGGATTGGGTATAATAGATGTATATTTTTTTTCTCGAAAAGTGATAAATCCACTTTCTAATAAAGTAAATCAATTTCGCTACGTGAAAAGTTCCTTTTTTGTAACGAATGGTATTCTATTAGAATTATACGTATGTATTTACATTTTTAGATATAAGTTGTAAAATTCCACTCTGCTTCAATAACGAAATGGTGTATGTGTGCCTAGCTACTTATTGGAGTTAGGTCATGAAAATACACAAGTAGATTAGGAAATATAACAAATACTTAAGTGTATTGTCATTGTCTATGTGTACTCGTTTTGTACATATGATATATTCTATATATGTATATGTGTACTCTTGTAGGACCTATTCTATTTTGTATACGAAATATGTTTACGAGAAAATGAAACCAAAGCATTTTTGGGTTTCACTTAAAGAATCTTTAGAAATAGACGGGTACTATCTCTCAAAAGAACTATATAACGTAACTATGCTTAAATAGTATTTGTAACGAAATTAAAACTAGTTTTTGAGTGGTCCAGTCGCAGTCAAAATATTTTTAATGTTCATAATTCCATCTTCCTTGCTAAACCGAAGAAGAACTTTGATGGAATGAATAGCAAAACCTATAAAAATGGTACATTCAAATCGTAGTTGATTTACACTCCTGTTGTTCTTCGTATATAGCAAAAGTCATTCCATTTTCAAAATTTAATACAAACTTGCGAAATATCACGTCAATATTAATTTAAGTTACAGACACAAGCTGTTCAAGCTTCCGTTAGGTTTTGTGACGTCACGATTCAACATAATCGTTTCTCAAAACATTTAAGATATATTTCTTAGACTTCGTTTCCATATGTATGTATGTATGTATGTATGTATGTATGTATGTATGTATGTATGTATGTATGTATGTATGTATGTATGTATGTATGTATGTATGTATGTATCTATGTATGTAGGTAGGTAGGTAGGTAGGTAGGCAGGCAGGTAGGTAGGTATCGGTCCGTTAGTCAGTCCGTCCATTCATCAACCCATCTTTCATCCAGCAACCAACCCACCTACCCATCCGTCCATTTATCCATCCAGCCGTGTGTATGTATGTATGCACATATATTTGTATATGTAAGTATGTATATCTGTTTATTTTAAGCAGGTTTCGATTCCGCATCCTACTGATCATGATTACGTAGAATATGTTGGTTGATTGAAAGGAATGTGGGTATCGTTATTCTGTTACAGACGCTTATGGTTCAATTTTCGTTTATCTTAGCCTCTCGAAATCGGTACATCCGAGGTAGTAGCGTTATCCGCAGTAGGTACTTCACACTTCCAAGACGCGGTTGATTAGCTGAAAAACGGAAAAGGTCGAACAGATGCAGGAAATCTTTCCTTGTGAAATGCTGCTTTGGTTAACCCAGCCCTCTTAGGATTTCATTGTCATGCAAAGGAAAACAAAAGAAGGTCTTCTGTGAATAAAGCAAAGTGAAATGAAAGCGAAGCGTACCAAATTTTGGGGCAATACATGTCGCTGTAAATATTGATTGAGGTAACGATATTTAATCAAGAAAACAAAGAAAGCAAATTCATACCATTAAAGTAAACACAAATACAACTAATATCAGTCGGATAGATTGTTGTGAAACCAATTTTATTTTGACGTCATGTACATTTTAACATCATAATTTAAATTATGAAATTAAACGGTATCGGTTTGATCTAAACAACCCGTCAGGGGATGCAATCTGATTGACGTAAACATACTGTAACGTGGCATAACGTTTGACTTTCTTTGGCCAGTAAATATGTTCAAATGCATCAAACCATCTTTGTAAATGTAGACTGAAAAGACACATACTGCATGAGAGAACATAAATCATATATTCAGAGATATTCACATCGTTAAGCACGAATATTTAATGATATTTCAAATGTACGAGATTTTGTTTTTACTATTTGTTCTCTCGATCGATTATGCACTCTTTCAGTCAATTCGTACGTACAACATTTAACAAAGCAACGTCTTTTAATCTTGATACATTTATTAGCCTCCATGATCGTGAACGGCTACTATATTCAGTAAATTAATAAATCATAATATGTTTAGGCCATATTTTCTAGACATCTTAGCCTAGGACAATAGGACGCGTGGGCCATGCTAACGGATGACGTCATACTACCAAAATGCAATCTGTTAGCTTGGTTGGTTTGCTGAATTCACTCTTGACTTATTGACAGCACAGTTGGCACTTTCTTCTATAAAATGAACATTTCAGAAAACTAGTTATTTATTATGCTTGTTGGACACCTGGAGCTGACTTTTAAAAGTATCCTAGATTAAATGTTTTACACATACTAATACAATTGCCACGAGGGGAAGATATTTTTTGAATGCCATAGGGACCATACCTATAGAGAAAACTGTAAGAATAAAAAGATGCAAATAATTCTTATAGCAAGTAGTTTGTAACTGAAAGACAAGAAGTTCTAAGATATATATATAGATATATATATATATATATATATATATATATATATATATATATATATATATATATATATATATATATGAACAAACACTGGTTTACGAATATGTGATAATGCGTTAGTGGGGTTGGAGGTAATGGCAAGCAAACACTCTTTTCATGTTGATTGATAATTCAGAAGTCTATTAAAGTTCAACAAAGCTACACAAAGCCTTGTGTACAATTAGATAAGGCAATTGTTCCTATGTGCTGATAGCTTAATTGCACTGTCAACAGTAGCCAACAGCTACAGACTGGAAGTACACTAGACTCTGGTGGAGTTCGCATTTTTCGAATATCTGACAGATCAATCTGCCTCCCACCAATGCGTCAGCAGATTATGTGACAAAACCCGATTGTCGTGTAGATAATTTCAGAACCTGACCGAAACAAATTCTGATGGGGTGAGTTGTGATTTTTTTTGAATAAATACTGTCATGGATCGTGCTGAACTGCTCTCACTTTCAGAACATCTATCTTTCGAAAGTAACAACTATTAATTAAGGAATGTTTAAGGTATGTTAAGAAGAAAGCAACAATACAAATAGATTTAAGGATATGAAGTGTCATCTAGACGTATATGTAACTTGACTAAATCACGCTTTTTGTTCGATCCATCTTCTTCCGAGGAAGATGGGTAACCCAGTTGTAAGAGCATTACTTCCAGAATAAATTGTGTTTCACTTTTATTGTTAGGATTTTCATTAAATTGTATTTTAATTACAATGCATTTTTAATTAGTATACCTGTACTCAATCAATGTCCAGCAACACATTTTCGGAAGCGGTATCATCGGATTCCTGTACATAGAAATCTCAAAAGATCTAAGAGACTTACGTATTTGAAGAATATAGACAACTTATCTAGAATTGGATCAATAAATTAAACTATTGTATTTATTATTAGCGCCTTCTAAGGGAGCATTCATTAATGTGTAACGCTTCGTTTGTTGCGCTCTTCTGCTTATTGTTGTTTTGATGAACACGTTTTACACAGAATCCTGATCAAAGTAATGATTATTATTGGAAAATTGGCTGGTTGCCACTGACAGACATACAGAAGCAGCCAAATATATATTAAAGGTAGACCTGAATGGTATATACTACTTTCGACAATCTTATTTTAATCGACATTTCAAGTACATTGTGAAGAGAGTACATGCATTCATTCACTGGATTGGGAGATATAACCCTTTTAATATCACCAAAATGCGACTTCTACGGAAACAACCGAGCGACTTTATGTAAACAACCCCATACGCACGCGCGAGCTTGTGACGTCACAAGAGGAACCTGCAGTTGGCTAGCAGCACAGTTACTCTTTGTGACAGTGAGAGCGAACATGAACAAGAATTGGAATATTCTTCCTCTTCGTTTGATTAAGGTCACTGACAACCAACAACAAATTCCAAAATTTAAATCCATTTTTAGTATACCACCAACCAACCTAAATAAGGCAAAAAAAAAATGGCAAAATGAATGAAAAAAAATAACAAACACCAAACCACTCAGGAAGAAACGAAACAAACCAACCAACCGGACAAACAACAACAACAACAACAACAACAGCAACAACAATCAATATTTATATATACACAGTCATAGATCTATTTATTTTAAACATATTAAATTTAAAAAATGGAGAAAACCCCCTCAGCTTCAATATATCTTCAATGAATACAATGGATTAGATATTACAAAAGCAAACCAAATCATCAAAATAGCAGATAAATATAATTTTGTCTTCAAGAACTACTTCAGTTACCACAACAAAAAAATAATAATAAACTAATAGAGGACAAATTAAATGCTCTCTACCTAACAGATATACACGAAATAGATAGATACTCAGGAGTTGGGATTATCATCCACAACAAATGGGTAAACTCAAATTGGAATATAAAAACCACCCAAAGAATTAAAATGGAGACTTTTACATTTAAAATTTAATGACCTACACATCATAAATGTATATGCACCATCTACCAACAGTTTTAAACTAGAATTATACAGCAACCTAAACAAATACCTTCAACCCTACATCAGGGAATACCTTTTAATGATTGGCGATTTTACCAACATTACTGACGAACGTGACGAAACAAACATAAACGTTACGGACAGAAGATTTCAAAATCACATGAATGCACTTGTCAAAACCAACAATCTCATCCACAATTATAGACATAAAAATGCACTTGTCAAAACCAACAATCTCATCCACAATTATAGACATAAATACCCAACGAAACTAGAATACACACACACACACACACACACACACATACAATTATGGGAAATCTAGAACTGAAAGGGAAATCCTTTGGCAAACATTGAACAAAAAGATTTTAGAAAAACAAATTCAAGAAATGACATATAGAACCAACTAGAGTAGCAACCTGATATTGACTGGGAGAATGTATGGAGCCATTGCAAAGAAATTAAGGACCCAACCAAATATGGTAACATATACCTATATTTTTACACAATGCATGGTGGACACAAGAAACTGCCTACCGCAGAAATATAATACATTACATACCCGTAAGTCTGCTATGCAACTCCGCACAAGACAGCAAAGATAATACTAGAATGCAAACATTTAGACAATGTTCCATAGATGATAAAAACGTTTTTTTTTTTAACTGTGGCGTAGAGAAGAGCAATGGGCTAACAAGAGGAGGGGGCAACCGTTAATTTTTCCCCGGGAACTGGTCCCATAAGGGGGTGGGAAGGTCAGGACCGAACAACACTTTTTAATTTTCTTTTTAAAAATGGTTCTTACCCCAGGACATGTGATCGCTCATATATGAGCCACATTAGTTAATACATGGACGATTCTACAAAATATAGACGTTGCATTGACGTTAGTGGATATCACAGGTGAACCATGTCGGTCGAGACATCGGACGATTCTACAATTGATAGATGTTGCATTGATGTTGTTAGCTGATCTTGCCATGCAGAGAAAAACACACGTTGGCCATGTCGGTTTTGACAATGGACGATTCGAAAAATGATAGACGTTGGATTAATTTTGTTAGAGAAGAGCATATGTGGACCATATTGGTTGATACATTGAATTATTCACCAAATGATAGGTGTCTTATTTGTATTGTAACGTGATGACTTTTCATTGCTTAGAACTCTCCAGTATATTCCAGTCAATTTTACCTTTCTCCTCTTCTATCTATCCCATTCCATCTTTGGCACCTTATAGCCATTATTGTGCTCACATGCCATATTAATGCATAAATTTTTTCATCTCCTCCTCGACCGTTTTATTGGTCCAGAATGTGTATAAATATTATACGAATAAAAACATTAGTTCCAAATATGTATGTTGGAATTTCGCGAAATATTGACATCGAGAATACGGCTGTTCGACTTGAAACCCCAGATTTGTCTTTGTAAACGGTAAATGTATGTGACGTCAGAATGTGCCCCTTCATTTCAGATGCAATTCCAAATCAGATAAATTAGACATTAGACACGCAGTTAAATCCAGAGATCATTGTTTCAAGATAGATGTCAAGAGATATTGGCCGTAAAATTGAGAGTCATGCTAAATTAGTTAAACACGGCTGGTATTCAACAACTCGTTATTGTCAGCCAGAATGGGAAAAAGATATATCTCGTGGCAAGACCTTACCATAACTAATTGGAATGATAGCGCGAGAAGTACTGTTGGAATCTTTTCATAAAACTAAAGTAATGTGTACTGTTTTTGTTTGAAATTGGGCATGTAATTGCTCTGAATTGATTTTTAGACAGAAAACTAATACAAGGCGGCCAGTGTTTTTCCAGTTTGAAACTTAAGTACTTTTTAACATATACATCATCGTCATAACCGGCAGTTGAAACAGTAAATGTGAAGTAAGCAACACCAAAAAGTTGTTTCGTTGATCTGATCGCTTTCGCCTCTTACGGTGCTTTAAATCATTCCATAGCAACTACCGTGCTTCAAATCATAAATTACCGTGCTTTAAACCATTCCATAAAAATTTGCAAGTGCTTCAAATCACTCCATAGCAATTACCGTGCTTTAAATCATTCCATAGCAATTACCGTGCTTTAAATCATTCCATAGCAATTACCGTGCTTTAAACCATTCCATAGCAATTACAGTAGTTTAAATTATGCCATTGCAATTTTAGTGTTTTAGAACATTCCATAGAAATTGCAGTACTTTAAAGAATGCCATAAGAATTGATGTAGTTCAAATCATGCTATATCGAATGGCATCAACTTATTTGTTCCAACTGTTATGCGTAACAATCTTGCAATCGAAACTGACCAGTAACCAATGAAATCAAGTTTGTTTTCTTTTGCAATATACCAAGAAAATAGTATGTCTATAACTTTTATTTATTTGATCGACAAGTCCTTGCATTTAGTCATTCATTTACTATATATATATATATATATATATATATATATATATATATATATATATATATATATATATATATATATATATATATATATACATATATATATATACATATATATATATATATATACATATATATATATACATATATACATATATATATATATATATATATAGTCTTATAAGTATATATATATATATATATATATATATATATATATATATATATATACTTCTTATAAGACTATATATATATATATATATATATATATATATATATATATATATATATATATATATATATATATATATATAGTCTTATAAGAAGTCTTCATACACAGTTCTGTCCATTCCATTCACATCCACAAGCAGACCCCAGATATCACATTCCTGAATGTTCTCTCCACCATGAAATTCACTTGAGAAAAATAACATTCATACAGATTAATGTATTGAGTTTAAACGTTGACGTTTAATATTGTATTACTTAATTTTATCAATTTGCTCTAAGCTACCTCTAATAATGGCGCATTTGTACCATTCAACTCTGATATGTTTGGTTTCAATGAATTTCGCAGGAACTACTTTTTTGTGTTATTTCACAGCACTGTGAAGTAAGTAGTCCTATCGTTTGGTATAATAAGTATTGTAAAATAACTAGGCTTATTCTTGCATGATAACATTTAATCAAATAGACAATAAACCTACATGTGTTATGAGAATCTTTAATTAATATAAAATAATATAATTATATTAATTTAAAATAAATTTGTTTGCAAGTTTGTATATGAACTAAGACAACTCCTAATTTTTAAAGCAAAAATTAAATGAGGAGAACTATATTTAGTATTTTTATAATATATGTAAGAAGCGGCACCCGGGTGATCTAACATTCTCACCTTTACAGATCACTCCCACTTTTGTCTCGGGCTAAGCCAATGTGAGAACTTAGTTTACCAATAGCTTCTATGAGTCGGTGGTTCTTCACGGGGTTTTGCCAGGATTTTCCTCCGCTAAACATATAACGATCGTCATGGCATTAAACCATATTAAAAGCCAATAAAAACTAACCCACCATTCATTTGAAACAAAGCAGTATGCACGCATTGAAGCCGATCACATGTATGTGTCAAAAAATTCGTTATGTAAAACTGTGTGGTAATTACTGTAGTGCTGTCACTATTGCACTGTCTCATCTTAATCAATGACTAAATTCGATCCGATCTGTTTGCCGTTGTACCAATAAACTAACTGAGTTAATATGCACTTGTCAAAGAGGACGAAATGCCTGTCACTCCACACTCGCATGGCAATGTCAGACATTTATTTAAATCTTGTTGAGTTAAAACTGCCATTTAGTTTCCAATGGAGAGACTTGCCGTCTAAATTTAATCAACCCCTAACAAAAATAAATTAGTTTCACACCGGTCTTTAAGAATGATTGATTGCAGGAGTCACATGTTTCGGGTCGAATTGAATTCTACTTGGTTATTGCAGGCAAATTCATTTGATTGCGTAGAATTCTCATGCTCTCGATGTTTGATGATATTGCAGACATTAAAAGCAGTTAAGGACGGTAAATGGATCTCCTTAGATTGGATTTTTCTAACATCAACCAAGAGAAATATCCATACTGATCATCAGGGTCGAAACCATCAGAGAATACAATGGCAGAGACCCCATGTTCTTTTATATAGCTTACGAAATGTGAGCAAAACAGTATTGAAGGCAAAGAAGCTTGAAACTGTATAAAAATTTGAAAACTTGAATTCTGATAATATTGATAGTAATCAGGAAAATGTCTGCTGACAAAATAAGTAGTAAATTCAAACATTGGCGAAATTTAACATTTACACAGTATATAAAATAAATAATAAGTAATTATAATATATTCTACAGCGTTTTATTGTTGAGACGAACACAAGAAAGCCAAACTCAAGGTAAAATCCTGAAAATCTTTTCTAATACCTGGAGTATATAAATGTCATTTACATTTGGATACTGGTGAGAGTATATGATTGCCATTTACGTTCGGCATAGTGGTGAGGGTATATCAATGCCAGTTACAGTTGGCACGGTGTCACAATTATATAATTGCCAGTTACAGTTGGCACGGTGTCACAATTATATAATTGCCAGTTACAGTTGGCACGGTGTCACAATTATATAATTGCCAGTTACAGTTGGTTTAGTGATATGTCGTACTTACGAGATAAAAAATTGATTTCAACGTGGCACTAACCAGCTTCCGTACTTGAGTGATAATAAATTAAACATAATCTTATCTTTTTGAGCAGTGAAAACAAAGTATTTGATTATTAATATATATATATATATATATATATATATATATATATATATATATATATATATATATATATATATATATATATATATATATATATAATCTTATGTGTTATGTGTATCCATAGGCATAGAATATATAATGAATTATATACACTTTAATGCATTTAAAGCATGGATTATAGAAAGCGGGTGGTATAAGCGAGGTAACTTATCATTATGTAATTTTTTTCTTGACTAATTTTTCAAGTACTGGCTTAATAGATTCAAATCGTCTCTTTATTCCGTCCAGACATGCAATATTTCAAGAATTTAGATCTGTTAGAGACGCAAAGGATCATGTAACGGGATTTTTTGAGTTCCTTGTAAAAACGTTATCATATATGAAACGCATGGCAATTTCTCTTGCGCTCAAAACTCACGATAAAGTCATTAAAGTAATTGAGTACAATTCTTATCATGAATGGTAAATACTAAATACGCTGAAGTCTGTAACCTTAAAGTTAAGTTACAGTTTATTAAAACTGACTTCCTGTACACGAAAAATTTTAGACAAATGTCTTATGTCGGACACTGAACCAAAGGAGTAAGCAATCAGTTAATGCTTATCTTTAAAGTTCGATTTGTCATCTTATATGTTATATTTGACGTATGCGGTTCTTGATACTAACTGATTATTACTGGCTGGCATATTATATATAGGTATGAAGTTGGATAAAGTTAAAATACGAGTCGCTGAAAGACGGAAATCGATGGTACGCTTTAATTTGCTTAGTATAAAATCACTGAAAGCATGCACAAAGAAGGCTGCAATTGCCTACAACCCCAGCTGGATTCAGAAACGAGGAGGAAACAATAATTTTGCTGATTAAACCATCTAAGAATACCGAAATGATGTATTAAGCAAAGTAGGTATACACAATTACTTTCTGTATAGAATCCACATTTTAATTAGTTAATATAGATCAAGATTCAGTTACTCCTTCATTTTGTTTGTTCATGTCGGTATTATTACTTTTGCGATTATTATAGTCATTAAAAAAATATTAATTATCCGCGATGTGATCTATGGTGATAGAGCTGCATAATAAGATTATAGATGGCGCTGCAACTCCTCCCTTTGATGGTTGATGGCAGCCATGTTGACAATTTATTACTGAAGGCCAAACAAACAAAGTGCAAAATATTAAGTTTTAAATTATTTTCATTAGACATAGAAACACGTACATCTTTCACGTATATTAAAGCGCTTTCTTTTGGGCATAGATTTTCTTTTGATTGGCTCCGCTTAGTTACTGCCTTCGAGAAAGAGTATGAGAGACGAGAGCTATAAGGCTAGTTAAAAATTTGGTTGTTGTCAGTTTGATGCATTTACCTTAATGAATCCCTTAAGCACGTGATTCCACTGAACTTTAAAGGTCTGATATTCGCCATATAAAAAGAAGTTTTAAAACATAGTCATGCATTTTTTAGTCACTGAAAAATTGTGCTGTTAAATACAGTTATTTCTAAATCTACACATTTATTTTTATAGTCGTTCGATCATTTAAAATTTGATGTAAAATAAATATAAAATAAAACATGGCATTGATAAAAAAAGGCATACAAAATTTGCTTTGGAGAGGACATTCAAGCTTCGTTTCACAGCCTCGACTGAACACGGGGAGCAACAATTTACCGGTTATAAGTCATCGCTTAATTGGCGTAAAGTAAGACGCCAGGGGTTGCTTACCACGGCGGGAGAGACAAACAGGTCTCGCTGGTCATCTACCGCCCGCCTGAAGACTGTTATCCTTTGCCTCACACCGCTACCGGGCCTGTCAACCTGATCAGCGTTTACGCTATCATACTAAACCCCACCACAGATACCAAGGATGAGTTTTACAACAAATTAAACTCGCTCATCGACAACATTGCTAAGGAAGAAAACTTGATATTACTGGGCGAATTCCACGCTAGGGTGGGTACTCACCATGACTCGTGGTCTGACTTTCTTTGCAAGTTTGGCATTGGGAAGATGAATGAGAACGGACAGGGACTCTTCGAGACGTGCTTTTACCACTACCACAGCATTACCAATTCATTGTTTCAGACAAAGCCACAGCATAAAATGTCTTGTAGGCATTCCCGGTCCAAACACATGCACCAACTGGACTTGATCATTGCGAGACGTTCTGTCATTAATGGTGTGTTTCTTACCCGTACCTTCCACAACCCTGACTGCGAAACTGACGACTCGCTGATGTGGTGCTCCAAAATGAAGCTTCAGCCACAGAAGATATACCGCTCTAGGCAGGAGGGTAAACCTCGCATGGACATGAGCAAAAATTTCATATCCAGACAAGGCTGAGAAATTCATTTATACTCTGTGCAAGACGTTTGATTTAGAACCTCCAAACGGCAACACCAAAGAGAGATGGGATCACTTTAAAGAGACTGTACAACACAGCCACACATATATTTGGTACGAAGCAGTCAACGAACAACAACCGGTTTGAGGATAATTCAAAAAACACGCACGCCAGCCATAGAAGAGCGTCACAGTGCTCACCTGGAATATAAAAGTACCTCCTGCCAGAGGTCTCAACAGGCCTACAGGACTATCAGAGTCCAGAGGTTAGGACGGCAGAGCGCAAATGAATTTTGGATTTAGCGCTATCAAAGCATCCAGACAGTAGCAAATATTCAGGAAACACCAGAGGCATGTACGATGGCATAAAGAAACCAACAGGTCCCACTAAGAAAGTGACAGTACCACCTTAATCTGCCTCAGGCGATACCATTCACAACAAGGGCAAGCAAATGGAGCATTGGGTGGAGTACTACTTTGAACTCTAATCCAGAGAGAACCACGAGACCAACGATGCGCTCAACGCCATTGGAAACCTGCCGCTCATGGCCGAACTAAACGAGAAACCTACTGTCGTAGAACTAGAACAGGCATTAGAGAAACTGTCCTTAGTTAAAGCAGCAGCGAAGGATGGCAGCTAAGTATGATTAAATCCTTCTACGATGACACGAAAGCCACAGTGCAATACGATGCTCGACGTCCAACCCCATGATAATCCTCATCAGAGAGAAACAGGGTTGCGTCCTAGCCCCCACATTCTTTGGGATCTTCTTCGCTGTCCGTGGGGACATCTAAAGAAGGAATCTACCTCACACGCGATCAGACAGTAAACTGTTCAACCTGGCACGACTAAAGGTAACGAGCAAAGTGCTTGAAGCAACCATCAGAAACTTGCTCTTCGCAGACGATGCTTTCCTAGACACAAAAACAGAAGCTGAGTTACAGCACCTGATGGACAGCTTTGCTAAAGCATGCGATGAGCTTGTGTTGACCATCAGCCTAAAGAAAACAAACGTGATAGCTCAGTATGCGGACCCCCAAACAGCATCATCAGCAACTACGAACTTGAGGTAGTCAGTCAGTTCACGTATGTAACGTAGTCGAGCCGACCCTTTGAGATTAGGTTGGGTTTTGAAGAAATAACACGTTTGTTCAAATAAAACTTATATTATAAAAACAAATCATCATGATAGGTATATATATATATAATGAGCACACAATACACACACAAATGAATCTACTACCCGACGGTAGTCATACACTATAGTACTATATATATATATGTGAATCATACACTACTGTATTATATCCATAGTCATACACTACTGTATTATATATCTATAGTCATACACTACTGTATTATCTATCTATAGTCATACACTACTGTATTATCTATCTATAGTCATACACTACTGTATTATATATCCATAGTCATACACTACTGTATTATATATCCATAGTCATACACTACTGTATTATCTATCTATAGTCATACACTACTGTATTATATATCCATAGCGTAGTATGACATTGACCATTGATACGATATTCGTACTCCACGCAACATAGTCAGTAAATCAAATCACAAGGTTTGAGCGACTATAATGATACTATTTGTGTCACACACACAAAATATAATCAATAAAAACCAAACAATCCTCTCCAATTGACTAAACACGCTATTCGTGTTTTACATAAATAGTCAAAAAGCAAACGGTGGGTTCTATTGACTACAAACACGCTATTCGTGTTTTACATAAAAGTAGTCAACAAAACAAAACTGCAAGTGTTAACATTTCACTTCCCTCCGGTGTGACAGTAGTTCATTGTCCGTCTCCATTCCACCGGTCAACATTGGTCTTGAATACTCATCTATTCACACGACCGGCGAGCTGAATATAAAAATAGACAGTTTCCCAAATAATAAAATGAATTTACGCAATACATAAAAACTAACGTGCTATTCCGAAACTGAATATTCAACTGAAACAATAAACCAAAAAGGAATGCATTTAACTCACCCAACTCTTTGGCTCTAAAATCTGACAAATGTAACGTGTAGAGGTCTGCTCTAATGTCCACTGTGTCTTAAAAAGACCCTGCACTGTACTTATATATTAGTCGGCCGTACTTGTAAAAAAGTAATTCGCGTGAATTATCCGCGCGGCACGTGCAACTCGCTGTATAGGACAATTCACGTTGAGGAGTATGGTGTACCCTCTACGCCATATCGGATATTGCGTAACGAGCTTAAAAATAATAATTCATGAAATACAGAACGTCGACAAACACATTATATGACAAAATTAATGCTTAAAATATAGCTTAGAGGAGTATAGTGTATCCTCTATGCCATATCGGGCATTTCGTAACACACCTCCCCCCTAAAAAAAGTATATTTACTTTAAAAACCACGAAATTACACGATATGGGTAACCAGATAATCAATGTCTACTGAGATAATCCGCACCTACATTTTCCGTACCTTTGATTGCCTCGATTCGGAATCTGTAAGGTTGTAACAACAAGGCCCATCGCATCAACCGTGAATTAATAATCTTTGCCTTATTGAGGTAAAGTAGAGGTTGATGATCTGTTTCCAGATTGAATTCTCGGCCCTGGAGGTAGGTTTGGAATTTGTCTATTCCCCAGACTACTGCTAAACACTCTTTCTCTATTACCGAGAAATTCTTTTCTCTTGGAAGTAATTTCCTGCTGGCGTAGGCGACTGGGAGCTTGACTCCATCTTGTTCCTGTAATAAAACCGCCCCTAGTCCCAACTCTGAAGCATCGGTTCTCAAAATGAATGTTTTGTTCAGTTCGGGCAACTTTGGATGCATGACGCATTGGGTACCCCTTGACTTGAAGTGGTTCATGCGATGTAAATTTAATCCTATACTCTAGCACATCTGTCTTACCAGGTTTGTTCGAGAACACATCGGGATAGTCATTGATGAGATCCTGAGCTTGCTTTCTCTGTTTCTCAGTCAGATCGGGACTCATATTGAATACCGTCTTTCCCATGTCGCACTCCAGTAACCCACTCAGATTAAGACCTGGAACTGACTCTTGTTCCTCATCCTCCTCAATGATGGCTACCCCGACCACGTTTAAACTTCCTTGGTCTGGCTTTGCATTTGTCCGATCGTAGTACCGTTTCAATAAATTAGCATGAAACATACGGGACTTTCCACCTACCTCGATGGTATAATACATGCCTCCCTTTTCATCTATGATGGTATATGGACCCTTCCATTGTAACATTAATTTGTTTCTCTCGGTTGGAAGGAGAACCAAAACTCTGTCACCCTTTTTAAATTTTCTATCACGCGCTTTTGAATCATAGTAGCGAGCTGCGCGACTACTAGCTTGCCTTAACGTTTCATGGGCTATTGCACAAGTCTCTCTCAACTTGTCCTTCAAATCACATACGTACTGGTATGTCGTTCGAATCTCGTCATCTGTTTCGTCATCTGACCATAATTGTCTTAAAATTTTCATTGGCCCTCGCACCGTTCTTCAGTATAAAAGTTAAAATGGTGAAAACCCTAGACTCTCCTGAGGAACCTCTCGATATGCAAATAATACTGCATGGAGATATCTATCCCAATCGTTCGGACGCTCTGCACACATCCGTCGCAACATTTGTTCGAGTGTTCCATTGAACTTCTCAACCAGCCCGTTGCACATTGGGTGATATGGAGTTGTCCATAATTGTTTAATTGATAGAAGCCTACTAACTTCTGCCATGAGTTCTGATGTGAACTGTGACCCACAGTCTGTCAGAATCTCTTCCGGAATCCCTAATCTACTGCACATCTCTACTAAGGCTTCGGCTACTCGCTCAGTTTCGATGGACGGTAGAGCGACGGCTTCCGGATACCTGGTTGCATAATCAACCATAGTCAAGATGTACCTATTCTTGCGGTCTGTAAGAGGTGATAATGGACCAACAATATCTATCGCCACGCGTTTGAACGGAGTTTCGATTAAAGGCATTTTACCGATAGGTACGCGTTTTACTTTCCCTTTGTACTGTGTTTTCTGACAAATGTCGCACGATCTGCAATACCTAGTTACGTCCCCGTGAGCCCCTGGCCAATGAAATTCTGCACATACACGATCTTTAGTTTTTGTAGAACCCAGATGACCCCCCATCGTCGACTTGTGTGCTAACTTTAACACATGCGGTCTATAGTTCCGATGCACTACTACCTGTGTAAACCGTCGACCTTCACGAGTAGTATGCTCCCTATGCAAGACATTATTGAGATATTTGAACCTGTAGCTACCCCCACCTTTACATTTCATGACTTCCCCTGACGTGGCTTTATTTCTGATTATTGACAACGACTCGTCTTCATCTTGCTCTTTAATTAGTGTCCTTTTATCTATCATCGGTATGACATCTGGTACTTTTAGTTTTGGCAAAGGCTTCTTACTCTTAGATATATGTGACCTAGTTTCAGCAGCCATGGAAGTTGGAACATCGGCCACTGCTTTGCCTGGCACAACGAAATTCGCTACCCCTTCTATATTCCCTACAATCAGATCATACAGAGGTCGCTTTACACAACATGCTGTCACTGTGCCTGTCAAATAAGGTGTTTCGATATGTACGCATGCAGTCGGCACTTGTACTGCGGTATTATCCATCAATCTGACAGATACCGTTTCCCCAAGGTATTGATCCGGCCTTACCAGACTTTGCTTAACAACTACTGTATTACACCCCGTGTCTCTAAGTACTGAGGCCCTAACCCCATTCACTAATCCCTCACACTGTATTGATACGTTTGATGCATTTTGATTGGAGCCACTCTTATTACTCTCTACACAAGCTGAAGAGCCTACCATATACGATACCCCTACCGCCTTTGGTAAATCCTTTTTACGCTTCGGACATGCACTAGACATATGACCCCACTACCCGCAACTGAAACATTGTTTTCTCTGTCTATCTTGACTTCTAGGTCCCCTCTGATCTAACCTGACTAACTCACCCTTTTGGTTTTGAGGTAAACCCCTCCCAGAATTAGTTTTATCTGAATTGACCTGCTTACTTTCCTTAGGACCCCTCGTGTCCCGGACTATCACGTTCATAACCCCTCCGTGCGCATCAGCGAAAATATCTGCTTGTTTTGCCATCTCGCTTGACTTATTAATGGTTTTCTCTTTTAAGTATTGGAATTGTTCCTTACTACATACTGCAAGCAATTGATCTCTGACAAGAAAATCACATAGTGCTTCGTAAGTTTTTGCGACTCCCCCGCAAGATAACCAACGGAATAAGTAATTAGATATCCGGTATACAAATTGATCAAAGTTTTCTCCCTTTTCTGGCTTACTAGATCGGAATTTTTCCCTGAAACCCTTTTCAGTAAGTTCAAACCTTTTCAGTAATGCATCCTTTAACAAATTGTAATTAGATGCCTCTGCACTTGGTATCCTTGAGTACACTTCTAAAGCCCTACCTTTTAATAAAGTGCTCAGGTGTAATGCCCAATCTTCTTTTCGGAGATTTTGCGCAGTAGCATATCTCTCAAATCTCAACAGGTAACTATCTAAGTCATCTTTATATTCTTCAAATGCTGGGAGTTGTGGTTTTTTGAATTTACTCGATTGAAATACCCTATCGTTCTCTAGTCTAGACTTTTCTAACTCTAGCTTTTCCCTTTCGATACGCGCGTTTAGTTCTAGTTTTTCGCGTTCTTCCTCCCGTCTTTCCTTTTCGATGCGTGCGTTTAATTCTAGTTTTTCGCGTTCTGTCTCCTGTTCACGTTGAAACCTTTCCTTTTCGATGCGTGCGTTTAATTCTAGTTTTTCGCGTTCTGCCTCTCGTTTGATGCGTGCGTTTAATTCTAGTTTTTCACGTTCTGCCTGTATTCTTTCTTTTTCAGCCTCCCGTTCTGCCTGTATTCTTTCTTTTTCAATGCGTGCGTTTAGTTCTATTTTTCCGCGTTCTGCCTCCCGTTCTTCGGCGCGTCGATCTCGTTCTCTATTTTGTTCGTCCTTGATAAACTGCTGTAAAGCTTCCCCCTCATACCCCATTTGCTTACCAAGCTCTAACAATTCCCTAGTGGACGACATGATTTTAGATAAGCGTTCGCTTCAAACGAGCGTCACTAAATTCACTTGTTTATCTAAGGGAAGATCAAATTCAGTTTCGTTTACAATGAAATGTACAATAGTATTTCTCAAAACACTCCTGTCTCAAAGGCTTTCCCCGACACTTGTTGGATATGAAAGCTCAAACTAACAATCCAAAAGTTTGCTCGGATAGAAAGTACAATCCCACCGCTGCCACCAAAATTGTAACGTAGTCGAGCCGACCCTTTGAGATTAGGTTGGGTTTTGAAGAAATAACAAACACGTTTGTTCAAATAAAACTTATATTATAAAAACAAATCATCATGATAGGTATATATATATATATATAATGAGCACACAATACACACACAAATGAATCTACTACCCGACGGTAGTCATACACTATAGTACTATATATATATATATATATATATATATATGTATGTGAATCATACACTACTGTATTATATCCATAGTCATACACTACTGTATTATATATCTATAGTCATACACTACTGTATTATCTTTCTATAGTCATACACTACTGTATTATATATCCATAGTCATACACTACTGTATTATATATCCATAGTCATACACTAATGTATTATCTATCTATAGTCATACACTACTGTATTATATATCCATAGCGTAGTATGACATTGACCATTGATACGATATTCGTACTCCACGCAACATAGTCAGTAAATCAAATCACAAGGTTTGAGTGACTATAATGATACTATTTGTGTCACACACACAAAATATAAATCAATAAAAACCAAACAATCCTATCCAATTGACTAAACACGCTATTCGTGTTTTACATAAATAGTCAAAAAGCAAACGGAGGGTTCTATTGACTACAAACACGCTATTCGTGTTTTACATAAAAGTAGTCAACAAAACAAAACTGCAAGTGTTAACATTTCACTTCCCTCCGGTGTGACAGTAGTTCATTGTCCGTCTCCATTCCACCCGTCAACATTGGTCTTGAATACTCATCTATTCACACGACCGGCGAGCTGAATATAAAAATAGACAGTTTCCCAAATAATAAAATGAATTTACGCAATACATAAAAACTAACGTGCTATTCCGAAACTGAATATTCAACTGAAACAATAAACCAAAAAGGAATGTATTTAACTCACCCAACTCTTTGGCTCTAAAATCTGACAAATGTAACGTTTAGAGGTCTGCTCTAATGTCCACTGTGTCTTAAAAAGACCCTGCACTGTACTTATATATTAGTCGGCCGTACTTGTAAAAAAGTAATTCGCGTGAATTATCCGCGCGGCACGTGCAACTCGCTGTATAGGACAATTCACGTTGAGGAGTATGGTGTACCCTCTACGCCATATCGGATATTGCGTAACGAGCTTAAAAATAATAATTCATGAAATACAGAACGTCGGCAAACACATTATATGACAAAATTAATGCTTAAAATATAGCTTAGAGGAGTATAGTGTATCCTCTATGCCATATCGGGCATTTCGTAACAACGTACTTAGGCTATACCATCACCAACAACATATTGCTCGATGCTGAGCTTAACAAGCAGATTGGAAAGGCATCAGCATCTCTCTCCAGGTTGTGTCTAAGAGTGTGGAACAACATTATGCAGACACTGAACACTTAGATCTCCGTGTACCGTGACTGCTTGCTAAGTACTCTCATGTTATGTCAGTGAAACCTGGACTCTGTACGCCTCACAAGAGAAAAGGCTAAGAGCCTTTCATATGCGACACATATTCTGGATCACTTGTAGTGATGGAGTAATAAACAACGAGATGCTTGAACGTGCCAAGATTCTCAGCATTGTCACATTCCTCCGCCAACGTCGCATACGATAGCTGGGCCATGTACGTCGAATGGATGACGGACGGATCTCCAAAGACATCATTTATTCGGAACTTGCCTCTGGCAAAAGGTCGATCGGACGGCCACATCTCCGCTTCAAGGAAGCCTGCAAGCGCGACATGAAAGCCTGTCACATCGATGTCAACACCTGGGATAACCTTGCTATTGACAGGCGACAGGATTACTGGTTTGAAAGCTGGCGAGGACAAGCAACGTTTGCTAGCTCAACTTTTAAGTTCAAAAAGGACTCACACTCCAGTGTTGGGCTACATTGCCGCTACAGACGCTGCACAACCACCAACCTTGACATGTCATCGTCTCTCGAGACTAACGAATGCCAACACACACACACACACACAGACACACACACACGCGTGTGTGTGTGTGTGTGTGTGTGTGTGTGTGTGTGTGTGTGTGTGTGTGTGTGTGTGCGTGCGCACATACCATTACTGTATCTAATTTAAGCAGTACAAACCACCACGATAGTTAAATGTGCAAATCTCTTGTCACAGATAGGTTACATTATAACTGATAAAATCTATGATCATTAGACTATATGTACAATCTCATAAGGGTTAAAAATCACGAGGAAACAAGTAGAGACAAATATATAAGAACAAAAGTAGATATAGATCGTCATGTTCTAAACGGCTGAGACAAATTTATAATACTAATAATACATACTGAACGCCTTGTACAACTCTTTCCGCGTAGAATCTGAAAAACGACGTTAATCTGAAAGAATAAAATGGAAATATAAAATTAGGGAAACTCTGAGAAGGCCCCACCTGAATACACTCAGTGGGTAATAAGGTAGGTAATAACATTATACTTTTAATGGAAATTGTATAAATATCACCCCATAGAAAATGAAATGCTTTGAAGCTGACATGGTCGTACCTTTAGTTTCCAGCATGTTGTATTCATGTTATAAATATGCATCAGTAACGATTAGAGTTAATTTGTTCTGTAGCTTTTCCTTTTGACAAGTTATTGCGTTGAAAGTATGTGTATATATTTAATTTTTACACAATAGAGTTAGACACATAGCTTGATTTTAATGTATTTACACCACACTAAACATGTAATATATAGATGAATGGATGGATCAAAGAAAATTAAATATGTATCATACAATTTATGCTTGTACGAAGGAAAAAGAGCATGTTTTGACAGCTGTATAGATGGATTCAGCGATATTAAGTCAATGGATGGACGTCGAAAGTTCGAATGTTGACCGTGGATAGAAAGCTAGTACCATCTCAAGCATTTCATCTGAAATCATACAGATCTAGCAATTCCTAAAATATAGATTGAGCTTAAATACCTCAATACTGTCCGTAGCTTTTCTGTCCTGCATATTTTCTAACTTACATTTTCAAAAAGATATTAATAAAACAAACGCAAGGACCATTAAAGGACATTCGACAAGTAAACAAAAAAAAAAACGGAACATTTTATTTCTTTATAAATCTGACACACCGGGAAATTTATTACAATTAGGTATACACAGTTGTGTATACTTACTCATGAAAAGCTGGTAGTCATACAGTTGATGTATTTTTAATTGCTATTTCGTGAAAGAATTTCTTACGTAATAATATATCTTTCCATGAAATCGCTATATTCCCAAACTTGATAAGACGACTTATATATTTTCTTTCAGACCTCCTTTGTCTCCAGTGTGCAAAGCGAAAACTTTTGTGTCAGGGTCATACATGTTAGAGAAGAAGGAAGCCATAAGCGTTACAAGCTGGAGTATCAGCCTCCAGTCCCCAAACTCAAAACTTGTTTGCAGATATTTGTAGAATGATTATACACATTGCAGAATATATTTTATTTCCAAGCCTAATATGTCTAAAATCTATATATGCAAATGCATTTCCTATATCCGAAGCCGGACTCTGGTAATTGCTAAATTTAGCAGTTTGGAGCACACGTTTATTGTCTCGAAAGTCAAGATTAGATATCATACCAGTATAGCACATTGGCATAAACATTCAAACTGACTCCTGTGATTTCGCAACTTGTTTTTTATTATAGTAAATTACTAGAAAACAGTCTGCTTCTGAAACTTTGTTTTTTTACGCTTCAGTTCAGAAACGAATCGTTATATGTAATACATGAAATGGAAATGTTTAAGATGTAATAAGTATTATATGAGAAGCTCTTTTGTATCTCAGTTCAGTACATGCCGCAGAGGCGGGAGGTCGTAATACCAAAGACTTACAAAAATGGTACTAACAGCTGCCTCGCTTGACGCTCA